>CM031389.1:16242899-16842899 GCA_018350135.1 Citrus trifoliata | reverse complement strand
ACCTTAGTTGTTGCATATTTGAACCCCAAATGTTGCATGTTTTACATGACCTTTTCACATGTAAACTTCATGTTGCATGTTTGACCTCGCATGTTGCAGATTTCGCCTGGATTGTTCCAGGTTTTGAATAATGCCAAAAAAAATAAAAATTTTCTTGCCCGTTTCATGTTTGACGTCCTTATTGAAAAGGTAACCCATGCTTCACAATTATTGTAGACAATAACTCATGAAAGACATCCTGATCAAATTTTGAAGAACATGACCCTGTAGAATTTGAATGGTCTAAGATCATTTGACGGGGGTCACGTGGCTTTTTTTTTTTTAACTTAGGACATTTTTTAATATGCTTTTCCAAAAACACACATAGACCTTTCCTTTCCATCTTGATATGCATCTAATGGCAATTTAGTGAACATACCGCATGCTTTAAATGTTCTTCTCCTCTTGTGTTGTTTCTTTGGAACATCAATGTCACCATCTTGCTCTAATTTCTCTACATTCACTCAATGTCCATGTGAGAAGGCTTCAATGTTAGTTGAATTATCATCATTTGGATATGGTTCCATGTTAGTACTGTACCCAAAAAAATTCATATCAATAATGTGTTAGCCTAAAGGGCTACACATAATGTAATTTTGATAATAACAAACATGTGTCTTAAGTGATTTAATAAATATTATATTTCACATTTTCACTAGTTTTTTAAGGATAATATTTATACAAGTGAAATCAAGTTGAAAACATTTAACAGACAACGGCGAAATCAAGAATAAAGTTTAGAGCTCAACGGACAAATTATTGTGATAAATTCTTGTAAAATCGGTATAATTTAATTGATGCATGATTTAGCATTTGAGAAGTTCAAGAGAATAATTTAAATAATTACTTTTCATAAACTAAAAGGTTTTATTTTTTTAAGGTAGAGTATTGGATTTGAGTAATTTGGACTTAAATAACAAGTTTTGCAATCTTTGAATTTAATATATATTATTTTGAATTTCAGAGTTGGACCTTTTTGCAAATATTTGAAATATTTTGGGCCATACTATAATTTATGAAAGTTTGAGGACCCGAATGTAATCCAAACATTTGAAATTCAAAATTGGACAGAGAGTAAGCGGCTAACCGCCTGAGGAAAATCTCATATTTTCAAAATTTGGACTAAAGTAAAAGGTTTTAAGAACTTTAAAAAATATAGGTATTATGCTAAATTTTAAAAATGACTTCTTGGAAAAATACTATTATATTTGGGGCCATATCATAATTTCATAAAGTCTTGGGAACGACAAGTGTTTTCGATAGATTTTAGGGGTAGGAAAAGAGAAATCTATCTAGAACAATGAATTTATATTTTTGGGGGAGACAGGGTACCACTTTACTAGTAGTATGACTTTTCTTTGTATTTCTTCTGAAAGGTTGGAGCCTATTTTGACGGTCTTTGTTGGATCGATGGCGCAAATCGAGACTGAAATTGGGTCTTCAACCAGGGTACCCCGTGTTTTATTTTTGGGTATTCGAGAATCCAAATGTGCCTCCAATTCACATTTGGGCTCAATCTGGTCCCTGTAGGGTACCCCTGCATAACTCTAGAGTAACTAGTTATGGGGTACCCCACCATCGAGGCCTCGGTGGTGGCTCTTGCTGCTCTAATGGTGGAGATCTTAGAGGTTGGGGTAGCCGTGAGATACCCTAAGTGTTAAACCCTTGTCCCTGCAGGGCAACCCGTGGAGGGCTCCGCATTCAGGGTACCTTTGGTATTGGGGCTTCTGTCCTTTTGGGCTTCTCCTTGTTCTTTGTGACCTCGGCCTTATTTTTTTGGCGCTTCAAATGGCATTTCTCATCCATCTCCATTTACTGCAACGCCTGGGAACGAGCTTCCCCATATGAAAGTGGGAGCTTCTTTTGAAAAGAACGCCATAACTTGCCCAACCGCAAATTTTTCTCGAAATGGGTCAGTGTGTGTTGGTTTCCAAATGCTCCGATTCGCAACACCTCCTGGTGGAAATGGCTCACATACTCCGCCAAAGGTTCGGCTTCGCCTTACTTGATAAAGGCAAGTTTGGAGGCTGCCCTATCTTGAGTAGAAGTATAGGAAAACTCTTTAGTAAATTCGGATAACAATTGGTGTAGGGAAGATATGCTACCCTCCTTCAAGGACCGGAACCATGACTTTGCGGGGCCCGTGAGTGTGTGTGTAAACATCCTACACATGGCGTTCTCATCTACACCCTTGATAAGCTTTTGGTCATGGTATAACTCAGCATGTTCTGAGGGATCAGTGGTACCCAAATACTGGGGTATCTGAGGCATGGTGAATGCTTTGGGAAGAGCTGCCGTCTGAATCTCCATAGTGAATGGCGAGTGGTAGGTCATTGGTGTTGGAGCACTTGTGATGTTTTGCTTTTCGGAGAGGAGCTTCAAGGTTCTCCATTTTTTCCACAAGTTCAAGGGGTACCCTAGGGGTACCTGATGATGTCGTTGCTCTTTGAGAAGCTCTTTTGGCATTTAACTTTTCACGGAGATTTTCGTGGGTACGTTTTCCACACCTCATACACTGGCAGCTGCGGGAATTGCAAGAGGCGGTAGAACACTCGTTTCGGGAGCCCACGGTTTGAAACTTAGAACGGGTACCCGATGGCCCATGTTTTGGCTTGTTGGCCTCGGGCACCTCTTTTCTTACCATAGCTTGTTGATCTGTTTGAGGTGGTGGAGCATCTAACGTCGCTGGTGGAAGTGAACTTTTAAGTACCTGATAACTCTAGGAAATAAGAGTTATTACATAAATTATAGACTTGAATCAAGAGCATTTAGAGAACAAATAAGGTGTTTTTATTACATTTTGATTACATTTTGTTTAAACATTCATTTTAGTTGAGTATTTATAAGTTTTACTTGAATCATAGTAATTTGTGCTAAAAACAGATGCATAATTGTAGGTTCTTGGAAAGTCTTAATTCATGAGGGGATGTTGAGACATTCGATGAGCAAGAGGAAGAAAGAAGACGACCATAAAAGAAGAAAAGTACAATCGGGAGCAATGCAGTGATGTTGCAGATGTTAGAGCAACCAGTGTTGTAGCAATCTGGGAGCAATGCGAGAGAAAACTTAGGCGCGGGTTAGCCATAAAATTACGTGCTGCATGTTTCCTAATTTAAACACAAGCACGCTCATGGTCTTTGGTTTAACCTAATTTGCAATATAAAAAGGAGGCGTGCACTACATAGAAAAGCGGCAAGGAATTATCATCAAAATAATTACAAAGGCAAGAAGAAGAAGAAGAAGATCAAGATTAAGGAGTGTTGTTCGGCATCATTGAAGAACCGTGCAGGATCATTAGTCTTTCACCGTGCTCAACTTATATTATCTTTATTCATTTAATTGTTTGGATATATTCCATGATCAGTATACTTATGTTTACTTTTCTCATTCAAAACATGAACTAAATTTACTTGTAGTTGAGTGATAAATAATCCAATGGGTTCTTGGCTGTTCTTATATGTTGTTATGGTATTGCTGTAGCATTATACTCTAGTAGTTTTTATGAATATAATTGTTATTTCGGTTGACCACCCATTTAATAGTTTCAGTTAAGATAGAGCAGCAAAATGGTCTGTTTTAGCGGACATTATTAGAGTATTACTTGTTCTTAAGTCGAGTTTCCTAGATTAGGTTATCGTGAATCCCATAAGGGCAATACTTGAAGTTAAGATTTGTGACACTCTAAACATAGGTGTTCACCTTGTAGAGTAGAGAGATTACAGGTTATAATATCATACCATAAATATATGAGCAACTGGTCGTTGTTAGTAGATTTAAAGGTATGAGACTTCCAACATGCAATAGCTGAGGATGCACATTTATTCTGCCCAGCGCTACAGCACTTATTGTAACAACTGGTGCTAATTTGGTAAATAATACTCACCTCATTAAGAGAGTTTGATCATTCAACTACCATATTTTCAATTGAATCTTAAACACATTTAACTTAGTTTATTTCATTAAAGTATTATCTTACTTAGTTCTTCTTTCAATTGTTAATTACGATAGAAATTATTTGACAATTTTTTTGGTTGCAAGTTGAGTTGTGTTATTGCGAGTGCTATAGCATTTTGAGTAACATCAATTCCTGTGGAGACGATCTTGAATACTTATAACTTTATTAGTTGCTGTGTATACTTGCACTTTGGCATTGATAATAATTGCTTATAAAATTCACCAACAAGTTTTTGGCGCCGTTGCCGGGATTAATTGTTTATTTTTTAAGTGTGAAGTAAATCGTGATAGCACCAAATTTGACTTGATTCATTCTATTGATTGGTAGATCAATACGTGCATGCGCAAGGACATATATGTGGTATTCCAATTCGATCCTGAGATTGAAAGGACTGTCAGGAGATTGTGAAGAGAACAAAGAAATTCAAAGACAGTTTCAAGCATGAATAATTTACAGGATGAGGAAAATTTGAACCCTCACGGGCCTTTACAACCAGTCAACATTCAAGAAGAGCAGAATGAACATGCTAACGGGAGACAGTCAGACAATAACAATATTATTTACATGGCTGATGACAAAGACAGAGCTATACAAGATTATGCTGTGCTAACTCCACAAGTTGTACATCCTGGCATCATCAGACCTGAAGTAGACACTGTAAATTTTGAGTTAAAGCCAGTGATGTTTCAAATGTTACAAACAGTAGGACAATTCAATGGATTGCCTAATGAAGATCCTCATCTCTATCTTAAATTGTTCTTGGAAGTAAGTGATGCTTTCAAGATTGCTGGAGCAACACAAGATGCCTTAAGGCTGAGACTCTTTCCTTATTCCTTAAGAGATATAGCAAGGGCATGGTTAAATTCATTACCATATGATTCCATCACTACATGGAATGAATTGACTGATAAATTCCTAATGAAATATTTCCCACCGACAAAGAATGCAAAATTACGAAATGAGATTACTTCCTTCCATCAACTTAAAGATGAGAGTTTGTAGGAGACTTGGGAAATGTTCAAGGAAATGCTCAGAAGGTGGACTCATCATGGTATTCCTTGTTGCATTCAATTGGAAACTTTCTACAATGGGTTGAATCCGAGTACAAGGTTAATGGTGGATGCTTCAGCAAATGGAGCTCTGTTATCCAAATCTTACATTGAAGCTTATGAAATTCCGGAAAGAATTGCCAATAATAATTACCAGTGGCCTTCAGTCAGGCAACCAGCAGCAAGAGGATCAGCAGGGGTACATAACATTGATGCAATTACAGCCTTATCAGCTCAAGTAACCTCATTGACTAACATGGTAAAAGTCATGACAGCTGCTCCAGCAACAGTAAAGCAAGTTACTGAACTTTCTTGTGTCTACTGTACTGAAGAACATGATTTTGATAATTGTCCTGGAAATCCAACCTTAGTAAACTATGTGGGTAACTTCAATCGACAACCTCAGAACAACCCATATTCAAATACTTACAACCTATGCTGGAAACAACACCCAAATTTCTCATGGAGCAGTTAGAATCGAACTCCAGCATTTAATGGACTAAGTAGAAACACACAACCACCTGGTTTTCATCAACAAAGTCAAGGCAAAAGCATATCAGTTAGGATCCAATCACTTCACTGGAAGCACTGATCAAGGAGTATATTGTAAAGAATGAAGCAATTGTGCAGGGTCAAGCTGTGTCCTTAAGAAACCTTGAGAACCAAATGGGACAACTAGCTACAACAAAGAGCAGCAGAACTCAAGTAAGCCTACCTAACAACACAAAAGACCCTAGAAGAGAGAGCAAATAACACTACAAAGTAATTAGTTTGAGATCTGAAAAGAATGTTGATATCCCAGTTGAGGTGACAAAAAATGGGACGGAATGCAATTCAGCACAAAAACCAACTCAAAAGGTAAGCCTATTACAGCAAACTCCCCATCAAGACACTAATTTCATGGGTCAAGCTACAGCAATTGCAGAAGAAATTCAACCAGATCATGCTGAAAAAGAAGTTGCAACACCAGTAGCCACAACCTGCACCAACCTAAACAAACAGAGTTTGGTACATCCTGAATCTAACCAGCAGTTTAGACATCCACCACCCTTCCCACAAAGGTTCCAGAAGCAAAAACAGGACAAGCAGTTCAGCAAATTCCTAAAAGTGCTGAAGCAATTACATATAAACATACCTTTTGTGGAAGCTTTGGAGCAAATGCCAAATTATGTGAAATTTATAAAGGACATATTGGCAAGGAAAAGAAGGCTGGGAGAGTTTGAAACTGTTGCTTTAACACAGGAAAGTAGTCATATGCTCCAAAATAAGATTTAAGCAAAAGTGAAAGATCTAGGGAGTTTTACAATACCATGCTCTATAGGAACTAGGTATGCTGGCAGAGCACTCTGTGACCTAGGAGCTAGCATTAATTTGATGCCATTATCAGTATTTAAGCAGTTTGGAGTAGGGGAATGCAGACCAACAACAGTCACTCTGCAATTGGCTAACAGATCTCATGCATACCCTGAAGGAAAACTAGATGATGTATTATTGAAGGTTGATAAATTCATCTTTCCAGTGGATTTCATTGTATTGGATTTTGAAGCTGATAAAGAGGTACCCATTATACTTGAAAGACCTTTTCTAGCAACTGGAAAGACTCTGATAGATGTGCAGAAAGGAGAGCTCACCTTGAGAGTGAATGATCGGCAAGTCACATTTAATGTACTAGAGGCTATGAGAAACCCTGATGAAGTAGAAGACTGCAATTTCCTGAGTGTAGTAGATTTTGTTATAGTAGACAGAATGGATAGATGCTGTAGTAAGGCATTTGACAAAGTTAATACCTTTGATGATCTAGAAGAGGAAGATGTTGCAGCAATTCAGATAGATTGGATGGAAGAAAAATGATATGATAAGCACACAGGTTTATTAAACATCTGAATCCTTCAAACAAGAAAGTAAAAACAACTTTACCATCTATTGAATCACCTTCTAGTCTTGAATTAAAACTATTACCTTCACATTTAAAATATGCTTATCTTGGTAAAAATAACACACTCCCTGTAATCATCTCTTCTACTTTGGATGCAGGTCAAGAACAGAGTTTAGTAGATTTGCTTGGAAAATATAGAAGAGCAATTGGATGGACCATGGTAGATATAAAGGGGATAAGCCTATCAATTTGCATACATAAAATCCTGTTAGAAGATTGCTCCAGCAATTCAGTTGAGCACCAGAGAAGGTTGAACCCTATCATGAAAGAAGTGGTGAAGAAGAAAATCATAAAATGGTTGGATGCTGGAATCATATACCCAATATCAGACAGTTTATGGGTGAGCCCAGTTTAATGTGTTCCAAAGAAGGGAGGGATAACAGTAATAGCTAATGAGAAGAATAAACTTATTCCTACAAGGACAGTAACTAGATGCAGGGTATGTATGGATTAGAGGAAGCTCAACAAAGCCACAAGAAAATACCACTTTCCACTGCCATTCATAGACCAGATGTTGGATAAACTTGCTAGCAAACAATACTATTGCTTCTTAGATGGGTATTCAGGCTACAACCAAATTGCTATAGCTCCAGAAGATCAGGAAAAGACTATATTTACTTGTCCTTATAGAACATTTGCCTTCATAAGAATTCCCTTTGGGTTATGCAATACTCCAACAACTTTTCAGAGATGCATGATGTCTATATTTTCTGATATGGTAGAGCAGACTTTAGAAGTTTTCATGGATGACTTCTCAGTTTTTGGAGAAACATACAATGATGGTTTACATAACTTGGAAGAAGTTCTGAAAAGATGTGAGATGACCAACTTAGTACTCAATTGGGGAAAATGACATTTCATAGTGCAAGAAGGAATAGTGTTGGGTTACAAGGTATCCAAGGATGGCATTGAGGTAGACAAAGCCAAAATAGAAGTAATAGATAAATTGCCACCTCCAACTTAAGTAAAGGGAATCATGAGCTTCTTGGGACATGCTGGATTTTACAAAAGATTCATTAAAAATTTTTCCAAGGTGGCTAAACCATTATACTCGTTCCTGAAACATGATAAACCCTTTTACTTTGATAAAGAGTGTCATCAGACATTTGGAGAATTAAAGAAAGCTCTGATCACTACTCCAGTAATCATATCTCTAGACTGGACTTTACCATTTGAATTGATGTGTGATGCTAGTGACCATTCTATAGGGAGCAGTATTAGGGCAAAAAGGGGATAAGGTTTTTTACTCCATATACTATGCAAGCAAAATTTTTACTCAAACTCAAATCAATTACACCACTACAGAGAAAGAATTGTTAGCAGTAGTATTTACTTTTGACAAATTCAGAGCCTACTTGGTGAGCACTAAAGTGACTGTATATACAGACCATGCAGCCATTAAATACTTAATTTCAAAGAAAGATGCCAAGCCAAGATTAATCAGATGGATCTTATTGCTACAAGAATTTGATTTGGAAATTAAAGATAGAAAGGAAACTGAGAATCAAGTAGCAGATCACCTGTCAAGGTTGGAAGCAGACACAAGCACATTGACAAGGAAAGATATCACTGAAAGTTTTCCTTATGAACAACTGTTGATGGTACAACAAGAACAGATGCTGCAGCAGTCAGAATCTCCATGGTATGCAGATTTTGCTAACTATTTAGTAAGTGGGATGTTACCACCCGAGCTGAAGTTTCAGGAGAAAAAGAAATTTCTTTATAATATTAGAAGTTACCAATAGGATGACCCACATTTATATAAGCTGCGCTCAGACCAAGTAATATGAAGATCTGCTACAGAAGGAGAAATTCCTCATATACTGGAGTCATGTCATGCTGCAGCATATGGAGGATATTTTGGTGGTCACAGAACAGCTGCTAAAGTACTGCAATCAGGTTATTACTGGCCAACTATTTTTAAAGATGCTTATGAGTTTGTTAAATATTGTGACAGGTGTCAAAGGACACGGAATATAACTAGCAGACATGAGATGCCATTGACTAACATACTGGAAGTGGAAGTTTTTTATGTATGGGGGAATAAATTTCATGGGACTTTTCCCCCATCCTTTGGGAACTTATATATCCTTTTTGCTGTGGATTATGTCTCCAAGTGGGTAGAAGCTGCAACATTACCTACCAATGATGTTAAAACAGAGGTAGTTTTTCTACAGAAAAACATTTTTTCCAGATTTGGCCTTCTAGAGCAATTATTAGTGACGAGGAACATATTTTTGCAACAAAGTATTTGTTGCAGCAATGGTAAAATATGGAGTCAGACACAAGGTAGCTACAGCATATCACCCACAATCTAATGGTCAGGCTGAAATGTCCAATAAAGAGATTAAAAAGATCATAGAAAAAGTGGTGAACCCAACAAAGAAGGATTGGTCTTTACACTTACATGATTCTCTATGGGCCTACAGAACAGCATACAAAACTCCACTCGGCATGTCCCCTTACCGAATTGTTTATGGAAAGGCTTGCCATTTGCCACTAAAGCTAGAGCATAAAGTACATTGGGCACTGAAGAAATTAAATTGGGATATGCATGCTACAGCAGAGCAAAAGAAACTTCAACTTTGTGAACTTGATGAATTACGGCTATTTTCATATGAAAATGCAAGAATCTATAAGGAAAGGACAAATCACTGGCACGACAAGCATATTCAACATAGGAAATTCAACCCTGATCAATTAGTGTTGCTCCACAATACAAGACTAAGATTATTTCCGGGAAAGCTCAAGTCACGATGGTCTGGCACGTTTAAACTGCTCAAAGTTTATCCTCATGGAGCTGTTGATTTTTTAGATGAACAAACAGGTCAAGAATTCAAGATTAATGGACACAGGGTTAAGCACTATATACATCCAGCGGCAGATTGTTCAAAGGAGGCGTTACTCCTTAAAGAACCCAGCTATTGAGCAATGAAAGAAGGTCAGGCTGAATGACCTTAAATCAAGTGCTCAATGGGAGGCAACCCATTGGGGAGACAACCACTTCAAACCAAATTTGATATCCTTTGGTTTTGTGGATAGCTCTCCCTCTGTACCATCTTATTTAATTTTGTTTTTCTATGATTAGCCAGTTATTTTCATCATTTTACATTATTGCATTCTTTTTTTTCGCTTTAATTTGATCTATTTATTTCTTTTAATAATTTTAGAATTAATTTTAGTTTAAAGTAAGTGTAACAATTGAATTCCATATTGACAAGTGAGAGTGTATGATGGTAGAATGCAGAGGTGAGCCACGTGGTAGAAGCTTTAGTGTGTTGTATGTATCCGTTGTTGGAGTAAGCAAATGGGTGATGCAGCAACTAATTTTACCGTTACAGTAAATTAAAAGCTGGAGCCTCTCACTTACCGTTGGAGATAAAATCGTGCCAGATGGATGCATGGATATGGATAGAAATTGCGAAAAAAAATCTCTGAAATTAAAGATTTATTTCACTAGCCAATAATTTTGGGGATATGCACGTTTAATTCAAATATTTTATTCCCTCAATTATCTCTAATTACTGTATTTTCAAATAAAAGTCCATTATAAAAAGAAGTCACTGTGCTTAGTGCTCTACGCCACTATTCCCCATTTCCTTCGCAAAATCCAACTCTCCTAATTCTTAACCTCTTCTTCTCTTTTTACTCTTAGGAACAATAGCCTCAATTTGTTACTACTACAGCAATGCTGAGATATAAGAAAACAACAAGCCGCCTTAAAGATCCGCCACGATTCCAGAGTTACCACGCCAAAGAAAAATATGAAGAATTCATAGAGCCGCGTAGGATTCTGGAAGAAAAAGGGTTTTAATGTCCAGACCAACTCACGGGAATTGTGCAAACAATTCATAATGCTGCAGCAAAAGCGAGGATGGCTAGAGTTTTGCAACCACCCTCGAGATCATGTGCTGCCTGTAGTCAAAGAATTTTACACCAATTTGGTAAGCCCATTAGACTCACGTGTTATCAATGCTTTTTATAATTTACCTGCTGAAATTACTTTTGAGTATGCTAAGTTGCGTGATAAATTTACCCCTAAAAAGTGGAACACCATTTTCACAACTCTTCCAATCGAAGGAGCGTCATGGGCTAACGAGGAAGGGCGTGTAGTTAATAGGATAGATTTGAAACATATTGCTAAGGTGTGGGTGAAATTTCTGAAATCTAGGCTTATGCCCACCACTCACACCACTACGGTTTCGCAAGAAAGATTGGTTTTGTTATATGTCATTATTCGAGGGCTTCCAATAGATGTGGGCAGCATCATCGCAAAAGCAATCGAGATTGTGCAGTCAAGACTCACCGAACTGCTGCCTTGCTATTCCCCTCACTCATCACGAGCACGTGTGTAGTTTCAGGTGTTCGTCTTGACATCAGAGATGACCATGTCAAGAATGATGGTGCCTTTACTGCACAAACCATTGAGAGAGTTGCTGGTGAGAGTACTGGAACAACCACTGAACCAGCAGCTGTAACAAGAGCAAGACAAACTATTGGCTTAGAACAAAACATCCAGGCACTCAGCACCAGTATCACTCAATGTGTGGAAGCTCAGCAGAAGGAAAATTCGCGGTTTTGGAGTTATCTACAGCACATGGAGAACCAACTCCACCAATTTGCTCTATACATGAAACAAACTCACCGGAACTTCCCTGATTCACTGCTCCAGCAGTGCAATTTTGACACCAACACTACAGGTGCTCCAGCAGAAGCCAGTGAAGAAGCCACTGCTACAGATGAACCAGTAGAAGAAGCTGCAACTGAACCATAAGCAGAAGTCGAATCAGAAGATGTTGAACCATCTGACCACCTAAGGATGAATGTGACAAGTCTGAGACTGATAGCTCACCCTCAGTGGCAGAGGACAATTCGGAGCAAGAACGTGAGGAACCAACCATCCCAACCCAGTCCAAAACTAGGAAGCAGCACATTATTCGAAAAGAGAAAGATGAAGACCTTGAAGAGGAACCGTCTATTCCAGTCTTTGTAGGCAAAGGAAAGGACATGGGTAAAGCAAAAATGGCAACACCTCCAACCTTTGAAGATGAAATAGAGCAAGTTGATGCCGAGCTGGCTGCTGCAACAGCCAAAGCTACGCTTACAACTGAGTAAGCCAAGCAACTACTAGCGATCATTGCGGCCATCACAGCTGAGGACCAGGCAGCTGATGCATCAACTCCAATTCCTCCCTAGCAAACTCCTAGCCAGCTTGTTTGTACTAGCCCGAGATAGTCCAACAAAAGAAAAGGCAGTACTTTTAAAGGCCCTGCTACAACAACCCCATCCAAAACTCCTCTCACCAGCCCCGCTACGAAAAAGACAAAGACATTGCTAGCTACTTCCCCACAAGCTTCACCAATGGATAAGTTGCGCAGTACATCCAAGAAGCGTTGATAGTATCCTGTCATGCGCTACAGTCCCACCATAGGGGAGTACTCTTTCTTTACTAGTGCATTTTATAAAAAAAAATTGTTTGTCAATTTGTTTGCTTTTGTTATGTATACTTGTGAGGACACAGCATCTCTCAAGTTTGGGGGGGTTGTTTCCGAATGCATGTGTTTTATGTATGTGTTGTGTGAAGCTCTGTTATCTGTTATTTGTGTAGGGATTTGAAAACCTAATGAAGATAAATTGAGTGTTATTCAATATTTATGAGAATAACAAGTAGAGATAGTTATAGATAGAAGTGAAATTCTGTCCCAACACTTAGACTTTGGTTGAGTTGTATGAGACTACTAGAGCAGAGCCAAAAGAATAGAAAATATCTTAAGTTTGAATGGAGAAGCAAGTTGATTTACTGTGATATTTATGAAATAAAACTCTGCTCCAATGGCTTAAGTTGCTGAGTAACCAGATTTGAGTATGTACCCCATATGCAGAATTGTGTAAAAGGTAGCGAGAGTTATGAGCAATGCTGTAGCAAATAAAAAAAAAAGAGAAAAAGAAGTCATCTGTCTAAGGCATTGACTAGCCAGGCCTGTTCATGAGCCCCATGTTCAGCCTTGAGTCAAAGATACATTTAGATAAGATTATACCACAGATATTATTGCAGCAACTCTGATCTGGGCATGGTTTGAGTAATTGGGTGTCATCATTACAAGTGATTGACATTCACATAAAAGATAAATGTTACAGTGAGGAGGTTGATTACTCCCCAATTTATCAATGTTAAAACAATCACAGTTTGAATATGTGAAATTTATGCTACCCCTTTTATGAATGAAGTATATCACTACTGAAATTTCTGCAGTCCTTTAGTGATGTTACAGCATATCTGAAATTCAATCAAAATGAAGCACACACACACTATAGACAGAAATAAGCTTAAGTTTAGAACTGATTTATTATGGGCATTTTGTATAATTGGGATTGTGATCTAAAGGTGGAAGAATCTTTGCAAATTTGATAAAAGAGCTAAATTTGTGTGCATGTTTGTTGTGGGAAATGTTAGTATGTGTCATTACTTGAGGCAAGTAATGGTTTAAGTTTGGAGGTGTGATAACTCTAGGAAATGAGAGTTATTACATAAATTCTAGACTTGAATCAAGAGCATTTAGAGAACAAATAAGGTATTTTTATTACATTTTGATTACATTTTGCTTAAACATTCATTTAGTTAAGTATTAACAAGTTTTGCTTGAATCATAATAATTTGTGCTAAAAACAGATGCATAATTGAGACATTCGATGAGCAAGAGGAAGAAAGAAGACGGCCATAAAAGAAGAAAAGCACAATCGGGAGCAATGTAATGTTGTTGCGGATGTTAGAGCAACCAGTGTTGTAGCAATCTGGGAGCAATGCGGGAGAGAACTTAGGCGCAGGTTAGTCATAAAATCGCGTGCTGCATGTTTCCTAATTTAAACACATGCACGCTAATGGGCTTTGGTTTAACCTAATTTGCAATATAAAAAGAAGGCGTGCACCATATAGAAAAGGCGGCAAGAAATTATCATCAAAATAATTACAAAGGCAAGAAGAAGAAGAAGAAGAAGATCAAGATTGAGGAGTGTTGTTCGGCATTATTAAAGAACCGTGAAGGATCATTAGTCTTTCACTGTGCTCAACTTATCTAATCTTTCTTTATTTAATTGTTTGGATGTATTCCGTGATCAGTATACTTATGTTTACTTTTCTCATTCAGAACATGAACTAAATTTACTTGTAGTTGAGTAAAAAATAATCCAATGGGTTCTTAATTGTTCTTATATGTTGTTATGGTATTGCTGTAGCATTATACTCTAGTAGTTTTAATGAATATAACTGTTATTTCGGCTGACCACCCATTTAATAGTTTCAATTAAGATAGAGCAGCAAAAGGGCCTGTTTTAACAGACATTATTAGAGTATTACTTGTTCTTAAGTCGAGTTTCCTGGATTAGGTCATCGTGAATCCCATAAGGGCAATACTTGAAGTTAAGATTTGTGACACTCTAGACATAGGTGTTCACCTTGTAAGGTAGAGAGATTACAGGTTATAATGTCCATGCCATAAATATATGAGCAACCGGTCATTGTTAGTAGATTTAAAGGTATGAGACTTCCAACATGCGATAACTGAGGATGCAGATTTATTCTGCCCAGCGCTGCAGCACTTATTGTAACAACTAGTGCTAATTTAGTAAATAACAGTCACCCCATTAGGGGAGTTTGATCATTCAACTACCATATTCTCAATTGAATCTTAAACACATTTAACTTAGTTTATTTCATTAAAGTATTATCTTACTTAGTTCTTCTTTCAATTGTTAATTACGATAGAAATTATTTGACAATTATTTTGGTTGCAAGTTGAGTTGTGTTATTGCGAGTGCTATAGCATTTTGAGTAACATCAATCCCTGTGGAGACGATCTTGAATACTTATCACTTTATTACTTGTTGTGTATACTTGTACATTGGCATTGATAATAATTGCTTATAAAATTCATCAACAGTACCCAAGATCCAACCGCCCTAAGTATTGCATGGGCAAGATCCTCGAGATCCAACCGTCTTCTTCTTGGCGAATACCAGTCGATTGCTTGATAGCCTTGCCCTTGCTGAGACGGGCTACCCTTCTTGCGAGATCACTACCTTCTCCACTGCTGTTATCTCTCATCCTTGTAGGATCTTCCATTAAACCTTCGGGAGGTACGTCGGGTGCCATGTATTGGAGTACACACAACAATTAGTTTGGTAATCGCGGTGGAGGCTTTTTGTGCGCCTCCGCACAGACGACGCCAATTATTTTCAATAGATTTTGGGGGTAGGAAAAGAGAAATATATCTAGAACAATGAATTTATATTTTTGGGGGAGACGGGGTACCTCGTTGGTTTGTTATGCGCGGTATATCTGAAATTCGGGGAAGTGAGAAGGGAAGAGAGAGTGACAACAATAGAGAAAGTCAGTACCAAGAAAAAAGTCCTTCCAAATGAGCTTCATGCCTGCAAAACAGTGAAATAAAGGTTAGAGGTAAAGCCGCCGGCGTTCACACTCCGACGCTCAACTTAGCAAACGCAAGCTTTTTAATGGTAAAGCGAACTTGCCAGCTCTCTGTAAATTAAGGTTTAAGGTTGAAGAAAGCTTATTTTGTGGAGTCTGAGTGTTGATGGGTGAATGAGAATCTAATGGAGAATGAAACCTAGGCACCTTTATATATGGAGTACCTTAGCTGTCACGTGGCGTATCCTTTTTTACTAACGTCATTTTACCTTTTTATGATTTTTGGGTCGTTATGTGTATGTTCGCGGCATATCTCATCCTTTGAAAACGTGGCGCTCGCTGGAGAGTGGTCCAGGGTACCTCTGCAGTGGTTGTCGAGTAGGCGACTGAGGACAACTATCCTTGGGACAGTGTCTTTCACTTTTAGCAGAGGTAGTAGGCAGTTGTCCCCCCTTTTAGTACGACATTTTTTATTCCTCATTCTGACAAAATCGAATATTATCTTTTAGGAGGTGGAGACATTTCTCATGGCGGACTTTTTCAAAGGATTCTCTTGAGTCAGATCTATCGGGTACCTCAAGTTATATGGGGTAACCCGATCTATGCGGGGTACCTCAAGTTACTCCGGAGTTATGCCGGGTACTTGTAATTAAGCCGAGTACCTCGCGTTATTCCGGGTACCTTCAATTCTGCTGAAGTTATTCCGGTTACCTTGAATTATGCTGGAATTATTCTGGGTACCTCGAATTATACAGGGTATCTCGAGTTACTCTAGAGTTATGCCGAGTACCTCGAGTTATTCCGGGTAGCTTGAATTCTGCTGGAGTTATTCTGGGTACCTTGAATTATACTGGAGTTATTCCGGTTACCTTGAATTATGCTGGAGTTTTTTGGGTACCTCGAATTATATGGGGTACCCCAATCTATGCAGGGTACCTCGAGTTACTCTGGAGTTATATCGGGTACCTCGAGTTATTTCGAGTACCTTGAATTATGCTGGAATTATTTCAGGTACCTCGAATTATGCTGGAGTTATTCCGCGTATCTCGAACTATATGAGGTATCCCAATCTCTGCGGGGTACCTCAAGTTATTCCGGGTACCTTAAATTATGCTGGAATTATTCTGGGTACCTCAAATTATACGGGGTACCTCGAGTTACTCTGGAGTTATGATGGGTACCTCTAATTATTCTAGGTACATCAAGTTATTTCGGGTACCTTGAATTATACGGGGTACATTGAGTACCTTGAGTTATTCTAGAGTTATGTGGGGTACCTCTGATCGTACCGAGTACCTCTAATCATGCCGGGTACCTCTAATCGTGCCGGATAACTCGAGTTATTCCGGGTACTTTGAATTATACGGGGTACCCCAATCTATGTGGGGTACCTTGAGTTACTCTGGAGTTATGCGGGGTACCTCTGATCGTGTACCTCTAATCATACCGGTTACCTCTAATCATGACGGGTACCTCTAATCGTGCGGGGTACCTCGAATCATGCTGGGTACCTCGGATTACACTGAAGTTATTCCATTTGTCAACACGTGGCGTTCTGTTATCTTTCATGTTTTTCCCCCAAACAACAAGCATTATTTAGAAAGTCTGAAATTAAACCTTTTTGTAAAGTTTTATGATGTTTTGGGCCATAGTATAATTATAAAAAATTTTAGATCAAAGTATAATTTTAATTAATAGTGTTACTGTAGCAAACTTTTCTCCATTTCCATTCCATTTATCTTTATTTTTCATCCATATTTATTCCAAAATCAATCATTCAAACCAATACCCATGCATTTCATCTTCATTAAACACTTATCAATCATCTTTTCTTCACTTGTTCTTCTCTCTCTCTCTCTTACGCGTGAATAATGCTTCTCCATTTTCTTTCTCAAATCTCTTCATCTTTCACTCATTTTCTTGTTAAAATCAATCACTCAAATCATTATTCATCCATTAGTCATTTAATGTTCACTCTCAAAACAACATTTCACCAACTCTCCTCATAAAACCCAAAATCAAAAATCAAATTCTACTCATTTCTCTCTCTTCATTTTCAAGCTTCCTTTAGCCCATTTTTGATTCAATCTACATCATAAATCAGCTTCATTCATCTCTAGGATTGATTTTCTTGGCTAAAACACATCCATTTCACTCAAATTTTTAAAAACCCAAAATTGCATCTTCAAGCTTGTTTTGGTTACAACAATGGCGGGTGGTGACAAATCCAAAGGGAAACAAGTGGCCAAGAAGTGCAAGGAAGATTATGACGACTATTCGGAGTTTATATTGACTCATGTTTCATATCCCCTGCTTCGGAAACAATTTCTCGATAATTTCATGCAAAGGTTGGTCATTCCTCCCTATTTTGTCAATCTTAGTAATTTAGAAAATTTAGAAATTTGTGATAAATCTCTTAGAAATTTTCTTATTACTATGGGATGGAAAAATGTATCGGTTCTTAAGGAGCAATATTATGAAAATTTAGTCAAAGTTTTAATTCGAATATGGATGTGGAAACCTCGGATAAAATTGTTACAAGTGTTGGGGGAGTTCATATTGAATTTGTTGTTGCGATGTTAAATCGTATTCTTGGAAATTCGAATGAGGGATTGGATCTATACAGTGCTAGAACCAAAATAGATTATCCTTGGTTTTCAATTGAGAATGTTGTTCGAAAATTTATCGACGACGTGACTTGTCCTCCGAGTTTTGTCGATCACCTTTGAAATCTTAAGCCTTACCTCTTCAAATTAGAATCCTTCATTATGTTCTCCATCATATTATAACTCTTAGGTTTGGACATGCGAATGAAGTTAACTGGTTAGATGTAGCCATATTGGACTGCATTTTCTTGATGGTAGGGTGCTCAATGTTGGTTATATTATCCTTCATCATATGTTTAGCACTCCATGTATAGCCAAAAGATCCCTTCCTTATGCTAGTATTATTACCCGCATTCTCAAGTATTTCCGAGTACCTATAACCGAGCTAACCTTTTTGAATTCAAGGGAATTAGAAGATGAAGCAATAGCAAATTTGGTTTATATGGGTAGAAAATAGATGGTATAAAGATCGGAGAAACAAAAAGGTTATTGAAATTGCTCCTACAGATCATCGGTTCTTTAACGACGTCCTTCAACTACACATGTGATAACTCTAGGAAATGAGAGTTATTACATCAATTCTAGACTTGAATCAAGATCACTTAGAGAACAAATAAGGTGTTTTTATTACATTTTGGTTACATTTTGCATAAACATTTATTTTAGTTGAGTCTTAATAAGTTTTGCTTAATCAAAGTAATTTGTGCTAAAAACATGTGCATAATTGTAGGTTCTTAGAAAGTCTTAATTCATGAGAGGATGTTGAGACATTAGATGAGCAAGAGGAGGAAAGAAGATGGCCACAAAAGAAGAAAAGCACAATCGGGAATAATGTAGTGCTGTTGTGGTTGTTAGAGCAACCCGTGCTGTAGCAATCTGGGAGCAATGCGGGAGAAAACTTAGGCGCAAGTCAGCACATGTTTCCTAATTTAACGCATGCACACTCATGGGCTTTTGTTTACCCTAATTTGCAATATAAAAGGGAGGCGTGCACCACATAGAAAGGCGGCAAATGAAATTATCATTAGCATAATTACAAAGGGAAGAATAAGAAGATCATAATTAAAGAGTGTTGTTTCGGCAACATTGGAGAATCGTGCAGAATTATTGGATTTGTCTTTCACCGTGCTTAACTTATATTTATCTTCTTCCTTTAATTGTTTTGATGTATTCCGAGATCAATATATTTATGTTTATTTTTCTCATTCAGATTATGAACTAAATTTACTTGTAGTTGAGTGACAAATAATCCAATGGGTTCTTGACCGTTCTTATATGTTGTTATGGCACTGCTGTAGCATTTTACTCTAGTAGTTTTTATGAATATAACTGTTATTTCGGTTGACCACCTATTTAATAGTTTCAGTTAAGATAGAGCAGCAAAAGGGCATGTCTTAGCGGATATTATTAGAGTACTACTTGATCTTACGTTGAGTTTCCTGGATTTGGTTATCTTGAATCCCATAAGGGCAATACTTGAAGTTAAGATTTGTGACACACTAGACATAGGTGTTCACCTTGTAGGGTGGAGAGACTAAAAGTTATAATGTCCGTACCATATGTATATCAGCAACTAGTCATTGTTAATAGATTTAAGGGTATGAGACTTCCAATATGCGATAGCTGAGGATGCAGATTTATTCTGCCCAGTGCTGCAGCATTTACTATAACAACTAGGTGCTAATTTGATAAACAACAGTCACCCCATAAGGAGAGTTTGATCATTCAACTACTATAATCTCAATTGAATCTTAGACACATTTAATCTAGTTTACTTCGTTACGGTATTATTTTATTTAATTATTTCACAATCCTCAATTACTTCGGTTCTAAGTTGATTTGCACTATTGTGATTGCTTTAACATTTTAAGTAACATCAATCCCTGTGGAGACGATCTTGAATACTTATTACTTTATTACTTGTTGTGTATACTTGCACATTGGCATTGGTAGTAATTGCTTATAAAAAATAACCAACAACATGCTCCCTGATGTCAGTGCTCCACATCGCTCACATCCTCCACCTTACGAGGGCCCTTCCCACTCTACTTCAGCTGTCTCTGAGGATCCGATACCACAGCTGTTGACTAAAGTGGATTCTCTTTCCGAGCAGCAAAGCAAAATTCAATCCCAGCTTGAGGCCTTTCAAATTCAGTCCATTTCGGAGCAACAACGACTATTTACGCAGCAGTAGCAATTATTTGATCAACAACATCACCTATTTTCTCAACAACAGCAGCTTCTTAATGGCCAGCAACAACTTTTTGTAACTCTTGGATTTCCACCACCATCCTCTTCATCACATCCACTATCTCCATAGATCTCTATTTTATTTTCAGTTATTTGTCACTCTGCACTACATCTCTACATGCATTATTGTTTAAATTTGAGGGTGATTGCTATTTGATATTTGGATATGTTATGTTTGGTGGTTGATGTTTTTTGAAATCTTGTTATAATATCTTAGTTAATTGCATGCTTAATTTACATATGTTTCTTGATTAATCATTGAGGTGTTCTTTTTGGTATAAGCATGGATTTATAATAATTTTGATGATGAAGGGGGAGAAGTCATGTATTTTTTAATTCAGAGACAGGTAATACTTATTTTGATCTTGAAGTATTTGTGCATAGTTTTGAAATATTAAGGGGGAGTACAAATTGTTATAGATCATATATTCAGGGGAGTTTTTGGTTTGAATTTTATTTATATGTTGAATTATATATGCCATGTATTAGAGGGAGTATAAATGTCAAAATACATGAGATGTTTGTCATCATTAGAAAGGGGGAGATTGTTAGCTTAAAGGGTTACACATAATATAATTTTAATGATAACAAACATGTGTCTTAAGTGATTTAATAAATATTGTATTTCACATTTTCACAAGTTTTTTTAAGGATAATATTTATACAAGTGAAATCAAGTTGAAGACACTCAACGGACAAATTATTACGATAAATTCTTGTAAAACCGGTATTATTTAATTGATGCATGATTTAGTATTTAAGAAACTCAAGAGATTAATTTAAATAATTACTTTTCATAAACTAAAAGGTTTTATTTTTATAAGGTATAGTATTTTTTGGATTTGAGCAATTTGGCCTTAAATAACAAGTTTTGCAATTTTTGAATTTAATAAGTATTATTTTGAATTTCAGAGTTGGACCTTTTTTGTAAATATTTGAAATATTTTGGGCCATACTATAATTTATGAAAGTTTGAGGACCCGAATTTAATCCAAACATTTGAAATCCAAAATTGGACAGAGAGTAAGCGGCTAATCGCCTAAGGCTAGCGGCTTGCCGCTTGAGGAAAATCTCATATTTTCAAATTTTGGACTACAATGAAAGTTTTTGAGGACTTTAAAAAATATGGGTATTATGATAAATTTTGAAAAGGACTTCTTTGAAAAGTACTATTATATTTGGGGTCATATCATAATTTCAAAAAGTCTTGGGAATGACAAGCATTAATTAGAAAGTCTGAAATTGGACTTGTTTGTAAAGATTTATGGCATTTTGGGCCATAGTATAATTATAGAAATTTTTTGGCCAAAGTGTAACTATAAAAATTCAACTCAAACTTCATTTTAAGGACTAATACAAGCATAAACAAGATCTTACAAAATATATTGAGCTTCCAAATCGTAAAATCATCATAGATTGAATCATCATTGAGCTATATTTATTTATTCACTCTTAAAGAGAGTTTCATTATTTTAATTTTTATTTCTCATCAAATTGTGAGTGTACAAGTGTGAGAAATATTTGGGGTGAAGAGATTGAGGAGATAATCTCTCGATTGTAAAGGTCCATTGACACCTTGAAAGTCAATTGTAAACATTTGAAGCCTTTGGAGGTTTGGATAGTGAAATCCTCAAGCTGGGTGAGCTTGAAGGTATGGATATAGGCGGGGATTGCCGAACCACGAAAAAATCATTGTGTTTGTTTTCTCTTCCCTTACTCTTTTATTATTGTGCTATATTGAATTTATTGTTTTTCAATTCTATTAAGGCATTAGATTGAATTGTTGCGCGAATTGTTTAGCATAATTTTTAAAATCTCAATTCACCCCCCTCTTGGGTTGCATAACTTGCATTTCATTTGGTATCATAGCTTGATTCTCTTGTTAAGACTTAATCGTCTAGAGTAAAAGATCTATGGCAACCCAAAATGATTCAACCTTTAGGGAAGGACAATCCACAACTAGACCACCGTTCTTTGACAGAAATGACTACCCGTATTGGAAAACTAGGATGAGAATTTATTTACAAGCATTAGATTATGAAATTTGGGAAGTTGTATGTGATGATCCATTTATGCTTTTGACTAAAAATGAAGTCGAGAAAGATATTCCAAAACCTTCATGGGAATGGAATGAAATGGAAAAGAGAAAAGCTTCTCTAAATTCCAAAGCTATGAATGCCTTGATTTATGTACTAAATAAGAAAAAGTTTCATAGAGTGTCTAGTTGTGAAAGAATTCACCCCCCTCTTGGGTTGCAAAACTTGCATTTCATAATGATTGTAACATTAAGTTATAACAGAGGAATGCAATTAAGTGTCGAAAAAATTTAAACAAATTTAAAAAGAATTACTTTTAAAGCTATAAGCACACAGGTGAAGGAAGCAATAGAAAACAAAACCCATTAAAAAATACAAACAATATTTAAATAATTGAGAAATAACTTTTTAAACTAACCTAACCATGAATATTTGAGCTCAAGAGCAGCCGATCAAAGTCTTGCAACTTGCTAGAATTGAAACTTGAGATTTAATCAAGTGTTTGTTGATGAAAAAGAAAGTGGGGGTGGTAGGTGGATAAGACCGAAGGTACATCAGTGTATGGATTGTGGCACTGGTAATTTTTTTTTTTTAATGACAGTTGTTGAGTGTTAGAAAATAGTATATTTATAAAGGAGAAAATCATCATTTTACATTCCAAGTCTTACTAACAACCCTTACTTTTATGCATTTTACCTTTTTTTAATTTAATTACGTGTGTTTTATTTTAATTAAGTATTTTATGTATTTTAGGGGCATTATAGTCATTTCACAATAAAGGACAGATCAGACGACGAAACGGACATCACTTTTGAACTCAGGACGATCGAAAACCTTGGGAGGAGCATAAAAGAAAAAATGGCACTATTCACATGTACGGTACTATTCACGTGTACGGTACTGTCTACGTTACTGTTCACAACACTGTTCACATAGACGGATCGATGACGTGGCATTGACCGATGATGTGGCATTGACTGATGAGGTGTCATAATCCTGTTGGACTAAAATTCTTATGTGCTGTTGATGGCGACGTGGCAGCATATCAGTGGACGAAAAATCTCACGTACGGTGCATGCAACACACAGGATTATTTTCAACCAAACAGTGACACTGTTCACCCGGGTCAAACCTGTGTTACTGTTCATACACGTGGTCAAACCGCGTACTGTTGACTGATGACGTGGCGCAATCCTAAGCGTCCAAACTGTCTTTAATCCGATGGCCATGATTTACTCCATGTATCTATAAAAAGGGGGCCTCCCCCCCCCCTAATTTGAGATCTCTAAATCCATTTTTGGGATCCATTTTCTGTAATTCCTTCTCCATCTTGTATTTTCTTCGTATTTTAATAAATTCTCATTTTGCCTCTATTTCAATTATGAGTAGCTAATTTCCTTTCAAGTTTGGGTTGAAGGTGAAGTCTCAACATGTGTCATGGGCTTTATTTGGTAAATTTATTTTATTTTCCCCTCTAGTTTTTGTGGATGTTTTGACTTCTCGTCGACAAATAATAATAGTATTGTCCAGTACCGCCCTGGTTTCACCGGCTCCCTAGTACAAGGTTATTATTATTTGGCACGATAAGCCACCATATTGATTAGAGCGTGGTTCATGAGGTGTGGATTCCCCCCTCATGATTTAATTGGTATTAATACGGATTATTTAGCCCATGATGCATGTTGATACGGATCCAGATACCCAAGTACGTCATTTCAATAGAATTCTCTTCAATTTATTCTCGCCATTTTAATTCCAATTTTATAATTTATTCTCGCCATTTTAATTTATATTTTAGCATAATCCAAATCATTTCCACCACAAATCCAACCACCCATTTACAAAATTAATTCTACAAACAATTAAAATCCACCTCCTCGTGGGATCGACACTCGTCACCATTAATCTATACTACAATAGATTCGTGCGCTTGCGAGTACATTAAAATTTACACAACAACAACAATTTGGGGTTTTTATTTTAAGTTTTAATTGGCAACAATCTAGATTTCTTAAGCAGAATTTTTTTTTAATTAGTGGCTACAAACTTTTATCTATTGGCGCAATATGTTAAAGCTTATTTCTTTATGTTATTTTACTTATCTTAATTATAAATGTATTCTTATATTTTTTTAATGTCAAAATGTCATATTTTAGTGGGTCATGTTAGAGGGTTCGGGTTGACACAACCCGTTTACCCGCTTAATAATCGTGTCATTGATCGGGTAAATGGGTTAAAAATTTAAACCCTAACCCGACACAGAAAAAATTTGTGTTGACCCGGACCCGACCCATTTAATAATCGTGTCAAATTTGACGACCCAAACCCATTTATTTGTGTCGGGTATTCGGGTCATGTCAAATTTTGCCATCTCTAGTTCTAGGCCTTGAATAACACCAAAAAAATGAAAATTTTCATGCCCGTTTCATGTTTGACATCCTTGATGCATGTTTCAAGTTGGTTATTTCATGTTTGACATGAAGTGTTGCACGTTCACGTGGTTCTTATGTTTAAGCTTATCTATTGCATATTTGACTTCAGATGTTGCATGTTTTATGTGATCTTTTTACATGTAAATTTTATGTTGCATGTTTCACCTCACAAGTTGTATGTTCTACGT
This sequence comes from Citrus trifoliata, assembly GCA_018350135.1. Taxonomy (NCBI): domain Eukaryota; kingdom Viridiplantae; phylum Streptophyta; class Magnoliopsida; order Sapindales; family Rutaceae; genus Citrus; species Citrus trifoliata. Next base: position 16,817,983 of record CM031389.1, on the reverse strand, counting down.
GCATGGTTGCAAGCCTTGAAAACACCAAAAAAAAAAGAAAATTTTCCTACCCGTTTCATGTTTGACATCCTTGTTGCATGTTTCAAGTTGGTTATTTCATGTTTGACATGAAGTGTTGCACGCTCATGTGGTTCTCGTGTTTAAGCTTATCTGTTGCATGTTTGACCTCACATGTTGCATGTTTCATGAGGATTGTTGCAAGTCTTGAATAGAGCAAAAAAAAAATTAAAATTTTCCCCTCCATTTCATGTTTGATGTTTTTGTTGCATGTTTGGTGTCAATTGTTGCATTTTTGACGTGAAGTGTTGCATGTTCATGTAGTTCTCATGCTTAACCTTAACTACTGCTTGTTTGATCTTAGTTGTTGCATGTTTCACATGACTTATTGCAAGTTTGCATCATACCCATGTTTAACCCCTGAATATATGCACCAAATTAACCAAAGATATGTAACAACACACACACACTCTCTCTCTCTCTTTACGTATATATATATAAAATTTATGTGAGTAAGCCAAAATCAAATTCACTGAGGGCATGTTTGGTAGCCCACATTATATGGGATAAAAACACTGTTTTGTATTACATTTATGCAAGCTCACGTCTGGCGCTAAAAGCAGCTACACTTGCATTGCATTAATAGGTTGTTCTAGTGTGACAGTTGCCGCATTAGCTTGCCTCTTCTTATATTTTTTTTTATTTTCTTTATAATAATAATAATATTATTAAATAAATTTAACTTTTGAATTTAATATTGTATTGTATTATATTAATTTTTTATTTTTACATTATAATTTATTAGTAAATTTATAATTCAACATAATTAATAATATTATTAATTTAAATAATAATAATATAAAATATTATTATATATATTACAGAACTCTTACTTGGATTATTTAGCATAGTTCATTTTGTTAGTGCATATGTTATAACAATTATATCACTTTATTATTTTGTTATTATCTTGTGGTATGCATAAATTTTTATTCTATTATCCTAAGATGACTTTTGAACTAATTTTCTAGGGTTGAACTTTTTATTTATGTTGTTATATAATTAGGATTATTTGATTAAATTATTTGCTTCGATCTTTGTTTCACAGGTCATATATTCAGAAAATACTGAAAAATAAATGTTATGCTTCCGAATATTTGAGGTTATAAGCTTTGATCTTTATGAGGAATTATGATTTTTTTTAACATTTACACTAAAAAATTGTTAAATTTATAAAATTTAAAATTTCTATATTTAGTATTTTTCTAAGTACTAATAAATATTATTTTCTAAATATAATTTAAATTACTCACAAAACATTAATACAGTACAGTACACAAATATAGTAAATTAAATATTAATTTAGTACAATGTAGCACAAAATATTGTACAACATTATTATAATACAGTGCTAATGCAATACAACATAATACAATATAACATGCCAAACACATCTTGACTAACTTGATCTTGTTAGTTAGTGTATAGGTAATTTTAGTGTTGTTGTGGTTTAGTTTAGTTGGATCTGCAAAATTAAGTAGTCGAGTGTGCTTAGATACAGTTACTTCTTGGTGTTTGCATTTTTTGAGAATATTGATTCTTCTTCCTTTTGTTCTTTTTTTGGTTAATTTTTGCGAATTAGATTGAATTGAATTTACATGTAATTATACAAGACTTCATATTCCTGCATCTTTTTTCTTTCTCTCTTTTTAATTTAAAGATTATGATGCTTAGTTTTGTATTTATGGTAATCACTGTTCTTAATCCTTTTAAGTGGTTGTAAATGGTTTTTTTAACACTGAATATAGCGCTTGATTACTTGATTGTAACTCTTAATTATAAGGGATAGATAGGCTTTAAGCTCAATGTTATATAAACTATTAAAAGCTACAATTATAATGGTTTTGTAATAAATACACCATAGTAAGGGTGCGTTTGGGATTGAGGTTGGGCAGCTGTAGCTTTTAAGATACAACACTAAAGTGTTTGATAAACACTATTTGCTATAGGTTGGAAGCTATGTTAATACGATTTTTCACTTGTATACTAGAAAATATATTATATCTTTAATAATTTTTTTAAAATTATTATTTAAAATTTATATTCACTATATATTATTAATTTTTGTTTCATAATCACAAGCGTTTTTTCCACGGCAGCTATAGCTTAAAAGGTACAACACCTCAATCCCAAACGCACCCTAAAAAGAAATAAAAGAGTCATCTTTGAGATATAAATACACGATATGCACCCTTCATCCACTAACATTTTTTGCACAAAAAGAACAGGAGGATTTCTCATTATCCTTGGGTAAATAGTAAATGACAAGTTTGTCTTCATCTCTGATCAATTCAAACAAATCAAATGCCTTTACCACATGAAAAATCTTACTCTTATATATCTACATGTCAACCTATACACTTAGAGTTCAAATAATACAGTTTTAAAAATAAAGATGCACACAAGCCACAATTTGCAAAATGAATACACAGCCCCCAAAATTTCGAGCTTCCCATCTAGTGATGTAAGGCCAAATCATACCAAATAAAAATATTTGATGACACAAGGATTAGCATATGCATTCTCAAATCACAAATCGTAAAGCCATGTATAAATGTTGCATAGAATCATAGTATTTGAGCACCTATGCAGGAGAAAATTAAAACAAGTATTCCTTATACTATTTTCTAGGCATGGAAAATGTATAACTTCCAACACATGAATGCTAACAGAGTAATCACTAAGAATTTGTAATACGATATTTTCATCAACAAGTTGCATTGCATGCCCAGAAATCATCATATTCTAAGACACAATCCTTTAACCGAACCACACTTATTATACATGTGAACCAATGCAGTTGTAACCTTAACAGTCACAATGTTGCTCACTTGGGTTTGAACTTGTGAAAATCATCTCTCTACACAACTTTATTGACTCATCTGCACTTTCTACATAATTGCACTTCACATGCATATCAATAAGTGTAGCAATAACAAATAGGAACGTAAAATTATTAGGCACAAACCCAAACTCAAGTAAATGACACAAATTCTCAATCGAGGCAAAACACAACAGAAACAAACCAGCCATTACGAATCTTGGCATCCAAATAGAATCAAGGCTACCAAACCAAACTAAAATTAGTAAAAGAAAATGACTAATAATAAAAGTTTTGGGATAAGTACCTTGCACAAGTCTATTAGGGTGGTTGTGATGGTGAGGGCCGTAGAGGAAATCTAAGAACGGTAAAGAGCCTCTGCTGGCCGTCAAGAAGCTACTGTTGCTAATTACAGAGTGCCTCTGGTCGGCGAAGGGTCACTTCTGCTCATCAAGAACATGCTGCTGAAATGCCTCAAATTGCAACTGAAAGTAGCTTAATGTCTTGGACATATTGCGAACTTCACCAAATAGCTGTTGAACTGGATCATCTTGATGAGCTTCTGAAGTAGGATGTTGCATCCAATACCCCTTTATGCCACGTATATCTGAAAGTTGATCGGAGGGAAGCACATTATTCAGCATGCAAAAGTTAGTTGGAGCCATCAAAATGGACATGTTCTTAGCTGCTAGATTGCTAACCTAACTCCCATTCTCCCGCATAAAACCCAAGCTAGCAATTGTGTCATCCTCCAAATCTCAAGGTTTCATAAATGTTATTTCATCAATGGGAACCTAAAAATATTTAAGGATTCGGGTCATGATATTGCCAAAAGGCAAAGTTTTCTTCCCTGCCCTAGCGTGCCGAGCATATGATGAAGGATTAAATAACCAATGTTAGCCTCCATTCTTTCTAGAATGCTATCCAACAAGGCTATGTCTAACTAGGTTACTTCATCACCATGTCCTTTTCTAGAGCTAATGATATTCTGAAGAATATAATGAAGGATCTAGACCTGGAGACATAGGGCTCATGATTTTAAAATGCCCCTACATTCATCATCTGAAAAGTAAGATCGCCTACAAATATTGTTTACTGCTGATGTGTGTGAATAACATAAAAAATTAAGTCTGCTCTTGGCTGTATACACCTTACACCCACCATCCCTATTGCCTAGTGTCCCATTGAGCTCCGTCATATAAAATTCAATAGGAATTCCATAGACATTGGCAATTACTCAATTTTCACTAGCCGCAAATACATCCGTATTGGAGTAAAACAATTAGGATATACGTTCTTCCTAATAATCTATGGCTAAGCCCAACCCATATTCTTTAGTAAAGCCTTAAGAGTTCTTCTACAAGTAGATAGTTTTTCCAACTTATCTAAATTCACAAAGTAAGAATCAAGAACGAACCTAGAGCTAAATCAGTCATAAAATTGCTTCCTTAAGCCTGGAATTAGAAAATGAATTGTATTGAATTCAGGGATGTCTTTAGCACAATCTCATCTCTTCGGAGCTGTTTACTTGTGTTTGCCCCCAATCCTCGAGCTTTATCCATCAGCAATTGAAATTTATGCAAGTGATCCCAAATACCCAACTTGGAAATTATAAATTCTAAATGGATATCAGAAACTTTGAACCGATTATATTGGGTTTATAGGTGTTTTAAGGTAATCCATGGGTTAAATTTGTTGACTGGGGAGGGAAAGATGGGTCAAAATAGATTTTTTTTTCTTTTCAGAATAGTGATGATTTGGTGTGTTAAGCAGTTTAATTGAGGGTAGAGCAATGAATAATGGTTGAGAGAAGTTAGATAGGTAAGAAAAAGTAGAGAAATCGATGGTTTGTAAAGAGACACCGATTATGAAGCGGTTGGATTTTAATCTGTGAAAACGGCTAGCCGCCTAAGTTTACTGGCTAGCCGTGTGATGTTCAACATGCATTTTTTAATTTAGTAGTTAGCTGTTTATTTTTACACATAAATTAGTGGTTAACAGCGTGGCTTTAAAGAGCATGGGAGAATAAACAGCTAGTCGTTTATTTTTACACACAATGTAGCAGTTAACCACGTGAGGTCCAGAGAGTATGGGAGTTAAAACGAAAAACCGTTTATTTCCTCATACAATTTAGTAGTTAATTGTGTGAGGTTCAGAGAGCATGAGAGTTAAAATGGCTAGCCATTTATTTTCTCACTAGTCGTTAACCGTCTGAGGTCTAGGAGCACGGGAGTTGCAACGGCTATCCATTTATTTTGACACACAATATAGTGATTAACCGCATTAGGTCCAAAGAGCATGTCATTTAAAATGGCTAGTCGTTTATTTTTACACACAATCTAGTAGTTAACCGCATTGAGGCCCAGAGGGCATGGCATTTCAAATGGTTAAACGGTTAACCAATATTATCCATGAAGAAATAAATAGTTACCTGAAATGGATAGGTTTGCATTTAATGTTAACAAAACAAAGCGCACATTCTCTCAATTAATGAGGGATTATATAATGAGTGATTATACAACCACAAACTCTTGTACAAACTTATTTGGTATTAATTCATTGGTTGAATGAAAATACAAAATAATAAAAATAGATCATGTGGGTTCAGAGATATTTGATTCAACCAATTTTATCATACCACATCAGTTTGTACAAAATAAATTTGTATAAGAGTTTGTGGCTATATTATTACTCTTATATAATGCCTCACCTTCTAGACTTTTTTCTCAAAAAAATTCAATCATCCAATACGAAATTATATGTTCTTAAATCTCTTACAACATCTTTATTTTTTAGAGGTCTTTTTCATTTTGGAGACAGTTTTCGAATGTGTAGTTTGCCACCAAGTAAGGTATGTGTCTTCAATTGTTGCAATAGATTTATTATTTGTTTTATGGATGTGGAATATGTTAAGTTATAATTTTTTTGATTATATTAAATTGTTTCCCAATATGGGTGTGAATTATGTTAATCATTATTCGTATATTATGTTATTAATTAATGATTAATACGGATCTGAAGTATGTTAACCCAAATTAGTAACTTATATAATGTTATTGTTATACAAAGATTAAATATGAGTGCTCCATATAATAATAGAAACCTATAAAAGCCCATTACTGCAAATAGTCATGCATTATCATCTTTATATGATCAGTCAACTCAGTCAAGAATGAATGAGTTTTTGATGGCATCAAACATACTTCATAGTCATTTCGACTCAGTAAATGATATAGAATTATGGTATAACAATTATGCCTGATCGACTGGTTTTGGTGTTAAGAAAGATAACATGTGACATGAAAATAGTCTAGATGAATCACAATTTGTTGGTAGGTATGTCATTTCGAATGGCTTAGAGATAAAACAATATTCACAAAACTGCAATAAGGTGCGAGAACTGCGACTAATGACACGTACTGGTGTCTGGCATCATTGAAGGTGAATTATGATAACACTGTTGGTAAGTACATTGTCAAATAATTCAGGCCTGAACACAGCTGTCTTTTGACTTTTGCTAAGGAAGCCCATTTCATTCTTTCCCACAAGCAATCAGTGATATAGACCTTGTACAAGCTAAAGCATTAAGGCATGTTGGTGCAAAGATATGTCAATTCATGGAATACATGACTAATTAGGTAGAGGGGTCACAAAACCTAAGGTTTACTTACAAAGATATGCAAAACAACTAGATGCCTCCACTCATGCTGAGGTTGGAGATTCTGACTTAGATGCCACTACAACACACTTTTCCGCAAAAGGTGAACATGACCCTGGGCTTTGCTTTGAGTACAAATTTGATGATAAAAATAAGCTATGGAATTTATTTTGGACTGATTGTATGACACATTATCATTATCAGTGTTTTGGTGATGTTTTAGCATTCAATGCAACATACAAGAGCAATGAATATCAAAAACCTCTCGTTACACTTATTGACACGAACCATCATCATAGAACTATGGTCTTTGGATTTGGTTTGCTTGTAGACGAGATAGTTGACTCATATATGGCTGCTGTAAACTTTCTTGTTGAATAAGAGTAACCAGAAGGCCATATCTGTTATCACTAACAATGACAAAGCAATGTCAAAGGCAATAAAAATAGTACTTTCGGGGTGCATCCATCGTCTTTGTTGTTGGCATCTTAAGAAGAATGCCCAGCCCAATGTAAAAAATGAAGACTTTATGAGAAAATTTCGAGATTTGATGTTGACACCCATGACAGAATATAAACTTGAACTACAGTGGTCAGTTATCGCTGGTGAATTCAAACTTGAGTAGAATACAAGGGTTCAGAAAATGTATTCGAAGCGATACTATTGGACCAAAAATTTTCTAAAAGGAATATTATTCTTTACTAGTATACGAAGCACTCAACACTGGGAGAGTATGAACACGTATCTTAGCCTATTAGTCCAGTAAAAGATAAAGTTGTATACGTTTGTTCAACGAATTGATCGTGCATTAGCTTCGTGAAGGACGCAATATTCTACTACATCCACTTTATAACTAACTTTTCTTGTATGTCTGCATGATTAGAACTTAATATTAATTCTTTATCGAAGAAAAACTCTAAGATGCCAAAATAGGTAGAACTATAGACACTTTACCAAAGTGGTATCAGAACTCAGAGTAGAGTAAAGTGCAGAGCAATTGGAGAAACCATGGTGTTGCTTTCTAGTGGACAGCAAGATCTAATGACAAACATTTTTTTATAAGTTTTATGTTTAAATGGACTAATTAGTGAGCCAATTGACTAGAGAACATGAAGAAACCTCACAAGCTCCACCTAGAACATATGGTACACAACAAAATAGCAATCTAAACCAACAGGATTCAACAACCGCATATGCCCCCAAGCTTGTAAAATTGGATTTTCCTTATTGCAATGGAGGAGAAGATCCAATGAGTTGGTTATGCCAAGTTGAATATTTTTTTCAATTCCAAGAAACTCCAGAAGCTGATCGAGCCTTACTTGCTTCATTCCATCTAGAAGGAAATACTAAATTGTGATATCAGTTGCTGAAATAGGACATGACTAATCTCATTCGGGATGATTTTCGAAAAGAGTTACTTTCTCGCTTTGGCCTAAACCTATTTTGTGATTTTCTTCGTGAACTATCAAAATTGCAGCAACATGGAAATATGTAGGAATACTTATCATAATTCGAAAGAATCTTGGCCAAGGTTGGGCATCTACCCGAAGCACAAGTGAGTTACTTTGTCGTGGCCTACGAGATTCCATCTAAGCAAATGTCAAAATAGGAAGACTAATGACACTTTCTGAAGCCATTAAGTTGGCAAGATTATTGGAAGTTCGAAACTTGCTACAGAAAAAAGTGAATCCTTTAACAACATAACCAAGTTTCCAACCACCCAAGAATAAAAACCAATGGCACCTTTACAATTCGAGTGAGAAAGCTATAAACTGTAGAGCTACAAGATAGAAGAAAAAGAGGTCTTTGTTATAATTATGATGAAAAATTCCAAACTAGGGCATTGACGTCCGAAGTTATTTGTGATTAAAGCTTGCCTATAGGAAGAAGATACTAATGTGGTCATGGAGGATGAAGTGACAAAAGTTTTTTTATGTAGTAACCCTGAGATATTCATTATGTGGTTGTTAATGTTCTGATTGATTTAGGTAGTACCCATAATTTTATCATTGAGAAGGTGGCCGACAAAGAATTTTGAAGCCCCAGCAAGGAGGGAACTTGAAACTGATGGTGGCATTTGGTAAAAATTAGTTTGCAAGGATTTCTTATTTATGTTGATTTTTATTTAGGAAAATTATCAGTCATATACCCTTAAATGACACCAGTATCAAATGTGCTACAACACTTTTCAAGTGTATCACTCGTATAAGTTGACAAAACACTTCTACCGTCCACCAATCCGTTAACTGCCGTTTGCGAGCGCTGACATCATAAGGGTAATCTAGTCTTTTTTTAAAACGACATGTCATATGATATATTTTGATAAAAATGACATGTCATCCTATTTATCGGATAATTGTTAATAATTGCTAAAAAAACAACCGAATCTACTCCTCTAAAATTTAACCTAAATTATTGAAGATCTACTCCTCCAAGCTCCAACTTAAATTTTTTATGGTATACTATGTATAATTGTAAATAATATGTTAATAATTTTTTATGGTATAAGATGGATATTTTTTATGGACAATTGTTAATAATATGTACCATTAATAATTCATAATTTTTTAATAAAAAAATGTATTGTTAATAACAAAATAAAAAAATGTGTATTGAAAATTTACATTAATTTTCAAGGAAAATTTGTCTTTTTAACTCATTTTGAGTTTAAAGGGTAAAATAGTCATTTTGCTCAAATTCTGTTAAGTTCTTAACGGTAGTAAACTGAAAAGGTGGATGCCATAACTCTTTTGTCAACTTAGGGTATACGAGTGATATAAATGAAAAGTGTTGTAGCACGTTTGATACTGGTGTCATTTAAGAGTATATGGCTGATAATTTCCCTTTTATTTATTACCACTTGGGGAATATGACGTTGTTTTAGGGGCTCAATGGTTGAGTATACTAGGGCCTATTGTTTGGGATTTCACAAAGTTACAGATGAAATTTTTTTTACAAGACAAAGAGGTGGCATTACAAGGGTTAACCATTCCAGAAGATAAAGTGGTTGATCTAAGCTAGTTTGAGCAAGTAGCTAGAAAAAAGAGAGATGACATTCTTTTACACTTATTTTCCATCTGTAAGTTACTGTAACAGTAATATTGGTTGCTGCAGCATTCAATTGTTTGCTCTAGCAACGATTACATATTCTCCTTCAATAGTTACTGACACGTGGCTTGCCTATGTACTCTGTCAACAATACAGCCTCGATTGTCAGTATGGAATCCATTTTTCACACATATTTCCCTTGAGAAATTTAAAAATAAATAAAACCAAACCTAAATTAAAGATAAAACCAAGCCTAAGAAATTAAAAAAACATAAATAATAAGAGTTAAATGGTCTTAAATAATAGAAATAAAATAAAAAAATAACAATAAGTGAATAACAAAATTAAAATGAAATAAAAGGAAAAGTATTTAACAAAACCAGGCAGTATTAATCTCAGTTGAAGTGACTGCCTCTGCAATGGGTTGCCTCCCATTGAGCGCTTGATTTAAGGTCCTTCAGCCTGACCTTCCTTGACTGCTCATAACTTGGTTCTTTAAGGAGTAGGACCTCCTTTGAACAATTTGTTGCTGAGTGTATGTAGTGTTTAACTATGTGCCCATTGACTTTGAATTCTTGGCCTGTCTTTTCATCTAAGAGATCCATAGCTCCATGAGGGTAAATTCTGAGCAGCTTGAAGGGTCTAGACCATCGAGATTTTAGTTTCCTTGGAAATAGTCTTAGCTTCGTGTTATGGAGCAGTACTAGTTGACCAAGGATTAATTTCCTATGTTGGATATGTTTGTCATGCCATTACTTTGTTCTCTCTTTATAAATTCTTGCATTTTCATATGAGAACATATGTAATTCATCAAGCTCACACAGTTGAAGCTTCATTTGCTCTGCTGCAGCATGTATATCCCAATTCAATTGCTTCAGTGCCCAGTATGCTTTATGTTCTAGCTCAAGTGGCAAGTGAGAAGCTTTCCTATACACAATTCGATAGGGAGACATGCTAAGTGGTGTTTTGTATGTTATTCTATAGGCCCATAAAGAGTCATGTAAGCGCAAAGACCAATCATTCCTTGATGGATTCACCACTTTTTCTGAGATTTTCTTAATCTCTCTATTAGACACTTCTGCTTGGCCACTGGATTGTGGGTGATATGTTGTTGCCACTTTATGCCTGACTCCATATCTTACCATAGTTGTAGCAAATACTTTGTTGTAAAAATGAGTACCCTCATCACTAGTAATTACTCTTGGAGTGTCAAACTTGGAAAAAATGTTTTTCTGAAGAAAATCCACTACTACTTTAGCATCATTAGTAGGCAATGCTGCAGCTTCTACCTATTTGGAGACATAATCTACAGCAACCATGATATATAAGTTCCCAAAGGATGGTAGAAAAAGGAACCATGAAATCTATTCCCCATATATCAAAGACTTCCACTTTCAGAATGTTTGTCAATGTCATTTCATGTCTTTGAGTTATGTTTCTTGTCCTTTGACACCTGTCACAACATTTAGCAAATTCATAAGCATCTTTAAAAATATAAGGCCAATAATAACCTGATTGCAGAACCTTAGCAGTTGTTCTATGACCACCAAAATGTCCTCATATGCTGCAGCATGGCATGATTCCAGTATGTGAGGAATCTCTTCCTCTGAAACACATCTTTGGATTACTTGATCTACGCATAACTTATATAAATACGGGACATCCCACTGGTAGCTTCTAACATCATGAAGAAAATTTTTTTCTATTGAAACTTTAATTCAGGTGGTAGCAATCCATTTACTAAGTAGTTAGCAAAATCTGCATACCATAGAGGTCCTGATTGCTGCAGCATCTATGCTTGTTATATTACTAACAATTGTTCATCAGGGAAAGTTTCAGTGATGTCCTTTCTTGTCAATGTGCTTGTGTCTGCTTCTAACCTCGACAAATAATCTGCTACTTGATTCTCAGTCCTCTTTCTATCTTTAATTTCATATCAAACTCCTGAAGCAATAAGATCCATCTTATTAATCTTGACTTAGCATCCTTCTTTGAGATTAAGTACTTGATGGCTGCATGGTCTGTGTACACTGTCACTTTAGTACCCACCAAGTAAGCTCTGAATTTATCAAAAGCAAATACTACTGCTAGCAACTCTTTCTTTGTAGTAGTGTAATTAATCTGAGTTTGAGTAAGAGTTTTGTTGGCATAGTATATAGAGTGGAGAATCTTATCATTTCTCTGTCCTAACACTGCCCCAATGGAATGGTCACTAGCATCACACATCAGTTCAAAAGGTGTGGTCCAATATGGTGATATAACCACTGGTGCAGTGATCAAAACTTTCTTTAACTCTCGAAAGGCTTGAAGACAGTCTTTATCAAAATGAAAAGACTCATCATGTTCCAGCAATGAGCATAATGGTTTGGCTACCTTGGAAAAGTCTTTAATGAATCTTCTGTAAAATCCAGCATGACGCAAAAAACTCCTAATTCCCTTGATTGAAGTGGGAGGTGGCAGTTTATCTATCACTTCTATCTTTGCTTTATTTGCCTCAATACCATTCTTGAACACCTTATAACCCAACACTATGCCTTCTTACACCATGAAATGTCATTTTTCCCAGTTGAGTACTAAGTTGGTCATCTCACATCTTTTAAAAACTTCTTCCAAGTTGTGTAAACAATCAGTATATGTCTCTCCAAAAACTGAGAAATCATCCATGAAGACTTTCAATGTTTGCTCCATCATATCAGAAAAAATAGACATCATACATATCTAAAAAGTTGTTGGAGCATTGCACAAACCAAAAGGCATTCTTCTGAAGGCAAAAGTTCCATAAGGACAAGTAAATGTAGTCTTTTCCTGATCCTCTAGAGCTATAGCAATTTGATTGTAGCCTGAGTACCCATCTAGGAAACAATAATATTGCTTTCCAGCAAGTCTGTCCAACATCTGGTCTATAAATGGAAGTGGAAAGTGATCCTTTCGAGTGGCTTTGTTAAGCTTCCTATAATCCATACACACCCTCCAACCAGTCATTGTTCTTGTGGGAATAAGTTCATTCTTCTCATTTGCTATCATTGTTATTCCTCCTTTCTTTGGAACACATTGAACTAGGCTTACCCATGAACTGTCTAATATTGGTTATATGATTCCAGCATCTAACTATTTGATGATTTCTTTTCTCACAACTTCCTTCATAATGGGATTTAGTCTTTTCTGTTGCTCCACTGAATTGCTGTAACAGTCTTCTAACAAAATTTTATGCATGCATATAGATGGGCTGATCCCTTTGATGTCTACTATAGTCCAACCAATTGCTTTTCTGTATTTCCCAAGCACATCTACCAGGCTCTATTCTTGACCTGCATCCAAAGTAGATGAAATGATTACAGTGAGTGTTATTTTGACCAAGATAAGCATATTTCAAATGTGAGGGTAGCAATTTTAATTCAAGACTTGGAGGTGATTCAATGGATGGTAAAGTTGTTTTTACTTCCTTGTCTGAAAGATTCAGATGCTCAGTAAATTTGTTATGTCTATCAGTTTACTTTCCTTCCATCCAGTCTATCTGGTTTGCTGCAACATCTTCTTTTTCAAAGCTCTCAAAGGTGGCAACTTTGATGATCTCATTACTGCAGCATCTGTTGATTCTGTCTACTACAACAAAATCCACAACACTCAGGAAATTGTAATTTTCTACCTCATCAGGTTTCTTTATAGCTTCTAACACATTGAATGTGACTTGTTGATCATTCACCCTCATTGTTAACTCTCATTTCTGCACGTTTATCAGAGTCTTTTCGGTTGCTAAGAAAGATCTTCCAAGTATAATGGGTATCTCTTTATCAGCCTCAAAGTCTAAAACAATGAAGTCCACTGGAAAGATGAATTTGTCAAGCTTCACCAGTACATCCTCAATTTTTCCTTAAGTATGCATGAGATCTGTCAGCTAATTGCTGAGTGACTGTTGTTGGCATGCATTCTCCTACTCTCAACTGCTTAAATACAGATAATGGTATTGTGAAGCTTCCTAGATCCTTCAATTTTTTAAGAATCTTACTTTGGAGCATGTGACTGTTTTCCTATGTTAAAACAACATTTTCAAATTCTCTCAATCTTCTCTTTCTTGCCAATATGTCTTTTAGAAATTTCACATAATTAGGCATTTGCTCTAATACTTCCACAAAAGGGATGTTAATGTGTAATTGCTTCAGCACTTCCAAGAATTTACTAAACAGTTTGTCTTATTTTTGTTTCTGGAATCTTTGTGGGACTGGAGGTGGATGCCTAAATTGTTGAATAGTTTCAGGGGGTACCAACCTCTGCTCATTTGGTTTGTTGTAAGTTGTTACCACTGGTGTTGCAACTTCTTTCTTAGCATTTATTGGTTGATTCCCTTCTATAGTTGCTGCAGCTTGACCACTAACATCAGTATCTTAATGACTGGGTTGTTGTAACATACTCTCCTCTTGAGGTGGTTCTTGTGAAGAATTAAGTTCCACCTTTTTTTTAGTCACATTAACAGGAATATCAACATTCTTTCCAGATCTTAAGTTAATGACCTTGCAGTGTTCATTTCCCTCTTTTCTTAGATCTTATGTGTTGCTAGGCAAACTTCCCTGAGATCTACTACTCATTACTGTGGCAAGCTGACCAATTTGGTTTTCTAGATTTCTTAGAGATACGGCTTAACTCTGCACAATTGCTTCATTCTTTACAATGTATTCCTTGTTCAGTATTTCTAGTTAAATGAGAGGATTATGGCTAGTGTGTTTTTGCCCTTGATTCTACTGATGAAACCCAGGTGGTTGAGCATTTCTGTTCTGTCCACTTAGTGCCGAAGCATTTTGATTCTGATTACTCCACGAGAAATTTGGGTGTTGCTTCCATCCAGGGTTGTAAGTATTTGAGTACGGGTTGTTTTGAGGCTGTCAGTTGTAATTACCCACATAGTTTACTAATGCTGGATTTCCAGGACAGTTATCAAATCCATGTTCTTCACCACAGTACACGCGAGACAATTCAGCAACTTCCTTTACTGCTGCTGGAGCAGATGTCATAGCTTTTACCATGTTAGTCAATAAGGTTACTTGTGTTGATAGAGCTGTAATTGCATCTATATTATGCACCTCTGCTGCTCCTCTTTCTGTTGGCTGTCTAGTTGATGGCCACTAATAGTTATTGTTGGCAATTCTCTCCAAAATTTCATAAGCTTCAGTGTAAGATTTGGATAACAAAGCTCTATTTGCTGAAGCATCAACCATCAATCTCGTACTTGGATTCAACCCGTTATAGATGAAATATAAGTGTGCAACCCAAGAGGCGGGGTGAATTGGAAATTTAAAAATTATCCTAGCAAATCCACACAACAATTCAATCTAATGCCTTAATCAATTTGAAAACAATAAATTCAAATAAACACAATATTAAAAGAGTAAGGGAAGAGAAAACGAACACAAGGATTTTTACGTGGTTCGGCTATCCCCGCCTACGTCCACGCCTCCAAGCTCACCCGCTTGAGGATTTCACTATCCAAGCCTTTCCAAGGCTTCAACGATTACAATTGACTTCGAGGTGTCAATAAACCTTTACAACAAGAGATTATACCTCCAATCTCTTTACCCCAAGTGTTTCCCACACTTGTACACTCACAATTTGATGAGAAATGATAAATACAACAATAAATCTCTCTTTAAGAGTGGATATACAAATTGAAGAACAAAGATGATTTAAAGAATGATGAATCACGAAGTTGAAGCTCAATATATGTTGTGTGCACTTGTTCTTGCTTGCTTGGGTTACCAAAAATGAATTGACTTTGAGTTTATATAGTTTGAACTCAAAAACTAGCCGTTACTCACATTCTGGGCATATCCGGTCTGCCGTTTTTTGGAATCCGGTAAGCCGGATTTTTCTGACCGTTAAGGCAAAATTCAAAATTTTGCCTATCCGGTCTGCCGGATTTGGAATCCGGTAAGCCGGATTCGAATTGGAAGCTTGCTGCCCCGTAACCGGTTTTCCGGATTTTGAATCCGGTAAGCCGGATAGCTACAGTACCTGGTACAGTACCTGCTACAGTGCTACAGTATCGCTACAGTGAAATATTTTTTGTAATTACAGTTTGACCCCAAAACTTTACAAACCTGTATTACGGCCCAAACAGTTATAAAAGTGTTCAAATAGGTCCAATTTCAGAATTTCTAAATACTACTTTATGAATCCCACAACTTTCTGAAATTATGATAGAGCCCAAAACGCTATGACACTTTTCAAATAGGTCCTTTACCAAAATTTCAAGCAATATATGTTTATTTCAAAGTTTTCAAAATTCTTTCAATTAAACCATAAACTTTGAAAAACAACCAATTTCATAAAATCATTTTTCCATTAAATATGAAGCATTTATAATATGAAAGTAATGATTTATTCAAAAGGAATAAAAAACAATCAATTGCATAAAATCATTTTTCATTAAATATAAAACATTTATAATATGAAAATAATGATTCATTTAAAATATATTTTTCAATAATTTGAGCTTAAAAGATTAATCATTCTTAATCTTGTTTGTTATCATCAAAATCAATATTATGGAAACATATATGTTAACAATCTCCCTCTTTTTGATGATGACAAACATTTCATGTATTTAAAGAATGATTCCAAAAATTGCTTCCCCTAAAAATAATTTTATTTTACAATTTGCCAGCAATTTAAATACATGGATTTTTCTCCCCCTCATCATCAAAAAGAAAAACTTAATTGGCAAAGAAAAAATTTTTTTAATAAATTTGAAAACATGTATTCTTCTCCCCCTTCATCATAAAAAGGAAAAACGTAAAGGAAAATAATAAGAGTAGGAAATTTGTTACCCATGTTGTCCGAATAGAAATTTCGACAAAATCTCCCCCTAACAACAAGCATCACCTCAAAAACAAATTTAGTAATATTACTCATAAATCATCATCATATCTCAAAATCATCAAGTACTCACCATAATCACATATCATCAAAATCATCAAAAGAATACTCAAAGTGCATATTATTGTCCTCATTTTGATAACATAGAAATGATATATCATTTGTCTCCCCCTTTGGACAACAAAAAAGGTTCAAAATGCATATTATCCAAAAACATATTATATGCTCCCTCTAAATATATGGCCAATTAAAATTTTAACCAAAAATGATTTTATCCGAAAGCATATCATATTTATCTCCCCCTTCATCGTAAAAAGGAAAGATAGATGTAATTGAAACAAGTGCATAAAAAATAAGTCGATAAAGAAATTACCAATTTTGTGTGAGCAAAAATTTCGGTAAAGTCTCCCCTTCAAAATGAACAAATCCTCAAATACACAACATGGTTAAAAAACAAGTAACACAAACCAACAACTCCATCAATTCATCAAGCAATGCACATATAATCATTAATCATCAAAATCAATATGAATTCTCCCAACACTTGTAACAATTAAATCCAAGAATTCCATAATCAACCATTAAAAGAATGCTCAAAATGCATATTATGTCCCCCAATTTACATCATTAAAATGATTTATGACTATCCACCATTGTTGGAACAAAAACAAGCTTAAAAATCCAATTTCGGGTTTACAAAAATTGAGTGAAATGGATTTGTTTGAGCAAAGAAAATCGATCCTAGAGATGAATAAAGCTAATAAATGATGTAGATTGGATCAAAAGTTGGCTAAAGGAAGCTTGACAATGTAGAGAGAGAAATGGTGAGGTACTGTTCACTCGTGAGAGATAATGATGAAATGATGAAAAAATAAGTGAAGAAATCATGATGGAGAAATGTGTAATGAAGATGAAATGCATGGGTAATGGTTTAAGAGATTGATCTTGACATAAAAATGGTTGAGAAATGAACAGGAATTGATTGGAAATGGATGAGGGTGGCTCACGGTTTTGAGAGAGAGAGGAAGAACAAGTGCAGAAAACTCATGAGAGAGGAAGAAGAAGCAAAACAAAAACTCACGAATCCGGCTTGCTGGATTTCATAACCGGTTAGCCGGTTAGTGACTGGAATCATAAAAGCCGAAAACGGCTTGCCGGATTTGTGATCCGGTTGGCCGGATATTGGCCCGAGAGTGAGAAGCGTGAATTCGGCTTGCCGGTTTGCTTAAACGGCTGGCCGGTTTCGGGAAAGCACTACAAATTCGGCTTTCCGGTTTTGCTAACCGGTAGACCGGTTGTGAGGCAGTGAGTTGCCTTCCAAATTCGGGTTGCCGGATTGAAGAACCGGTAGACCGGTTATGAAGCAGAGAAGAAGCTTAGCAAATCCGGTTTTCCGGATTGAAGATCCGGTTATCCGAATTTCAACCCAAGAGTTCCAAAATGAAAAACAGCTTTCCGGTTGATTAGAAATGATATACCGGTTAAGCTTTGGAAAAATTTTTTGAAATTTTGTAAGCTCTTAGACTTGTATTATAAACACAAATTTATTTTTGGCTTAGAAATTGATCAATGCTAAAAATCATTTAACTTTTCAATAAGCCAATTAGTGTATAAAACATATATACATACAAGACTAAACATATGAAATCGTATTAAACAATGATGTCAATTTTTATAAATGAATGATGATATAACACAATTAACGACACAAGAATTCATGCATATAATTCATTCATCACAGTCATGAAACAATAAGCATCCAACAAGCATACAATCATGAAGCATATTCAAAACTTAAGAACATGCAGAAAGGTAAATTTCAAAATAAAAACTGTATTGATTGAGTACGAATTAACATGCAAGCTATATACCGTTTGAACGATGATTAAGTTAGCTTTCCAATACATTTTACAGATCTGGATTTGGAGTTCTCTAAAAGAAGTTATGACCAATTCATTACAGCCTGTGCAAACTCAGGATAAAATGCAAAAAGGTCAAATTCGAAATAAAAACTGTATTGATTGAGCAAGAAGTAACGTGCATACTATATACCATTGGAAAGATAATTGAGTTAGCTTTCCAATAAATTTTACAGAGCTAGATTTGGAGTTCTCTAAAAGACGTTATGACCGATTCATTTCAGCATGTGCGGACTAAAGATTTTCAACGACGATTAAACATATAATCATTCAAAAGATTAATAATTCAAGCATATCACTCATTTATCAAGCTTAGGCATTATATAATCATCAAAATCAAACAAAGCTATCATGATGAGTTGACAAGCTATCATCTTATATATATAACCATGCATCATGATAAAACACTCAATGTTAAATACAATGATAATTCAATCATGTAAACATATAAGTATATTATCACAAATTCAAGCTACTATCCATTTTTCATGATTCACTCAACATGATACCAAATGAATTATTAAATACTTACTAAGCTTAGAAGACCATCACTCATAATCAATAAGGCAATAATTGTTATCAAAACAATTAAACCATCTTGCCTCATTATTTTTGCCTAGACCATGATCATCCTCACAAGCTTCATCAAGGAACTCTCCACCATTCCTTGTTTGTGGTACCTACAAAAAAATATTCAAGTTGTGCCCTTTGGTACCCAAATGCTCTTGGGTCCTTGAGTGTTAGAAATGGTTCCTTTTGGAACCCAAATACATTTTGCTCCATAATATGCATTTCTCTTAACTGGACATCTAAAACTCTTATGACCATTTTGATTGCAATAATGACATACAACTTGATCATTTGTGGAGGTAGTCTTAACAAAATAATTCTTATAATATTTTTGTTTCAAGTAAGGCTTATACCCAAGTCCTCCTTTATCAAACACACATTTTTGTGAATTAAGCATGTTATCCAACATCTTTTGCCCATTTGTGAATTTCAAAATAATTTCATTGAGCTCATTACTCTTTTTCTTAAGCACATCATTTTCTTTCATTAATTTATCAACATGTGATTTTTCATGCTCATGCGAAATACTTTGTTGACATTTAAATGATGCAATTCTATCATGCAACATTTTATTATCTATCTCTAGTCCTTTAAGCTTTTCATTTAATGAATCATTGCATTTTTGTAAAGCATCATTTTCATTTTTCAAGTCATCTACATATGATTCTTGATGCTCATGTGAAGTGCTAAATTTCTCATTTGATAATGCAACTTCATCATGCAATGTTTTATTTTCTAATTCTAACTCCTTTATCTTCTCATTAAATGAATCAATGCATTTTTGCATGGTATCCTTTTCATTTGTAAGTTCTAGCATTTTCTTCTTAAAACATGCATTCTTTTTACCAATTTTCATCCACTCATCATACAATTCTTTAAACGCATCATGTAATTCATCATATGTAGGAAGAGTACTTACCTCATCAAGTTCATCATCCGATTCATCTCCAATTGCCATAAGTGCCAAATTCGACACTTCATGAAATTCCTCCTCCTTTGTGGTCTCCTCATATACAATTTCGAGTTTTCTCCAAATTTCATAAGCATTAGAACAATTTGAAACTCTATGAAATTCATTTTTATCTAAGACACAAAATAAAGCATTCATAGCCTTGAAATTTAAAGACATCTTTTTCTTATCTAACTCACTTAAACCATTCTTTCTAGGAATGAGTAAATCATCACAAACAACTTCCCAAATTTCATAATCTAAAGCCTGTAAATAAATTCTCATCCTAGTTTTCCAATAAGTATAATCGTTTCCATCGAAAAATGGAGGTCTAGTGATAGATTGTCCTTCCATGATGGTTGAGCTAATTTGGGTTGCTATAGATCTTTAACTCTAGACAGTTAAGTCTACACAAGAGCACCTCGCTCTGATACCAATTGAAATATAAGTGTGCAACCCAAGAGGGGGGGTGAATTGGAAATTTAAAAATTATCCTAGCAAATCCACACAACAATTCAATCTAATGCCTTAATCAATTTGAAAACAATAAATTCAAATAAACACAATATTAAAAGAGTAAGGGAAGAGAAAACGAACACAAGGATTTTTACGTGGTTCGGCTATCCCTGCCTACGTCCACGCCTCCAAGCTCACCCGCTTGAGGATTTCACTATCCAAGCCTTTCCAAGGCTTCAACGATTACAATTGACTTCGAGGTGTCAATAAACCTTTACAACAAGAGATTATATCTCCAATCTCTTTACCCCAAGTGTTTCCCACACTTGTACACTCACAATTTGATGAGAAATGATAAATACAACAATAAATCTCTCTTTAAGAGTGGATATACAAATTGAAGAATAAAGATGATTTAAAGAATGATGAATCACGAAGTTGAAGCTCAATATATGTTGTGTGCACTTGTTCTTGCTTGCTTGGGTTACCAAAAATGAATTGGCTTTGAGTTTATATAGTTTGAACTCAAAAACTAGCCGTTACTCACATTCTGAGCATATCCGGTCTGCCGTTTTTGGAATCCGGTAAGCCGGATTTTTCTGACCGTTAAGGCAAAATTCAAAATTTTGCCTATCCGGTCTGCCGGATTTGGAATCCGGTAAGCTGGATTCGAAATGGAAGCTTGCTGCCCCGTAACCGGTTTTCCGAATTTTGAATCCGGTAAGCCGGATAGCTACAGTATCGCTATAGTGAAATATTTTCTGTAATTACAGTTTGACCCCAAAACTTTACAAACCTGTATTACGGCCCAAACAGTTATAAAAGTGTTCAAATAAGTCCAATTTCAGAATTTCTAAATACTACTTTATGAATCCCACAACTTTCTGAAATTATGATATAGCCCAAAACGCTATGACACTTTTCAAATAGGTCCTTTACCAAAATTTCAAGCAATATATGTTTATTTCAAAGTTTTCAAAATTCTTTCAATTAAACCATAAACTTTGAAAAACAACCAATTTCATAAAATCATTTTTCCATTAAACATGAAGCATTTATAATATGAAAATAATGATTTATTCAAAAGGAATAAAAAACAATCAATTGCATAAAATCATTTTTCATTAAATATAAAACATTTATAATATGAAAATAATGATTTATTTAAAATATATTTTTCAATAATTTGAGCTTAAAAGATTAATCATTCTTAATCTTATTTGTTATCATCAAAATCAATATTATGGAAACATATATGTTAACAATAGAAAGTCTCCAACTGTATGCAACAAGGAATGTCATGATGAGGACACCTTTTGAGTAGTTATTTAAATCTTTCCTAAGCCTCATACAAACTCTCATCTTCAAGTTGATGGAAATAAGTGATCTCATTCCGCAATTTTGTATTTTTAGTTGGTGGAAAATATTTCATTAAGAATTTATCAGTTAGTTCGTTCCTCTTAAGGAGTAAGGGAAAAACCTCAATGTTAAAGCATCTTGTGTTGCTCCAGCAATTTTAAAAGCATCACTCACTTCCAAAAATAACTTAAGATGGAGATGAGGATCTTCATTTGGCAGTCCATTGAATTGACCCATTGTTTGCAACATTTAAAACATCACTAGTTTCAGTTCAAAGTTTGCAGCCTCCACTTCAGGTCTAATTATCCCAGGGTGTACAACTTGAGGAGTTAACACAGCATAATTTATGATTGCCCTATCTCTGTCATTTGTCATATAGATGATATTGTTGTTGCCCGGCTATCTCTGGTTAACATGCTCATTCTACTCCTCTTGAATGTTGACAGGTTGTAATGGCCTGTGAGGGTCCAAATTTCCCACATCCTGTAGATTATCCATGTCTGAAGCAGTTTTTGAATTCCTTTGTTCTCTTCGCAGTCTCCTTACAGTCCTTTCAATCTCAGGATCAAATTGGAATACTACAGATCTGTCTTTGCGCATGCAAGTATTGATATGTCAATAAATAAAGCAAATTAGATCAAGTTGGCACTATCAAGATTTACTTTACACTTCGAAAATAAACAATCAATCCCCGACAACGGGGCCAAAAACTTGTTGGTTAATTTTAAACTCAATTGGTATTGATGCTAATGTGCAAGTGTACACAACAAGTAATAAAGTGATGAGTATTTAAGATCGTCTCCACATGGATTGATGTTAGTAGAAATACTATAGCAATTATAATAACGCTATCTATCTTAATTTCAAGATGAATAAATTTAAAATTGTTTAATTCGAAATTAACAATTATAAAGAAATCAAACAAATAACTACAATAGTAAAATAAACTAAGTAAATCACGTAAAAGAATCAATTGAGAATGTGGTAGTTGAATGATCAAACCTATCTTCATGGGCTGACTGCTTTTCATCATATTAACACCAGTTGCTACAGTAATTCCTACAGCACTGGGCAGAATTATTTTTCATCCTCAGCTATCGCGTATTGGACTTTTTATACCTTTAAGTATCCTAACAATGACCAGTTGCTATTCTACATGAGGCATGGCATTGTGAACATCCATTCTATCAACCACTACTAGAAAATTGGTCTTTACTGACACTTGATTTGTAACATTTTTTAAAAAGTATCAGTATTTTCATACATATAGACCATTTTTCGTGTTTAACATAAAAATATCACAAATTATTGATACTACCGTGTCTGTAACTTAAACATCAGAGATTTCTGACATTAAGGTATCAGTAATAAAAATAAAATAATTCTAATTAGGTTCCAAATAGAACTCGAACCAAAGACCTCTAGTACTCAAGCATTTAAATTCGAAAAAAAAGATCAGGACAAAGTTGTGTCAGTCATTCATACTTTTTGGAGACTGGAATGGTGTCTACAAAGTGTTTGATGAGATGCTTGTGAGAATTGTTGGGTGCGTTTCAATTAGTTGACATGGTTAGCAAATTATATGCTAACAGGGTAGTACATGTATATAAGAAATGATTGTATTCTTTCTTAAATATATTATTTGGTGGTCCGTCGGTATTGTTCTATTTGAGTTGCTTCTAGGCATTCCTTTACATTCCTGGATGCGATTCTGTCTTTATCAAGTGAACACACCATTGAAAATATATATTTGAGACCTTTTGCAATCCTTTCTTTCTCTATAGGTATATTGTATTTTTGATACCTCACACTAATACTAGCTTTTGATGTGAAGGCTCGGCGAGCATTTCGAGCCCTTAAAGGCATAATAAGGCTGCAGGCTCTTATTCGTGGACATTTAGTGAGAAGAAAAGCAGCTGCTACTCTCGGCGCTATGCTAGGGCTTGTCAAGTTACAGGCACTTGTTCGTGGTAGAAAGGTCAGACATTTTGATATTGGACTTGAAGTGGAGAAAACTTGCACTCCATTGACGCTTTTGGTAATTTCTTGAGAGCTCATCTGATAGGGATTTAACTGCTCTTCTTTTTTTTATTTTAAAAGAACATATTATTTCCGTGAAGATTAATCTTTTAAATATATTTCACTGATCTTGCTGTTAATGCATACTGTTGAATGTGGAGATATTGTCATTTATTGTTAAATAGTAAAGGTCTCGCATGGAGAGGCTTGATTACTTGTCTTGCTTTGATTCTATGAACAATGCGGAATAAAGCATGTCATGAACTTCCACCCAAAGCTCAGGTGGGGTACATTGGTGTCAGAGTGAACCTTTTTTATGGTTAAACATTGAATGGTTGTCCTTGCAGCAACTGTGTACTTGTACAAATCAATATATACCTTCTTACTTTTCATCCGTTCCATTCATTTACGATACGTGCGTCACTTTATGTAGACAGCCTTCATCTACAAATATACGGATGGGTTATTTATACATTCCAGACATTACTAAACTGCCTGAATTTCTACATGCCCGGTTCACTTCTAATTAATTTCATTTTTCTTTAACTGCTCTGTCCTTCAGCAGGGCAAGCCTATGGATCCTGTTGAACTTAATTTGTCTACATGATTATCGAAGCTGTCAGGAAGTTCTTTTTTATCTCTAAGGTATTCTCGGCATTATCATGCCCATTTGTCCGATTATGATTTTTCCCTTTAATGGATTGAGCTTTATGTTCATACGTCATATTATTTAGGACGAATGTACATGGCAGAGCCTGTGGTATCAAAGACATTAAGTTCTAATTTGAATATGGCACCCATTTTATTTTGTCGGAGGCCTCTAATTTAACTAATAACCTGCTGGTAAATATGGCAGGATGTAATTGTAATTTTTCTTTTTGATCTACAACCTTCTTGGTTTTTTTTTTTTATGTGGGGTAAGTTACTATTTTTTTTTTGCTTTAGCTTCTTGCTTCATCACCAATTGTGTTGTCTTTGCAAATGCAATATGATTATGTAGAGCCAAATTCAGTCTCAAACGTTGGTCAGCATTTCACATTTGGAAACCAGCTCCCCAACCAAAGAAAATGTCAGACTCAAAATCTCAGAAGAAGCATGTTAGTGCTCAAACGCTTGAAGCTGAAACAGGCCAACCAAAACGAAGTGTTCGCAAGAACCCTACTGCCAATGCAGACAGTATCACAGTGCACTCAAACCCCAAATTTGAGAGATCCAAACGAAGTCTGAAGAAAGCTTTAAGCCATCCAGCAAATCCAGTGCATGAAAATCCACAAAGTGAACTTGAAAAGGTTAAGTGTAGCCTGAGAAAGGTTAATAATCCTCTAGTAGAAAAATCTGCATTTGTCCAGTCAGAATTTAAAATTGAAAAAGAAAACCATAGTTTGGATAAGTTGCCAACAAGCTCAGTATGTCATGAAGGTTTGGAACGGAGCTTGAGAAATTCAGGTGAGAAGATGAAGAAAAAGACAACTTTGAAACAATCCAAACTACCTAAAGTAGAAGCCACGCCAGACCTAGTGGAACTGAATGAGATGTCTGATGTACCACCCAGTGACTTAGCCGCAGATCAGTCAAAACCTTGGATGAAGAGTGGTGCTAAAGACGAAACTATTCCCATGACAAATGGTAATTTTGAACCAAAGGAGGATTCAGCAAACAATGAGAATAATAAATCAAGCAAGAAAGTTACTGTTCTGACAAAGAAAGAACGTGCAGAGAATGAGCTGCAGAGCAGTCCGTCACTGCCAAGCTATATAGTTGCAACTGAATCAGCGAAGGCTAAGCTAAGACTACAAGGCTCCTCAAGATCTAGCGAAGATGGTGCTGAGAAAAATAGCGGTATATTCGCAGTTTTTTCACCTTCATATCTCTAAATTTTTTCACATTGGCCTTTCCTTTTAATTTCCCTTTCTATGAAATAACTTTAATTTATAATATAAACTTTAGTTCTTCTAAATTTTCTCATATTGACAGTCAATTTTTTTCGTTTTCCATGTAATTATATGCAGATTTGATCAGTGTGTTTGAAGTGTTTCTTCCTCAACTTCACTTGTATCCTAACCTATCCAGTCTATTGAATAGAGAAGTTGCTGGCGTGATAACACAACTGCACTACTTATGTTCAAAAAGTGAAAGGCAGTCATCCTTATCAATTTAGCTTCTAAATTTTCTATATGTAGCCCCAACTAGTAGACATTTGATTGGATGGTAGAAATTCTTATGTATTGAATTTGGATTATTTAGTTATGAGAGTAGGATATCTCATATTTTTGTTATTGAAGTTTTGGAATTTGTAATATATACTAATAATATTTAAATGTGAAATGAAAGATTTTGTGATATAAATCAATTTTTTTTTGTTATTTTGTGGTGCCTTTTAATTTTACCAATAAATCAATAGGCAATGATCCAATTCAATTTTTTATTTTTTTTAAATAAATTAACTAGTGATACCATGGTATCAGTAATCATAGACACTAATAAAATATCAATAACTACTAACACTATAGTGTCATAATATTGGTGATATTGTAGTAATAGTAATCATTGACACCACTTACAAGTATCACTATTTTTCTGACTCCCAGATTACTGACACAATTAACAAGTGTTAGTAAAAGTAATTTCTGACACTATTCTAAAGTCAATAAAGACCATTTTTCTAGTAGTAAACCCTACAAGGTGAATGACTATGTCTAGTTATTCACAAATCTTAACTTCAAGTATAGTCCTTATGGGATTCAAGCTAAACTTAATCTAGGAAACTCAAATTAAGATCAAGTATTACTCTAATAATATCCACTAAGACAGACCCTTTTGCGGCTCTATCTTAACTTGAACCATTAAATGGGTGGTCATCCGAAATAACAATTATAATAATAGCTACTAGAGTAAAATGCTATAGCAATCATACAGCAACTCATAAGAACAGTCAAAAACTCATTCCGATTGTTTGTCACTCAACTACAAGCAAGTTTAGTTCATACTTTGAAAAAGAGAAACAAACAACAAACTAATGGTCACGAAATACATTGGTCCAATCAAAGAGTAGAGAAAAGAACAAGTAAAGGATGAAGAGGATTGAATCCAAATAACTCTGCTGGATTCTTCACCGATGCAGACTCGGTTCCCTTGAATTCTGATTGTTTTCTTCTTTTCCTCTTGATTTCTCAATGTTAATTCCTCGCCGCCATTTTATGTGATGTGCGCCTCCTTTTATAACTAAAATTTAGGGTAAGCAAAACCCTAGGGCGCGCAAGAGTCAGATTAGCAAACTGCATATCGCAATCTTGCAAATTTCCCGTGCTAAGTTTTCTCTATCGTTGTTCCAGAATTGCTACAGCAATGCCTGCTCCAGCAACGACTCTAGCATTGTACTACTTCAAATTTGGTTTCACTTCTTTTGTGGCCATATTCTTTATCTTTTGTGCCAACCTATTGCTTCCGCATTCTTTCCCTGAATCATAAGCGTCTGGAAACCTACGATTTTGCACACAATTGGATCACAAATTAATTTAGATCAAGCAAAACTTATTAAGACTAAACTAAAATGAATGTTTATGCAAAATGTAACAAAAATGCGATAAAAACACATCATTTGCTCTCTAAGTGATCTTGTTTTCAGTCTAAAATTGTCCTAATAACTCTCATTTCATAGAGTTATCAACTTCATAAACAAAGTTATTTATAGAAGCATTCTAACGATTAATTGTTCCGGAAATTAAGATGTTCAAATTCTGTTCAGAATGGTTTTGTATTTCGCCACATAAAGGGGCAAGCAGCCCATTGGCTAGCTAAATTTGCTTTGATAAATTCTAAAGGTTCTATTTGGATTGAGGAGGCTAGCTTCAGTAAAAATCTCCTCTTTATTTATAGTCAAAAAACTTGTCCTCTTTGTTTAATGAAATATTTTAATTATTAAAAAATGGATAAGAAAAAATGACCAAATGTTGATTTAAAAAATCAACTTTTCCAATAATTGGAGTGGATTTACTAAATTTTCCTAAATGGGCTGCATAATGATAATTGTAAAAAGTCATGTTTATTAACGTTGTTATTGTTATTTAGGGAATTTTGTTAAATTTTAATCTGTTATCACATACTTCGTGTTCATTGTCATTCACCAAACAAACTTGTCATGATTAACAACTTCAGCATGCCTCTACTATGCTTTTACTTACAATCTTTATGCAAATAATAGAGAATCTAAGGTCAAATTTTCTATATATAGCTTGCTAGGTTAAGTTGATTAAATACACGTGAAATTAGTCAATCAAAATAAGACGTATACAAGTGTTAAGGTAACAATAGGGAAAATTATTGTAATGTCAAATTCATTAGTAGGAATTTGGTTGACATCGAAATGTCTAAGTTCAAAATTTTAATGATGATTTAGATATAAGAGGAAACTAAGATATCAATATATCACCATACGGATGGAAGTTTAATTCATGATAAGCAACCTCTACACGTTAAGTCTCTGTTATTAGATTTTATGTGATATCCAATAATCATTATCATCTCCCTATTTGACTTCAAGCTCACTTTGACAGTGGCAAGAAAATATTCCATGGAAAAGTGAGTTTGAAACACTTCTTCATCAGATAAGCATTACATTCTTTAATCACTACAACAAAAAAGAGCTTTAGCGATGAAAAAATTTTGTTACCATTTCGTCTAAATAGGAGCATCGCGTTAAGTCTTTGGTGTCAAATCATTGGCAAAAGTTCTTTTAGCAATAAATTTTATTTCGTCACTAAAAGAACTTTTAGCAACATTTAACAATTTTGGTCGCTAAAAGTACTTTTAGCGATGAAAATTGTTTCGCCGCTAAAAGGTATCATTTTTCTTTCATTATTTATTATTCCTATTGTTAAAATATTATCATTTTTAATACTAAATTTACAATGACAATTAACACCATTATGATAAAAAAAACTAATTAATTTAAAAAGAATTATTATTATTGATGAACAAAAAACAATAATTACAAATTTTGAGAAAATTCTTACAAATGAATACAAATTTCTTGATTTTATTCATCTTGACGTAATTTATCTTCAATATTCCCTACAAATAGACACATAATAATTAGTTAACGTAATAAACAAAAATATAATAATAATATAAGTATAAATAAATAAGATAAGTACAAAAAAACATCATGTTAAAAATAAAAGAGAAAAGAAGTAGAGATTAAATTAGAAAATTAAAATTATATATTTAGAGATTAGAGAATGAGAGAATGAGAGAATGAGAGAAAGAATGAATGAATGAAAGAAGTTAAGCAAATGATATATAAATAGGCTACAAGAGCTTTTAGCAGCGAAATTTAAAATTCGTCGTTAAAAGTTAATTTTGGCGGGAAGTAATTTGCTAAAAATTTTTAAATTTTGACATTTTAGCGACCAAATCTAATTTTTGTCACTAAAAGTACACATTCAACAACGAAATCTAATTTTGGTTACTAAAAGTACACATTCAGAATTTCATCGCTAAAGATCTTAAATTTTAGTGAAAAATCATCCACTAAAATATGTTAAACTTTTACATTTTTTTAGTGATGCAATACAAATTTCATCGTTAAAGGTGCAAATTTAGCAACGAAAGCTAATTTTCGTTGCTAAAACATGGTCTTTTGGCATATAAAAGAGTTTTAGAGACAAACAGATTTCATCTACAAAACTATTTTTAGTGATGAAATTTATGTTTGTCACTAAAACATATTCTTTTGGCATATAAAAGAGTTTTAGCAACAACTAAATATTGTCCCCAAAACTATTTTTAGTAATGAAATTTATTTTCGTTGCTAAAACGTGCTCTTTTGGTATGTCAAAGAGTTCTAGCGGCAAATATATTTTGTTGTTAAAACTTTTTTTAGAAATGAAATTTATTTTTGTCTCTAAAACATACTCCTTTGGCATATCAAAAAGTTTTAGTGATAAATAGATTTCATCGCGAAAACTATTTTTAGCATTGAAATTTGTTTTCGTCGCTAAAACATACTCTTTTGGCATATAGAAAAGTTTTAGTGATGAACTATATTCGTCATTAAAACTATTTTTAGCGTCTAAAATTATTCCTCGTAATAAATCAAATTTTGGTTGCTAAAATTTTAGGGGCCAACATTTTTTTTGCCGCTTAATTTTTTGGCGATGAACAAAAATTTTGTCACAATTTATCCCCTTTAGCGACGAATCTTTCATCACTAAAAGTGATAATTAAATAATATTTTTCTATTGTGAATTTAGCGAAAAAAGTTTTTTTTTTTTGTCACTAAAGAGTACTTACAGTGACAAAAATATTTTCATCGCTAAAAGTTTCGTTGCTAAAGACCAATATTCTTGTAGTGAATAAAAGAGAACAGAGCACATAGCACGTATGACAAAGGAGAGGAGAAAGGTTTTCAATTTTATTTGTTAGCAAACTCAGTCTTACAATTGAGACGCATACATACATATATATATATATATACTAGCTTCAATCCTTTGACAATAAGAAATTAATGTAATCTGACTTACTATTAAATTAGGATCTTAATATAACTAAGATTAAGTCAACTTGAACATCACGTTAATTAACAAGGACCGTCTGAGTAGTCTCAAGATGTATGGTCTGATTAGCTTATGTCATGTTATTTACAAAACTATTAATTATAAAGATTGTGGCTAACAGGCTTAAGAAAATTCTTCATGAATTGATGGGCCGACTCAGATAAGCTTTGTTGCGGGAAGACATGTTACGAAGAATATTGTAATTGCTCAAGAAATTGTGCACACCATCCATCGAAAAAAGGGGGAAATTGGCCAAATGATTGTCAAGGTTGACTTGGAGAAGGCTTACATTTGCCTACAATGGGAGTTTATATATTAGACCCAGCAACAAATCAGTTTACCTACTGAGATTATTCACATCATTATAGATTGTATACTCTCAACTACTATATAGATTTTATAGAATGGTGAGTGCACTGATCTTGTTTCTCCCTCAGAGCCCTTAGACCAGGCAATCCAATCTCGCCGTATATTTTTATGATTTGTATCAAGAGATTTGGCCATGGAATTAATGGTGTGGTACAAAGTGGAAGATGGCACCCTACATGCCTTTCTAGTTAAAGTACACATATTAACTCTTTTTTTTTTTTTTTGCCAATGATCTCCTCCTCTTTCTTGTTGAATCTTCTTGTAACCAAGCTAAGATAATCCATGAGGTACTTAATTTGCTCTGTACTAGCTTGAGTGAAAAAGTGAATAATTTAAAATGTCAAGTATTTTTCTCCAAGAATATCAAGCCATCTAAGGTGAAGAAAAATAATGATCATCTTGGGCTTTCAATTACAATTGACTTGGGCAAGTATCTAGGCTTTGCCTATGATTCACAAGAGAGTTACTATAAACACTTATCAAGGAATTTTGGAGAATATTGAACAACGGCTCAATGGATAGAATGCTAAACTCCAATCTCTGGCCGGTAGAGTTACTCTTACTCAATCAGTGCCTCTGGCTCTCCCTATTTATTCCATTCAAACACGAGACTGCCGACTTGTATCACCAATAAAATTGATCAAGCCTGCCACAAGTTCGTTTAGTGTGGCAACTCAGATTATAATAAGATGAATCTAGTTGGCTGGTCTAAGCTTTGTCAACCGAAATTGTATGGTAGTCTAGGATTAAAGAACTTGCAACTTATGAATTATGCTTTATTAATAAGAGTTGGTTGGGGCATTCTTTCTTCTCCAAACAGTTATTGGGTGCAAGTGGTCTGCTCAAAGTACGGCTTTCATACAAATTCTCATAATTTAGTTTTTCATACTAGATACGGATTGTACTTGTGGGAGGCTCTTGGATGAATTTGGAGTGATTTCCTTGGTAATTTATGGTGGACAGTAGGTAATGGACAGAAAGCTCGTTGTTTATGGGACATTTAGGTGATTGACAAGCCTCTCTATAACCTCTTTATTAAGTATAAAGCAGAGCCTGTTAAACGACATATAAGCATAAATGCAGTGTGCCTTAGATGTGATGGTGAAGTTGAAGACACTCTCCATGCTCTTCAAGATTGTACTGTTGTGAACAGGATATTGCGGGAACTCCTTCCAAGTAGAATTATAGTAACTTCTTTTCTATTTCTCTGCATGAATGGATCTTTCAAAATCTGAATTATAATAGGTAATGGGATAGAAATTGTGAATAGGCTTGCATATTTGGCGTAACTCTTCAGAGGATTTGGTATTAGCACAAGAAGTATGTTTTTTAAGGTAGTGCACCTAATGTTACTACTATGATGGTGGATATCATGTCTCAAGCTGAGGGGATTCATAGGGTATTTGATACTTTTGACACTAATAAATGTAAGAGAGTGGAGAATTACTTTGGTTGGGTGCCCCTAGTTTGGCCTGCATATAAATTGAATACGGATGGAGCTCGTAAAGCGTCGGGTTTAGCTTTAATTGGTGAATTAATTAAACATACTCATGGTGAGTTGATAGAATGTTTCAGCATGAATATTCGGTTGCTGACTATGGAGGTTGATAGCTTATATGTTACATAGCTTATACAAGGTTAGAATCTATCCACTAATGCATCATCTTCTCTTGTCAATGGCATCTTGGAGCTCCCCTATCGCAATTGGCAAGCTTCGGTGCATCATATTTATTGTGAGGCCAACTTCGCAGTGGATTTCCTTGCTACTTTCACACTCTTGCTACTCTTGGGATACATGTTTTACCTACCCCTCCCCCTAGTGTTGATGTTTACTTGCGTAGTAACAGCTTAAGGATTGCATTCCTTCGTGTTGCTAAGCTTTAGCTTTTAGGTTCGTCTTTCTTTATAAAAAGAAAAAAAGAAAGGAAAAGACAATCCTGATTCAAAAACATGCTCAGTACAAATCCAATAAGGTCTTTAAAATAGACCTATGCACATACTAAAAAAAACTAAAAAATTGAAAAAGAGGAAAATCATCTGAAAAAGAGGAACATGATCGCTAAAAATAGTAACGTGCATAACTACCACAACTACATACAACCACTACTATAATCAGGGGCAAATGCAGCACATGACCAGTAGGGGCTTGAGCCCCCACTGGCCAAAAAAATTTTAAAAAATAAAAAAGAAAATATTTTAATTTTCTAATTAGCGCCACTAAATTTATTAAAATAGTCATTATAAAATATAAATTCCCATAAAATTTAAACTTTGACTTTTAAAAAATATAAAAATCTATATTTTAATTAAAAATAATGATAGCCCACCACCCAAAATATTTTCTATTCTAAAAAATATGGTTAATTCTTACAGTTTCTATAATAATAGTGGAACGAACGTTTTCAGTAATAAAACTCATGAAGAATCATCTTTGGAATCGAATGGGATAAGTGATAGTTTGGTTGTTTATATAAGAAACAATAAATTTAATAATATTGATAATGAGTCTACTGTATAACATTTTTAAAATACAAAAATGTGTAGAGACTAATTATAAATGTATTAGTAAATATTTTATATATTCAAAATTTTAGTTTTTTATATTTTACTATTATCTAATTTAGCCCCTGGTAAATTATTTTTCTAGATCCGCCACTGACTATAATTGAAGAAAATTGATCACTATGCATCCTTGCATGTTGTATGCTCTGCATGGCTTGTGATTGTAACATCTGCTTGGCTTATGAGTCTAATTTTTGTATCAATATGTCCCTTTGACTCTGTCCTTAACTTCAAGGACAAAAAACTGGATACGAACAAAGAAACCTCCACTTATTTTCCTTTGTTTCATCTTCAACAAGGGCACCTATCCATTTAACAAGAATTTCTTCTTTTGAACGATAACATTCCTTCTGGACTGTACGGCTATCAAGCCCTACTTTTGGTTGAGTCTGCAAAGTCGAGTCTGCCGCCATAAGTGGTAACTTGGGCATATCACTCACTGAAGATTCCACACATTTCTTAAGCAAGCTCACATGGAAGACATTGTGAATTTGGGACCCTCCGACAACTCTAAACGGTAAGTGAGAAGAATAATGCGAGCCAAGATTCTAAATTGTCTATAACATTTGGGTGACAGTTTATGGGAACTTTGAAAAGCCACTGATTGCTGGCGATGCGGCTGCAATAGTAAATGGACATGAACACCCTCATCGGATGTTACCTCTTGCCTATGTTGGCCTTCCTGGACTTTCATGCGGTTCTAAGCCATTATCAAGTGATGGCATAGCGTCTTTAAAACCACGTCTCGATCTTATAAAAGTTCATCAACTGCCTATACCTTTGTAGTACCAGGGACATGAAAGCAAATTTGGTGGGGGAATGCTATAAATTGCTTCAAAAGGAGTGAGATGAGTGGACGAATTGTAATAACCCACCCCAAACTCCACATAATGAATCTTACTACTACTCACATATAAAATAAAAATAAAAATAATAAAAATAATCTCTTTACAATCAATAGCATTTGAAGTTTAAATACAACATTGGACTGCGGTAAAAAAACATAAAATTATGCAAAATCATCTACTCTAATTTTTTATATACGAAAATACATACATACTTATACATATAACATAAATAAATGACATGCCATGACCTTTTAGAAAAGATATGGTAAAATAAACCATGAAAACCTCATTCTGTCACTTTCAAAATTTCATATTTTCTTTCAAATCACTTGTTTATCTTCATTTCATTACCGCTTAGTAGGACACTCACTTAACTTTCATACAATTTAGGCTTCATGTAAATACGTCCCTTACTCACATAACATAACATAACATCCAAAGTGTCCTTTACTAAACTAGTAATGAATTCAAGCATCTAAGCCAAAACTGTAAAACTCACTTTCTTTCTTTAAATTCCGTTTGGCTAAAATCCACTTTCTCATTTTGCAAAAAACATGATGCATTTTCGTGCTAATGTCAATGAACTCTCACATATATATATGACCCATGTTCGTAAACACACTTTAACGCATAACAACGAATCACATAAACACATCATAATAACATATGGGAAAAATAAATAAATCCATATTTGCACATATGAAAAATAGGCATTTTAATATATATATATATTGTTTATTGAAATTCATTTAGAAATCATGTTTACTTATTTCCTGATAGAAGTGATGGCATGGGGATGACCAGCATCATCTGGTGGTTCTATTACTGCCTTTCATTTCCAATGAAGTGGTCAAAAATAGAAATGATAGTCGTTTCAGTTTCTCAAATTCGGGTTGTGGTTCAGGTTGACCCATTTCCCTCTCCTGTAACCCGATTCTCTCTCTTTCACTTTTTTTTCTCTTTCTATCTCTCACTCTCTCTCTTTCTCAAAATATATAAAGTTGGTCAAAAGTCAAAGTAGAGAGTGTGGGGTATTCCAGGAATGGACCATCATATTGTAACCATATTCTGCCCAAGCAAGCCGACCCAACCATTTGTTGGGCTGATCACGTGCAAAGAAATAGAGGTATTGTTTATGGGTGCTATTAACCACTTCGGATTGGTCATCTATTTAAAGATGATAATTAGAGTTAATACAGAGAGAAACCCTTTGCATTTGAAACAAAACTTTTCACAAAGCACTAACGAAAACCTTGTTACAATCACTAGTAATGGACTTTGACACCCCATGTAATTTAATAATATGACTTAGAAAAGTCTTAACTACTGTTAAAGCTGGTAAATAGATGCTTTAAGCGAATAAAGTCAGCATTCTTTGGCAAACGGTCTACCACCACTATTATGACTGCATATCTTTGTGAAGAAAAAAGACCTTCAATAAAAATCCATTAAAATATATGTTCATAGTTTGTCTAGAATTTCCAGAGGTAGAAGGGGGCTGACTGGGCTTAACGTCTCAATTTTACAAAGCTGACAAGTATCACATTCTTAGATAAATTGCTTGATTGAAGATTGCATTCCCGACCATAGAAACATAAATCGAACTCGATTTAAATCTTTTGAACCTCAAAATGAGTGATTATCTGCCAATATTGCCAAAATTAGAGTTGATGTAGGACTCAAAAAAGTTTAATCCTTCTTAAACCAAACTTCAACCCTCTAACATAAAGGTTAAAAGTTTTATTATGATGTAATTGAACCTGCTTATAAAAAGAATAAGATAAAACTTTATCCTTGAGAATGGCCCATCAATATGTATTGGTAATGAGATTGCCTTAAACTTAAGTTCAGCAATTCGAGACAAAGCATCATTCTTTTGCTATCAACTCATTTCTTATACTATATCTCATAATCATACCCCAAAATCTTTGATAGCCAATATAGTTGTGTGGCTGTGGTGATGCGCTGCTCTATGAGGTACTTTAAACTTCATTGATCCATTAGCACTATAAAGATCTACTAAAAAGATATGGTCTCCACTTCTTGATGGCCAATATCTTATTTTCATAAGTTGATAATGCCAATGTTGCACCGTTTAACGCCTCACTAAAAAACGCAATGAGTCTGTCTTATTAGGACAAAGAGCACCTATTTTGGTTCTGCAAGCATTATACTCAACTATTAACTTTTTGAGAAAAATCTACAAGTTGCAGAATTAAGGCAATTGTAAGTACCATTTTAAGTTGCAAGAATGTTTTTCTTGCCTCAAAGTTTCACTAGAATCCATCTTTGAAACTTAGATGGGTAAGTGGAGCGACAATGGTTCCAAACCCTCTGATGAATTTGCGATAGTACTTAGCAAGTCCAAGGAATGCATACACATCTTTCACTATTATAGGTACTGGCCAATCCTGAAAGGCCTGCATTTTTTTTGGGTCCACTACAATGCCCTTAGAAATGATAATATAGTCGAGGAAATCCACCTAAGATGTGTCAAATTTGCACCTTTGACTATTTTGCTCTCAATTGGTTGTTGATAAAATCCTCAAGATTGTCCTAAGATGTTGTAAATAGTCTACCTATGTCCTGTAATAGACAAGAATATAAAAAAAACAAAAGTAAATTTACGAAAGAAAGGTCTAAGTATGACATTCACTAAACTCTTAAAAGTAGCTGGGGCATTGGTTAGTCCAAATGGCAATTACTATAACTTATAGTGCCCTTCATAAGTACATAAGGTGGTCTTGTGTATATCTTCCTTCTTAACTCGAATTTGATGGTAACCTAAGCGAAAATCCATTTTTAAGAAAAATTGAGCATTATATAGTTTGTCTATGAGCTCGCCAATGACTAGAATCAAGTACTTTTCTTTGATTGTGACTTTGTTAAGTGCCTTGTAGTCAATAAAGAACCTCCAAGTTCTATCTGCTATTTTGAAAGCAACAATGATGCAACATATGCGCTTGATTTTTAATTAAGTGTATTATTTCATCTTTCGCCTTTAACCTAAAATTTTAAAAGTCCTTAAACTCATTGCAACTATTACTGGTAAATTTAACACAACTAGATTACTCGACATCAATAAATGGGCGTGGGTTGTCAAATTCAATATTAAATAGGTCATCTTTGACTAATTTAATAACGCAAAATCGAAATAACACGTTTCGATTACCCTGTTGCCAGCTTTTAATTATAATACTCAAGTCCAATCATTAGCTTAATTTGTGTTAAGCTTTAAAAAAATGCAAGTTTATTATTGTAAATTGTGAGTGATAGAGAAAAAAAGAAAAGAAAGAGATAAAAAGTGAGAAGTTGAACGAAATGAAACTCAAACCCGTAACGAAACATGAACCTGGCCCAGTCGTCATTTCTGATTCCAGCCACAAGATCGGTAATTGAAGGCACTGATCAGATCCTTAACCCATACAAGTGATGCTTGCACCATCCAAGCCGAAGGGAAATGGCCAGAAGTCACTGATTGAAACCATAAAGATCCAGAGCAATCGTCGGCTCATTTTAGTTTAATTTTTGCTAGATTTGTGACATGTCGCCACCTAGATTTTGTCCATCACAACAACCACTTCAATTCTTGATTGTCAACCGTTACTAAAACAATCGACTTGCCACCGATCAGTTATAGAAGTTCTCACAACTGTGAAAGCTCGATCCAACGTTGGTGTGCATCAAAGCACACCGCCGCCACTGTCAAACTCAACACGGTCTAAAGTATCTAACTCAACTATCTTGATCACCGTCACTTAATTTTCGACTACCATTGATTGACGAAGGTAATGTCACATTTTTGACTTTATAGATATAATTTCTAAAATTGAGGATATTTTGGTAATATATAATTCTGAAATAATTCGGCAATTTATGATTTTGGGGCGTTTTGGTAATTCATGAATGTGGGGTATTTTGGTAGTTTTGTAGACACGAGAGTGTATATTGTATAAAGATATTTGTTTCAAGCTATGTTGCATAAAGCTAGTTGTATTTCACATTTACGAAAAGTAATTATGTTGTTTCCCTAATATAGAGGGAGCCACTAGCGAGAACCAATCTACGACCATTAACAATAGCCGAGTTTGAGCATCGTCAATATGAGTATAATATACCAAATCTATCTTTGTAGTTTATTTTCTTTTTAATTTTAAAGTATAGTAAAGCATATTTGCAAAATAAGTGTTTAATGCTCCGATTTATTGATTTTCTAGAAATGTGTTTTGTTTATGTCTAGTTTATTATTAAAAAGTGTGATTATTGGTTTTCCCATCTATTCTGAGTAACGCATGATAATATTTTGAAGAAAAGAAAATATTTTATTTTCTTTTATTTTAAAGTATAGTAAAGCATGTTTACGAAATAAGTATTTAATACTCCAATTTATTGATTTTTTAGAAATGATTTTTATTTACGTTTGGTAATATTATAAAAAAATGTGATTATTGGTTTTCTTATCAATTTTGATTAACGCATGATAGTATTTTAAATAAAAGAAAGTAGATTTAAAGTATGTTAATGAAAAGAAAAGAAGATTTAAAGTTTGATTAAAATGTCTTATGTATATGTGTATAAAAATTTGTTATAAAAAATCATGAGACAAGTACCCTTCACCTCCAGTTACAGTGATACCAATGAGATTAAAGGTCATTGGGGACCATTTGAACACACATAGAGGTTTTAAGCCATGTGTTTGGGTGTTTTTGCCATTTTGGGGCTTATGCAGGTAGTATGGTAATAATAGAGATTTAGCTACTGGGACACATATAAGATAGAGGCTTTTGGGACCTGTTGAAGTACGTACAGAAGCTTTGAGCCATGTACTTGGGCACATTTTGTCTTTTGTTGAACTAGTTTATGATATAATGAGATATATGATATAATACATCACTTGGTCTACCTGTGTAGATCCAAATACAATGGTACCTAATACAATGGAACCTAGGTAGTATAACATTACACCGTCTATAGATGTTCGATTATGGCAAGATTATTCCTCTGGATATTTGTTAAGTGATAGCTTTAGAAGCAAGCATTTTGTATTATAATGTGATACGATTTCCTTGACTATATGTAGTATCATGTGTTCTTTTTTTTACCCAGTACATGACTTAAAGTAATTAAGTTATTTATATTCATTAAATATAGCTTGATGATATTAATTAATAAAAAGATATAAGTATTTTAAAGTAATCTATTCTCAAAAACTATCATCCATTCACTAAGTTTTATACTCACCTTACTTCATTATTCTCCCTCCAGGAGGTTGCATGTACAACAGTCGATCTAGCAACTGTATTTATTTTGAATTTTGGGTCATGTGATAGTGCTAGGAGTTATAGATAATATTGTTAGGCCTTTCGATCATCTCATTTTTGGATTGTATAACTTTATTAAGATACGATAATTATGAATGTTTAATGTATGTTGAGATTAGCTATAATATAATCTTTTAATAGTTTAGAGATGTCTTAGGTAATATTAAATATTATGGTTGAGGAAGTTGATCAATGAAATTGGTTGTATCTTGAATTATTGTGGGAGTGCTTGTTTTTTCACAAATTTACAAGTTGAAAATGTTACAAATATAGAGGAGATTTTGTCGAATTTTTGGCAAAATCCTTAGTAATAAGTTTATCAACAGTCAAGTTAGATGATATTAAATAAACTCGCCCTGTGTGGAGTTCAAGGAAGGTCATTTCAACCAGAGACAAAAGGGACTGTCACTGGACCGAATGATTCTGGAATTCAAAAATTCTTACACCATTTTTTCTATCTCAGCCTTTTGATATTATGAGTACTTACTTGTATAATCTTACACTAACAAATTCTTGGATGTTTTTTAAGAGAATTCAGTATGCATGACATCATTTAGGGGGAAGATATTTTAACTTAATAAAGACTTTGGGGAATTCATTAATTATTTGGCTCAAGTTTGTTGATCGGACCATCATTTTCTCATCTTGTCCTTGGAAACAGAGTTCAATAAAAGTTGAAATCTCCAGGTAGTATACTATGCCAATTTGCTACAGTAAGTAACTATTGTCAAAGGGCTCTAAGTCGGCTCAAAGCGATCTATAAAGTTGTTGCCTCCATTCGTTACGAGTGAAAGTCATTACCAATTAGTGTGTGTAATCTCTAATACTATGGGTGTCAATGTGCAAGTTTACACAATAAGTAATATACTAATCAGTATTCAAATCGTCTCCACAAGAATTGATATTATCATAATTGCTACAACAATCTTAACAGTGCAGTTTTGTTTTAATTAAAATTAAAACAATTTATGAAACTAATAAACTAATTAAAATAAAAATGAAATAAATAAAATGCAAATAAGAAAATTCTCATGTTAAAACCAAGGATAAAACCAATGGGAATGGAGTAGTTAAGTGGATAAACTCACTTAATGACATTGACTATTTTTTCAATTACAGTACAGTTGCTACAGCATTTACTAAAGCACTGGGCAGAATCCCTCATGCATCCTTTGTTGTTGCTTATTGGATATCTTATATCTAATGCAACCCACAGTGACCAATTGTTACGCCAACATTAAATATAGTATTAAAACGATCTAGGTTCCATTTACCCTACAAGGTGAATCCCTATGTCTAGTTCATCACTAATTCTAAATCAAGTATGACCCTATACAAATTGAGATTAACTCAACTTGGGAAACCCAATCTAAAACTAAGTATTGTCTTTATGAGATCCACTAAGTCAGACCTTTTTTAGGCTCTTTCTTAGCTAGTATCACTAAATGGGTGGTCATCCGAAATAGAGAATTAAAATAAATCAATTAAGATAAAATGTTATAGAAAACACAGAGAAACGCGCTTATATCAGTCAAACATCTATTAAGATCGTCTACTACAATCAAATTCAGTTCATGATTTGCAATAGAAAAATTTTTTAAAAAACGTTTCAGCCATCAAGTGTGTCCCTATAATGAAATAGAAAACAAGAAAAAAGAGCAAGAACTAATTTCTAATTTATTTCTGCGATCTCTCCTCTGTCTATCTTCAATCTCTCTCTTGAATTCTATTTTCTTATTGTTTCTTTGCGGTTTTTCTCCTTTATTGACATCTCTACCTTTTTTCTTTGCGTGTGTGCTTCTTTTATAGATTAAAATTAGGGCAATCGGAAGTCTAGGGCTCGTATCTTCTATTTTTGGAAACTCCATATCGCAATCTTTTAAATATCTCGTGCGAAACCTTTCTCTGTTAATACTCTAGGATTGCTTCCTTTTATCATTTGATTTATTTATAAGATAAATGTATTTATGCTCATTCCCATTAAAGGTTATCTTTCATCTAAAAACTCTTTCCTATACGGCTCCCTAAATACCACAGTTCAAGTCATAATTCTATTAGACGAATAAAAGATCCCTGGGTAATGCCTCAAAGCCTTATTAAACCTATCACAGAACCCTAAATAATCTCCCAAACAAAATAGATTCTCCCTCTTTTTCTCTAATACCAAAAGCCACAGCAACTCATGAAGACCGCCAGTGCCCTCTTTTCCACAAGGTCACCACCACTTGGCACCAAATGAAAGCCATCCTAAAAATTAAGGCAAAATGTATGGCAATTTTTGCCATTGCTCAACCTAATTCATCACTTTCTTCTATGAATCAAACCCACTTGGAAAATTCATTGAAACCTTAAAACACGTTCCTTTTTTTAAATTTAATAAATCACCACCACACAAATCTCTTCCTTGAAGAAACTAGCTCCAAAGCCAGCATTTACTTTGTAACTAAAACAATCTTCTACATAACTAAGACAATCTTCTACGTAACAAACCTAAAAATACAAATAACTATCAAGAATGTACAATTATATAAGTACCCCTTACAAAACACTTCCTTGTTAAAAATTAAATCTTTAAATTACACAAACTTTTAGGTACTATAGTGTGGACAATCTATAAGAAGCGAAGTTACATGATTATAAGATAAACCTAGATCAAATTTAAATCTATTAATTATTGGGTGCAAGCGGAAGTGTAAAAGAAATTTGATTCAAGAACAAATAGTTTACTATTGGAAAATTACTTTAACTTCATTGCTTAACTTTGCTCTCTGCTTTCAAAGTACAACTAGAGTTTATATTTATATGTGGTATACAAAACTCTAGAGATACAATAATCATGATTTAGACTTCCAAAGCCACATTGCAAACATAAATTCCGTTTAATTCATGTTGAAAAACAAGTCGTAGGACCCTTCAAACTTCTTGCTCCATTTACTAGATTAGTGATGATTACATCTCAACAGCCCCTCTCTTAATTAGTAATCTTCAATTGCTTTTTGAATTTTTCAAACTTATTAATGATGATTGCTTTGGTCAAAAAATCTATTGGTTGTCCATTAGTGCTAATAGACTCCATGGTAACTTCTCCTTTGCTTACTAAGTCACATATGTAATGATCACGCAGCTCAATGTGCCTAGATTTAACATGAAAAACAACATCCTTTGTCATAGCAATGGCTAACATGTTGTTGCAATAGATTGTTGTTGCAGCTTCTTGATCGAACTGCAGATTATTAAGAATTCTTCTAAGCCAAATAACTTCACAAGCTAATTCAGTTGCTGCAATATACTGTTCTTCAATTGAGGATAAAGCTACTGACTTCTGCTTCCTTGAGCTCCATAAAATTACATTTATACTAAGACAATAAATAACTTGATCTACTTTTTCTATCATCAAAGGAACTAATTGGGTCAATAAAACCAACAAGCTTGCAATTGTCTTCTTTTTCATACATGATCCTTTGCTCTTTGGTACATTGAAGATACTTTAAGAGTCTGTTCGCTGCAACATAATGCGACTTCCTTAGATCATTCATGAATATGGAAAGAACACTAATTGAGTGCACAATGTCTGGTCTTGAGTTGCTGAGATAAATCAATGAACCAACCAAAGATTCTTGCATATACATTTTCTTCTTTTTCATCATGCTTCAATTTTTCATCCAAATCCATAGGAGTAGGTACTGGTTTGCATTTAAACATGTGGAATTTCTTTAACAAATCTTCTATGTATTTCTTGACAAAAAAATTTTTTTATTTGGTTTGCTTCACTTGAATACCAAGAAATACTTCATTAAGCCTAAGTATGTTATCTTGAATTCATCCAATATGCTTTTTTTAAACTTCCCATAATTTTATATTAGTAGCTTTCTTTTTGACATAAAGAGAAGGTTCACTTGAGCTTCTATCAAACCTATTTTCAATTAGGTACTTTATCAATTCTGCTATTCCATGCTCCAAAGGCTTGCTTCAAGTGATATAAGGCCTTTCAAAGTTTACAAACTTTTCTTTCTTCACCTTTCACCTCTCACCTTATATCCTTTAAGTTGCTCAACACAGACCTCTTCTTCAATTTCACTATTTAGGAATGTAGATTTTACATTTAGCTAAAACACATTCAATTTTGTTTAGG
The DNA here is from genome assembly GCA_018350135.1 of Citrus trifoliata. NCBI lineage: Eukaryota > Viridiplantae > Streptophyta > Magnoliopsida > Sapindales > Rutaceae > Citrus > Citrus trifoliata. The sequence goes on along the minus strand of CM031389.1, from coordinate 16,774,474 downwards.
CTGCTTAGGTAGAATAATCTTCCTTTGTGCTACAGGAGCAAAAGTTTCTTAAAATTAACTCCAAGTAGTTGAGAGTAACCTTTTACAACATCACGTGCCTTGTATTTTGATTTAATCATTTTCATTGTACTTGATTTTGAAGATCCAATTTAACCCAATTCTTTTTTTGCCTTTACGCAAATTAACCGGCTCTCAAGTTTTATTTTGCACAATAGTGGCCATTTCTTTATTCATTACATTGATCCAATCTTCATTTGTTGAAGCCTCCTCAAAGTCTTACGTCTCACTAGAAAATAAATCAAGTTTAGATGATCATCTAAACAACTTTCTACTACTAAATTTGGAGAATTTTGCTCCAAATTATTTTATTGTGAAGAATTTCGTGGATATGTAGGAGCTTCAAAAAAGCTAGTTGCTTGAGATTGATCTTTTTTCCACTGCCAAGCTGATGCCTCTTCAACAATATCTTTGGAGATAACAAGCTTATTTGTTATAAGATCACAACCGATGCGCTTTAGATTCTTAATTACAGCCAATAAACAAATACTTTTCACGTTGTTTATCAAACTTCTCCCTGTTTTCAGCTTGAATAAGAGAACAAGCATTACTCCCAAAAATCTTCAGGTGATCAACAGTTGGCTTCCAGTTGTGCCAAGCTTCAAATAGAGTTTTGCCTCTGATAACTTCTGTGGGAGACCTATTGAGAATGTACACAACTGTATGATATACTTTTGCCCATAAGTCATTAGGATCTCCTTTTCCTTTAAAACATGCTTCTAGTCATCCCTACAATGCTACAGTTCTTCCATTCTACCACTCTCTTTTGTTGCGGACTTTAGCAAACAGTAAGTTGCCTTTGAATCCCATTATCCCTGCAATAATTCATGAATGAAGTGTAAATAAATTCATCACCACAATCAATACTCAAGGTCTTTATTTTGCATCAACTTTGCCTTTCTGCAAAAACTTTAGAGGAAGACATCTCAATACCTTTTCATTCACCTTCTTGTCTTCAATGGTGTCTCTGCAACCTTTAATCTGGTTCACAATCTCTGTAACTCTGCTACAAAAATCTTGAACTCCTTCATGGTATTTCATTGATAAACTACCAAACTCTTTCCACAAAATCTGCAACTTGATGGTGTCTTGAAATTCTTCTTTTAGAACTTTCCAAGCAGTTTTGGTCTTGTTGACACTAAAAATTATGCGAAAAATTGACTTGCTAACACCGTGCTAGATGTATTGAAGTGCTGTGACATTTCTTTGTACATTTTTTTTGTATTGTTGTTGATGTGCTTGAGTCCAATCTTAAGAACTTCCAGATTCTAGTGGTTCAACATATCCATCTTCAACAACATCCCATAAATTTTGAGATAGAAAAAAGATTCCCATTTGACTACTCCAATGTTCAAAATGCACCCCTTCAAATATTGGAACTTGAATGTGAGCATATGAAAATAATGTGGACATGGTATTTAATGTCATTTTGTGGGTGTTTTGGAAAGGTTTTGATACCAAATTTGTTGGGTGTAAGCGGAAGTGCAGAAAAAAAAATTTACTTAAGAACAGAGTTTGTTGTTGGAAAATTACTTTTAACATCATTACTGATCTTTTCTCTTTTTTTTAGTACAATTAGAGTTTACATTTATATATGGTGTACAAAACTCTAGATATTATATTAATAAAGCAAACATAAACTCCATTGAAAAACAAGGCGTAGACTAGGGGTGGCAAAAATATATGGATCCGTATATTAAAAAATACGGATCCGGATCCTTAAAACTAGGATGCATGCGGATTCGGATACAAATGCATCCAGAAAACTGGATATCTGGATCCGTATTTTTTAATTAAATTAAAATTAAATAAAAATAATAATAGGATAAATTAAAAAATATAGAAGTTAAATTAAATTAATAAATTATTGGGATTCCCATTAGTTTTTAATTAAATTAAAATTAAATGAAAAAATATAAGTTAAATGAAAAAATATAATAGGATTAATTAAAAAATATAGAAGTTAAATTAAATTAAGAAATTATTAGGATCCGCATTATTTTTTAATTAAATTTTTTATTCAATTAAAATTAAATAAAAAAATATAAGTTAAATGAAAAAATAATATGATTAATTAAAAAATATAGAATTTAAATTAAATTAAGAAATATATTGGGATCCACATTATTTTATGTGGATTTGTGGTCTTTTTATAATTTTATTTGTGGATTTGTGGTCTTTTATAATTTTATTTGTAGATTTGTGGTGATGTTAGACTTGAATTTATGTTATTCTTAATGTTTGATTTATATTGTGGTATTTTTATTTGTGACTTTATAGTGTGGTATGTTATTTCAGGTATTAAATTATTGATTGTTAAATTATAATTAAATTTTATTTAATATTATTAGGTAAATTATTAAATTTTAAATTATATTTTAAATTATTAAATTTTAATTTTTATGAATCCAGATATTCAAAATATCCGTATACAATCCATGCGAGTATTACCCGCATTCAAATTTACACTTTTTTTTGTGAATCCGAATATAAAAATATCAATCCGAATCTGGATCCGAATTTTACCATCCTCACATAGAAGCCTCAAACTACTTGCTCAATTTCCTATATTACTAATTAATTACATCTCAACATTAACAAGATAAAAGGGTAATTTCCTTGCACTGGTTAGCATCAACAACTTAGCCAGCCTCCTAACGACGTCATCACGCTGAGCTGGCAAGCCGTGAATGGCTGATTCTTCCTTGCGGAGAGTCAAAGCCTGTGGGGAGACTTTGACGGGGAGAGGAAGCGGGGGGCAGGGCTGGAATCGGGTTAAGAATGAGGGGTATTTTCGGAAGAATATAAGGGCGGCGGTAGTGGGGAAGTCCGGACGGGGGTTGAGTAAAGAGAGTGAAAAGCGAGGGAGGTATTTGGAAGGGGAATTGGTGACGATTTGGTTTCCGAAGGGGAGGATTTGTTTTTTCTTAGGAAACGACGTCGTCGAGAAACGGATTGGGTAACCATTTGACTCTGGCGTTTATAAATGTTCGGAAGTTGTCGAGGCGATGTGGGAGCTTGGCGGCTAGCACCGGCAGTGGGTTGGAGCCATGAGACGAGTCTTTGGCCAGGGAGATTATCTGACTCGCGGTAAATGGTGGTGCAAATCCCTAGTAATAAAACAATTTAATATAGGATACAGCAGCTCGTTGAACACAGGGCCGTCTTAGCTCAGTGGTAGAGCGCGTGGCTTTTAACCACGTGGTCGTGGGTTCGATCCCCACAGACGGCGTAGTGTGATTGGATTTGGAATTTTAAAGTTTTGCGATACCGTTTTGCAGTCATGAGGTTTATGCCTTGTCATACAATTGTCAACGACATGTCGGATGTGGTGCATCCGGATCAGGATCTAAATTTATATTTTTATATCCGAATCTGTAAAGGACGTGGATGTAGATGCAGATAATGTCCACAACGAATGCCTCAATACAGGCTGATATTCTGAATATCAATATTCGTAAAAATTAAAATTCAAAAATTTAATATATAATTTAAAAACTCCAATTTACCTAATAATATTAAATAAAATCAAATTATAATTCAACAATTAATAATTCAACATGAATAACAAACAATAAGCTTACAAATCTACAAATAAAATTTAATTTTTTATTTTTATTTCATTTTTAATATATATTTTAATTTAATTTTTAATTGAAAATAAAATTCAATAATATACCTAATAATATCAAATAAAATCCAATTATAATCCAACAATATAAGCTCATAAATCTACAAATAAAATTTAATTTTTATTTTATTTCATTTTTAATATATATTTTTAATTTAAAATAAAATTTAATAATTTACCTAATAATATCAAATAAAATTTAATCATAATCCAACAATTAATAATTCAACATGAATAATATAAAATAACATCACAAATTCACAAATAAATTTATTTTTTAATTTTACATTTAATTTTTAATTTTAATTTAAAATAAAATTTATCTAAATTTGAATCCGTGCGGATTCCAAATTTTCATATCAAAATTTATAATTTTTAATATGCGGATCTAAATTTTTTCGGATGCAAGCCGGATTCAGATTTAAATATCATCCCTAGAGCCATACAAAAATGTCTCGATATCAGGACATAAGGTACGGACTTGAAGTGTTAAGCCTTAAACGACAACTAGCTACTGTCGTTTTAAAGAATAGAAAACTTACATGCACTACACTTGTGGTCAAGAGTGGTCAAATGGTTATTGAGTGAGTTAGAGAACAATGGGTATTGGAACCAAGATTAGCAATTCAACATTCTTAACCACTAAGCCAAGCCAATTAAGGATTATATAATGTAAACATATATTTAAGTAGGGTAGAGAAAGTTCAATCATTCCATTTTTTAAACTATAATAAAAATAAAAATTAGTCAAATTATAATATGTTCTTTTAAAAATTTATTAGAAGGGGATTAATTCATTGACTCATGCATATTAAAAGAAATTATATTTGCATAACATAACAACTAAGATAGACAAACAAAAAGCCCAATCCAAGCCAGCAGACGTAGGTAGGGGTGGCAAAATGAATAAATGAATAATATTCAAATCAAATCGTAAATAAATTGGGTCAAAATTATGATGATTCAATTTCGATTTATTTATTAAACGAATTGAAATCTTAAGATTAAAATTCAATTAGTTTATTAAACGAATATTTAGATTAATTCATTTAATTCGTTTAGTAAAATTAATAAACGAATTGAATCGAATATGAATCCATTTACAATTCATTTATCCTATAAAAAATCAAATTGAATATGAATTCATTTACATAAATATAATTAATAAACAAAAATTAAACAAAATAAAATATAAAAAGACCACAAATTTAACATCCTACAAACTACAAATTTATTATTATTTATAATTACTACATTAGCCTTCATACTTTAAAATTTTTTCATACATATATAAGTATAAATAAATAATTTAATTAAACATATTTTAAACGTATGGATCATATTCGATTCGTTTACAACCCATTTATTAAATTAATCTTAAACGAATAAACAAATCAATTGTTTCAAACTCAAACTCATTTAATTTGCATCAAATCGAATCGAATAAACAAATCTGGATCCAAATTGCCACCCCCAGGCTTAGAGCCAGCCCCACACATGAGGGCTTGTTTAAGGGCTTTAGGGCAAAAAAAAAAAGAAAAAAAGCTTGGGCAGGCTTGGCCATCTATTTTTAAAAAACTAAATTTATAAATTAGAATAATAAATTAAAATTTTAAAAATAATACAAATAAAAAACTTAAATTTCTAATTCAAAAATCAATAATGAGTCAAAAAAAACCTAAAATAATAGTAGTAAACTCTCTCTTAAGCATTAATTAGTTGAGAATGTGCTTGAATTAGATAATTTAATATTAGAAAATTAAATTTCTGAGCTCTTATTTGTTTTATTTTCTTTATTTATTATTTTATTTTAAAATATTCATTTTCATTAATTAATTATTAATTATTTGTTAATTATTAACTCATTTCGAATTTACAATAATTTAACAAAAAATTAAAAAAAAGTTAAAACTTAGGCCCGACCATGACACAGCCTTTATGCTTCCTCTATAATGGGCTTGGACCTAGACTTAAAAAGACCTAGACACAGCCCTTATGCTTCCTCTATAATGGGCTCCAACCTAGACTTAAAAAGCCCAACCCAAGCCCATATTTACCATCCCTAAAACAACAATAATTGGAAGAAAACTTAAGAAATAATATTACAACTTAATTACAATACAAATTCAATTTAAATTTAATTGATAACTTATTAATTTATAATTTAAAATAATGTGAATAATACAAATTCAACTCAATTGAAATACAATAAAATATAATTAGATTTAATGTTACTCAATTCAATTACATTTATTGAAAGAATATATTAGTCTAATTAAATTAAAATTAAACCATAAAATTAGATGCGTGTTTTTTGTGAGCCTTTTCACTTGTCGTACTTTGGCCCGTCCCAAATCATATTTAAGGCTAGCCCATTCCACATGCATGTAGTTCCTTGCCGCATGCCTTGTCGAAACATGCATGTGTCATGCCTGAATATGCATATATACGATGTATATGTAAGATGAACACCATCCTAGTTCGTGTCTGGATTATACTATGAAAAAGTACATATACTATTTCTAGTTTATGATAATTCTATATATTTTATGAGAGTTGCGATCTAGTGATTTTCACTGTAAAATCATTTTTATTCTAACAGTTATAACTTTTGATTTGGTTGTTTTTTTTTTTCTCCTGTTATTGATCTTGGATGTCATGAAGAAGTAATAAGCTAATGCCACCTATCCCTACTCTTTGGTAGGTATAAGTTATACATGGTTCATGTAGGTATAAGTTATACATTATTCAAGTAGTAGTTAGCAATCAGTTTATTTCTGTGTTTAGTTTTTGTTGATTGTGGAATCTTCTGTGATTTCCCTCTCTTTGGGTGCAATTGACAAATCATCTCACTCCACACACTGCTCTTCTCTTGGCTTTTATATCCAAATTGATTTTGCTATTGATATTTCTTCTTATGTTTTTGCTTCTTCAATGATTATGATCACATGCTGATTTCTACGAAGGCTTTTATTGTTTAAGCTGCTAGTGCTATTTTTTCCTTGCGGTTGTAGTACATTTGATGCCACCAGTATGATAATTTGGATTTTATTTGCTTGTATATAGTTTAAACTCCACAAATACTTATAATATTATCATGGTACTAGTCATTCTAACAAAACGTCTTTCGCTGCACAAAACAATCTTTGCACAAGAGAATGAACTGTAGTTGAAATTTCAATTTGTGTCGGCATGTGTTGTGCTTGAGATAGAACATCCTATAGGACATGCTAAAAGTAAAGCTACATATGGTTTTACCAAAAAAGTGATGCAAAATAGGCTATCCCATTGGGTTGGATATATAGGCCAGTTAAGAATGTAAATTTAGGCAAGTAACTGAGAGTGGAAACAAATAATTCTTAATGAAGACAGTTCCTGATAGAGAGCCATGTTGCAGACCACCCAAGTTTCTAACCTAAAGAGACTAAATTCACAAGCCAAGATGTGCTAGCTTGGCTTAATTATAGAAGATTCCAACTTTAGCAATCTTTAGCACTGTCTCTTCACATGTAAATACTTAGGAATTGTCTAGAGGGTGGTAGAATGTGGGCTTTCTAGCATGTTGCACATAGAATTCTCTAGAACACTCTAGGCATTACTAGACATAGGAGCTCTCTACAATCAACGAGAACTTTCTAGACTTAGAATGCTCTAGAACTAGGCAAGTCTCTTTATAAATAGGGCTTGAAACTTGTTATTTGGAACAAGAGTAACAACCAACTCAAGTAACTAACAAGCATGATTTCAAAGCTTTCTTGCCCACACACACACTCTTGTGAATAATACATTCTTTTTTAAGCTCAATTGCTCACTCTTCTCTTTATCTCTTCCGAAAGCATTTTTACTTAACTAGTCAAGAACCCCAAAGCTCACTTAACAACATCCAAATAAGAGTTGTCTAAGTATCGCAGAGTTTTGCTACGCAAAATATTCATCCGGTCATACATGGCTATTGATCATGAGTACCTCTGAAGCCAAGGTCTTGGTTAAGCACTTTGGATAGTCTTGCCGAGTTGATTCCATGAGGTTTAGATATCAAAGATTGCTTTGAAAAAACTTGGTTCCTCTCTCAACCTTTTGTCTAGCTCCTCTTGAGCAATAAATTTAATGACAAAATGAAAATTCTTCCATTATTGATTATGTGATTCATAAATTAGAAAACTATCAACAGTTCTATTGAATAGGGCAAATACAACATAACCCTACTATAGAACGGTTACGTCCAATAATACCCATCTGAACTTCAAAATATAGCAAGCTAGTGTTTAGATTCTATGTCTAGCTAGGTGTCTCAGAAATGAACTGATAGATTATGAGTGAATTCAATTGGAAATGCAAATGATCTTTAAGGATATGTTTGCATTAGAAGATTAACAAAGGGTCAAACTACTCCTTAATTAGGCAGTGGACACTCCTTCATCTTATCATTGAAGTTGAGGATTTACATTGTGAGAGCATAATTATTTATTCTTTTCTATCGTATGAATTTTCATTTTGAACCTGAAATTTGATACATTGATATAGGTCACGATAAGATTTGGGTTTGAGCGCAGTGGCATAGCCAAAATTCAAAATCATTATGAGCAAATTTAATTTCTTTAAAAGAATTTGAATTTCCTAAACCGTTTTTAAATAATTTTGGATTTAACATACTCATTTAAAGTGATTTTAATGATGATAATTTAATTTTAAACCTATATTTTTTATTTACTATTCAAAGTCAGGAGGGATAAATTACAAATTTTATTAGGGGCAAATACAATTTTTGGTTGAATTTAAAAAAGTAGTTTTTGAAAAAATTAAGACTAGCAAGGGCATCTATATGGCTCCACAACTAGGTTGAGGTAAGGTTTCAACCAAATTTGAGATTGAGTGTTCAAGTCTTCTCGTGTGTCAAAATGTGTGTGTGTGCGCGCGCACACATTTATATAGTCCTTTTTTATTATAGACGCCATCATTTTTTTCTTGCGGACATGCTATTAAATCATACGGACAAACATGTTATTAAACCGCATGATTTAACAACATGTCCTCATTAAAAAAAAAAAAAAAGAGCGCTGGCAATTGAGAACGACTATACATATATAATCCTTTCCTAGTGAGTATATTCTTACTTTGTTAACTGAAAATGCATACTAAAATACAAAATCATAAAAATTTTAATATATTGGAGACTGCATCTTTTTGTTCTTTTTGTATTGAAGTGTGCATTTTTTTGTCCATTAATGACATCATCACTTTTTTAGAACAAGGATGTCATCACTAGAGAATCATCATCATCATCATCATCATTCTCTAGTGAAAACATTCTCATTTTAAATATATAAAAACACACACATATTTTAGTTCATTAGAGACTATATTTTTTTGTCCATTATTATATTAAAATTTGTTTTTTGGTACCATAGAGAAATCCTCACTTTATTATAATGATGATCTCCTCATTGGAAAATTAGTCATATATATATATATATATAGAGAGAGAGAGAGAGAGAGAGAGAGAGAGAGAATATATATATATATATATAGAGTTCTTCTCCAATGAGAACATCTTTACTTTATTATTGTGAGAATGTTACCAAAATACAAAAGATACATATTTCAACACATTGGGAGACCGTGTTCATTTATCTGTTAGTATATTAAAATATGTATTCTATTTGTCTATTAGTAATATCCTCATTTTGTTAAAACGCGAATGTCTTCTTTAGAAAAAAACTCTAAGTGTGTGTGCATGTCTGTATATATATAAATTCTCAAGTGTGAGTGCCTCATTTTTCTCCTAATGCTGACATGCTATTAAGTCATATGGTTTAATAAAATTAATTTTTAATTAATTATAAAGAGATGTGGTTTAATAATAGTATGTCTACACTAACTTTATTAAACTACATAGGTTAATAGTGTGCCCGTATGAAAAAAAAAAAGACTTGCATAAGAAAATGACTCTCTCTCTCTCTCTCTCTCTCTCTCTCTCTATATATATATATATATATATAAGATTTATTAGTATTTGTCTCGTACTACAAAAATATTATAACGTAGTATTAAAAAAAGAATTCACTTCAATTTTTTTTAAAAACTAAATTTTTAATTTACCATTAATATAGTTCAAACTTCAAAGATAATATGCTAAACATAAAGATAATAAGTTCTAACTTGTAACGACCCACTAATTCGTGAAAACCCGCATCTGCATTATTATATATGGCGGGGATCTGCATAAGAGAATTGAGAATTACAAATTATATGTGTATTTGTGATTTCATTAAAATACAGGTTACCCCTACACTAATAAGGCAAAGCTTATCTTATAAATAATATAACAAACATCCAATAGATATAGATCATTGATTTTGATATTTTTTACATCTAATGGATGAAAACAATTTTAACATGAAATGAGGTATGGGTGTAATAGTAATTTACATTTATTTATTGTTTTTCAAATAAGTCCTCATTAATTTTGTATAACTAAATAATTTTGTAGTTCATCTCTTCTACATCTATTTTAAAACTTTATAAAATGTTTACTGTATTTTTATAAAAATTTAAATGATTATTATATTCATAAAGATTTACAACTTTTGAATATATTTTTGCACCTGCATTTATAATTTCTTGTCTCTCTTGATATATAAACTAAAATTTTCTTCTAATACACACACACACACACATATGTAATCTACTTTCACATCTAATACATACCATCAATATTGTTACATAAATTTTGTAATCTAAATTTATTATCCTAAATTATGAGATAGATTTTTTAATCTAAATCTATTATCCTAAATTATGAGAGATATTACATATGATAAATATCTTAGGGTAAAAATTCGTTCAATCCCTATATTTTAAGATTAGTGCCCATTTAGTCCCTATATTTTTTAAAATACCTCAAAACATCCATACTCTTAAATTATTGACATCCGTGTTGTTACTTTTTTTTTTCTTTTGACTTACTTTTACAATATTACCCTCTTACAATAATGTTTCTTTTTATGAAATTAATAAAAAGAAAAAATTAAATTATCAATTTAACCCCAAAAATAAAATAAAAACAAAAAGAATATATATTAATTTTTGTGAAAGCTTACATGTGCCCAAAAAAAATTTTATTGTAAAAATAATTAAATTACCTATTTTTTGGACATTATTAAAAAAATTAATATATTAACTACTCAGCAGTGTGTTCCAAAAAAGTAACATATATTAATTTTGTTTCTATTTTATTTTTTGAGATTAAATTGATAATTATTTTTTTTCGTTTTACTAATGCCAAAAAAATTATCGTAAGAGAGTAATATTGTAAAAATTAAGTCAAAAGTAACAAAAATTACGAGGAAATGTGCTAATAATTTAATGTTTGGGATGTTTTGAGGTATTTTTAAAAATTTAAGAACTAAACGGGTACTAATCTCTAAATATAGGGACTAAACGAGATTTTACCTAATATCTTATGAATCTAACGAATTATTAGAAATATGAAACAATGAATATATTGTCAGAACCTCTAATAATTTCATAAAACATAAAAACCAATAAGTTACCACCTTCTAACTATAGGAAAATAGGATTTTTCTATGAAAGATTCAACCATTTGATTTAATCAATAATTCAAAAATGTAGAGAAATAATAAATTAAATTGAACGTCATAATATTTATTAAATAAATTAAGAAACCCAAATTTATCTATAAATGATATAGAAGGTGTAAATAAAATATTAGAAATTAATAATTTCAATGAAAAAAATATAAAATAAATTAAAAAAGTTAAGAGATTAACTGAGTAAAGAATTTAATAAAGTTAAATAATTAATAAAAGACTTCAATATTAAAAATCATGATCTATTAAAGTAAGAGATCATTTATATAATTAATAAAAACTCAATAGATATAAAATTAAACAAGTTAAAGATTCAATTAAATAAAATAAAAAAAATTATTGAGCAATTTAATACTAAATTTTCTATAAATATAAATAAACAATTTTAAAAAAATTGAAGTTGTAACAGTATTATTACCTGGTTGCAGCCTGAGCTTTAAAGTAAAACTTAAAATCTTTTTTATGTTTTTAATAATTATTATTTTTTCTAAGAATTAAAAACTTTTAGATACAACCTACAGCTAATGTAGGGATGTCAATGGGGCGGGTTCGGGTGGGGATCATAATCCCAGAACCCGAACCCGATTTAGAAGCAATCCCCCGAACCCGCCCCATACCCAAAAAATTGTAATGGGAATTGTTTGGGTATATCTCCGAAAATCCCCGAATTGAGCGGGGATTAAAACGGGGACCCGATCCCCATTTTTTAAATAATAATTTCTAAATATTTAGTATTTTTTTTAAATAATAATAATAATTCTAACAACCTCCATATTTAGAAATAAAATTACAAATAATCAAATTTCATATTATAAATAAAATTACAAGTGATCAAATTTTAACAACCTCCATATAAATAAAAACATAATAATTTTAAGTCTTCAACATAAACTTGTAGCCATCACCATTGATGCACATTCTAAGATTCTTCATAAACCTATAATAACAGAAACAAAAAAAAATTAATAAAAACTTGTTTTAACAATTCAACTTAATAAATACTTGACAAGATAATATAAACTAAAACTATATACCTCTATAGCCTCTACATCCGTTTCAATCTCTGGCTCCTCATCAAGAATCTTGGCATATGCTGGAGAGGTCGATGCCACAACTACTTAAAAAATATAAATATAAATATCAAGTTAATTATTAGTTAATTTAAATAAATAAAAATACAAAAATTAAAATGCAAACCATATACCTCCACAAAGAGCACGCATCCAACTTTGACTGCACATCAAAGCCTCCAATGTGCTTGGATGAAGTCTATTGCGATATGGGCTTACAAATCGACCACCAGTGCTGAAAGCAGATTCAGAAGCAACAGTGGTAACTGGAATAACCAAAATATCTCTTGCAATTTGAGACAATATAGGATAGTTACCACCATTCACCTTCCACCAAGCTAAAACATCAAATTCTTCCTCAACATTAAATGGTACTAACTTTTCACCCAAATAAGTGTCTAGTTCATCATTTACTTCCTCATTACCAACATTAACAAAACTAGTAAACCCCAAAATCCATTCAGTTGAACCCTTATAGGAACCCGAACTCGGCATAGAATGAGAAGTACTTAAAGAACTAGAACTATATCCAGGAGAACTAGCAGCTGATGCATATCTAGCTTTGTACTCGTTCACTATACTTTGACAATCAACATACAATAATGCAAAAACTAGTTTGACAATCTTGAGCAGATCTACAATCAAGATTCAGGTATCAACGTAAGTAAATGGATTCAATAGAACTATCAAACTGGCGATTGAGAATGTCCAGGATTCTGGATCAAAATTATTCCTCTAGATGTCAGTGGCATCAAGCTACTATCTCGTTTATGAAACAGTTAAATTCCTTCAGCCTCGAAACTAGCTAGCTAAATAAAATGTTAAGAATAATGCAAAAAACGAGAATAAATATTAGATAAAAAGTGCCACTTGCATATTCAACGCAGTCTATTTGCAAATTATTCAAGTCAATGGATTAAAAGAAACTCTAACTAATGTAATAGATTATTAACATAGAGCCATTAGTCATTTTTAAATACACTGAAGAGGCACATAAAATGATGCGTAAGAGTAATGCATGCATATATAATGTTTCCATATTTCCCGTTTTTAAAGAATTCTGCAGTGGAGTATGGACGTCCCTCTTCTGTAAGGGATTATTTGTCTGGGCATATACTTCAAGAATTTAATTTAATAATATAAGTCCCATCATGTATTCTATTGTATATCGTTATCTAATATATCGCTATAATAGCGTTAAATATATGTAATGCAGTATATGATTATCAGATTGAGCTGCCTTAATTGCCGTACGGGGAAATTCCACTCTAGCCCAAATCTTAAGTGCTAAACTAGTTTCTTTACACCTCTAATGGTTGCTATTCAAATAATTCATGTGTTCCAAACCTAAAAAAAAAAAGGGGTTCTGTAAATTGTTTTGTGTCACCTGTCTATCATTTTGGTTCCCTCACGTAGCTGCCAAAAGAAAAGAAAAGCAAGCGAGCAATATGCAAGCAAGCAATTAAACCCTGGAAATTTAACACAGAGCTAAAAGAAAAATTTTAACACAGAGTTAAAAGAAAAGCAAGCGGGCAATATGTAAAATAGAATCAAACTAAAAAATCATGACTACCCAAGCTATAAACCAATTAAACCCTTAAAGTTTCAGTTGATGAAATGGCAGTCAGTATCCAAAGGAAGTGCTAAAAATGACAATCAGATGCAACTCAATGACTCATTACTGACAAACAAACACACGCACAGAGACACCTAAATCAATGAAACCAGATGCAATTCGAAATAAATAAACAAAGAAAGAAAAGTAGAAAAGGCAAAAACCTTGTTGCAGGAGAACCAACAGGTGCAGCTGAGTGTTGGTCGGTGACGACGAACGGTGGCGGCTGACCGGCTGTTAGTGACGACAGCAGCTCATGAACTGTTAGGGTTTCTTTTGGGAGAAAAAAATGATTCGATGACATTACAATTTCTAATTTCAAAGTTAAAATATTAGATTTTTTTTGTTTTTATTTTCGGGATTGAGTTAGGAGATCCGAAAAATTTCCAAACCCAAATCCGAAAAGTTTTGGAGTTTTAGACCCATACCCAAATAAACTCAAATTTATTTTTAAATTTTTTCGGGGTACATACCCGCCCCAAATTAATTAGGGCCCGCGTGTATTGTTGCCAACTCTAAGCTAATGTAAGATATGCTTTGCCCGCTAATAAATAATACATAGTATTGCCACTGGGTTGCCTCACTAAAACCCCCCCCCAATTCACTTGAACCCTAATTCATCAAACTCGCCATGGCTTCTCCTCTCAGTCTCTGTCTCTCTTTGCACTCCACTCCAAAACACTTAACCTCTAAATTCACCCCACGTTTGCCTTCCCTCTTCAGATCAACGGCCACGTTCCCAAACCCTATACCCAAAACCGCCATCACTGCCTCCAAAAACTCGACGACTCCGGCAACCGACCGCATAATCTCTGCCGCCGCCTACACTCTCCCCTTCTTCAACTCCCTCCAGTACGGCCGCTACCTCTTCATGCAATTCCCCAATCTGGGTCTCCTCTTCGACCCGGTACTCCCCTTATTGTCCCTCTACAGATCCGTCCCTTTCGCCAGCTTCGTTGCTTTCTTCGCGTTCTATCTGGGCGTTGTCAGAAACCCTAGTCTCAGCCAGTACGTGAGGTTTAATACGATGCAGGCGCTCGCTTTGGACGTTCTTTTGGTGGTGCCCTCGCTCTTGACCCGGATTTTCAACCCGGGTCGGGCCGGCATCGGGTTCAAGTTGATGATTTGGGGGCATAATGCGATTTTTGTTTTTACTTGTTTTTGTTTTGTTTATGGTTTTGTTTCTTCTTTGTTGGGAAAGACTCCGTACTTGCCGTTTATTGCTGATGCCGCCGGTAGGCAAGTTTAGGCTGTACCTTGCTGTTGCTTTTGCTTTTTTCTTTTTTCTTTTAATGCCATTTTGGAAACAACGTACAACCCGTTGAAGCGTGACGTACCTATGGTTCATGCCATTCAGTAATACGTTTTAATTACCTGACGCTTAGTGGCGTGGCCTATATAAGCTGAAGCAAAAGGAACTTGGCATTTAGGCTTTCTTATTTTATTTTTTCTGCATGGTAGATTAATGTCATTTTCTTTTATGTAAATTTTTTGAAGGTAATACAAAAATAACAACATTATTGAGGGAATAACTTATTTCTTGCCTCGAGAAAATTTTAGAAGTTGGAATTGGTTGCTTTCCGTTCAATGTCCCGAATTAAGATTGCTAGAATTTCCCGAATCCCCGTCGGCATTTGGATCACTGTCCATTGGAAACAAAATTCGCAACCCAAGAGGGGATGAATGGAGATTTAAAAAATTTAAGTAATTAAAACTTAATGTAATTTAAACAAAACAATAAAATTAATGTGTAATAAAAAATAAAAAGATAAGATAAAAGAGAGTAAATATGTGATTTTTTACGTGATTCGACCAACTGTGTCTACGTCCCTTCTAAGCTTATTAGGTTTGAGGATTTCACTAAGCGAACTTTCAAGGCTTTAACAATGCTTATAGATGACTTTCAAGGAGTTAATGGATTTTTACATCAAGAAATTATCTCTAATCTCTTAATCCAAGTGTATCCCAACACTTACAACTTCTCAACTTGATTTTACAAAAAAGATTATAAATAAATTTCTCTTACACAATATGTTTGATTACAAATGAAAGCCCAATGTGTTAATGAATAAAATGAATACACAAATTTAAGCTTAGATTGCAAATGAATGCTCAATGATAACAGTAGTTGTCGAATTCTCATTTGAATTTGATTGAGTCATTTTAAAGTTGAAGTAGAAAACTAGCCGTTATTAATTTTTTTATGCTAATTGGCTTGCTGTTTATGCTAACCAGTTTACCGCTTGATGTTACCGTTATAGTAAAAGATTTGAATTTATGTATAACCGGTTTGTTGCTTCTTATTATCCAGTTAGTCGTTTTTATTTCAGAGAGGTTTTGCCTGATAATCGATTTGCTGCTTCTGAATCTGGTTAGCCGTTTTGATTCAAGAGAGCATCTCTCTGATAACCGGTTTGCTGCTTCTGAATCTGGTTAGTTGTTTTGATTCCAGAAAGTTACTATCTTTTACCAGTTTGCCGTTTATTTTATCTGGTTATCCGGTTAATTCCAGAAATACATTTTTGTTTCAAACATACTCATTTTCTTGTTTTATAAGATTATAAAGTGTAATTCCTTATTGATAAAAAATATGTGGTTTGTTATTATCAAAATCAATATTTTATAATCATATAAGCTAATAGGTACAGAGAATTTTATTTCAATTTATTATTTAGATCGAGTTTTGAGATTTGAGTTTGTCATGATTCATTGTTCCAGCAAGATTCTAGACATTTGGAAATCTCAATTGGGACTATGAATGTCTTGAAATTAGGGTTTTAAAAATGCATGGCTAGTCGGTTTAATGAATTATATAAATCTAATGTGTCGGTTGTATATGTATGATAAGTTGTCGTGATAAATAATACATATGACATGTCCGTTATAGGCATATGATATGTTGTTTATGACAAAATTTATAACATATGATAGAAAATTCATATCATCTGAAACAATTCAAGATCTAAATGGAAACATTATTAAGTCATATTTTTGTTTCAATGTATTATTCGAGACTTTATTTTTAATCCAAAGTATCAATTAGGACATAATCAAGATCGGTAAATTTAAGCTCATCCTGCCCATTGCCAATCTTAATACAAATATTAAAATATTTTATAAAAAAATTCCAAAAATTGATACTAAAAAATTATTTGATAAAACCATAATATCAACAATACTTTTTATGAAGCCTTACTTGTACCAAAATGCACACAACACGCATCATCATAGCCCTACAATTTGGTTTAAAAAGTTAACTTTGTGTGATACAAATTTGTAAGTTCAATATTTCTTTTTTTTTTCCATGAAAAAGAAAAATACCTCAAATGATGGAGCCGTTTTTATCTCTCAACATATTAATTGTAATTTTTAACAGATTTTTAATCTTAATTTACTTTCAATAAATTTCATCATGAAATCCTTTTAAATAAAATTACTTGAAATCAATTGTTTTTCAAATATTAGAATATTAATTTATCACAATATTTATCTAATAAAACACTACTAAATTTATTTTTTTATCATAAAAGTCCAATAAAATAATTTTCAATTAATTTTATTTGATTGGCTGTGTGAGATTAATTTAAATTTATTCTGAAAAAAAAGACAAAAATTTATTGTCTTCGCAGCATTTTCTCAGCTCTTCACTTATAATTTATATGATAGAAGAACAAAACTGGAACAGTTTAATTCATTCAAGAAAAACGAAATTGAACTTTTCAAAAAAAAAAAACGAAATTGAATAAAATAGCATTTCAGTCATTTCAATAGGGGTATGTGACATCTATTGAAACAAATGGACAGCTGTGTAAGAAATTATAAAACCTAAGGAGTTGATGGTATTTTACCTACTACATTCTTTAATTGCATCTTTTAAACGCTTCTCCATTTTCAACCTCCAGGATTTTACTCCCTCCATTTTGAAAGACAGAGAAGAAATCTTCGCTTTCACATATACACAATTTGGTGAGCACTTTCTGATCATGTAAGATTTGACTCTGTTTGAATCACAAAGTTCTTAATGTTCTATTAAATTTTTACTGAAAGCAATTATGATATATCATCTGGGTTTTTCATTTTTGTTTTATGAAGTGCTTTTAGCGATTGGGTATAGTTAAGAACTTAAAAGCTGAAGGGGTATAGTTAAGTGCTTTTCTAAAAGCTAGCAAAGCAATAGCTTTTTGGACAGAGAAAGCATTTACTAAGAAGCTCCTTTCAAGTGCTTGTCTACAATTCACTCCCAACAATTTTTTGTTTATATAGTGTTTTTCCTTTTTTTTAGCTGATAATAGAAAATGGAGAGGACTTTTAAGAGTCACAAAAGAACTCCCAAAAAGACTATTAGTGGCTTTGATTCGTATTATTGGTTGCGTTAGCAATATGTTGTGCCTCATTCAGATAATTTCTTCGTAACAGATGATTTGTTGAAGATATCAGAAATTCGGAGTTTAAGGAGGCTTCTATTTACTGAGCATAAGTTTCTATCCTGGATATGTTTGTTTGATGAAGATATTGGTGAATAAAGTTTTGGTGCTTGGCTTTCTGGTCTTGGAAATGCTATAGATCTGTCCAATGGAGTTTGTTTTGGCATAATGGCACTATCATTGACAAGAACGATATTAGTGCGTGGCTGCTTTCTTAAGAGCAGCTATCCTTTGCGATTCTTTGTGACTTCAGCTGCTCGGAAAACTGTGTTTGTTAGCAATAGTTTTGGAAAGTTTCGAGTATCATATGTGTTATGTGCTTATAGTCATCTGTTGAATCTTCAGTGCTTTTGTTCTAGTAGTGTTCAGCAGGAAAAATTATCTTGGGAAGGTTCTTCTCGTGAAGTTCTTCTGAGAAAGCTTGAATCTGCATCAAAAAATCATCAAGTGGGTGAAGCATGGGAAACTTTTAATGATTTTCAAAGATTGCATGGTATCCCTGAGCGTCATGTTGTGAATAGGTTCATTACTGATTTGTGTTATTCGGCTGAGCCTCACTGGCTACAGAAAGCATGTGATTTAGTTTTAAAAATCCAAAAAGGAAAAGCAGATTTACTTCAGCTTGATCTCCTTGCTAAGCTGTCCCTGTCTTTAGCAAGAGCTCAAATGCCTGTTCCTGCTTCAATGATACTTAGACTGATGCTTGGGAGAGAGAATCTACCTCGCAGTGGTTTGCTGTCGTTGGTTTTTGTGCATATGGTGAAGACAGAAATTGGGACATGTCTTGCATCTAATTTCTTGATTCAGTTATGTGATGTTTTCCTACATCTATCTGCTGAGAAAAGTAATGGTGCTGAGCTGATCAAACCTGATACAATGATCTTTAACCTTGTGCTTCATGCTTGTGTGAGATTTGGATCATCTCTTAAAGGCCAACATATTATGGAACTTATGTCACGAACTGGTGTTGTTGCTGATGCCCACTCAATCATTATTCTTGCGCAGATTCATGAAATGAATTGCCAGAGGGATGAGCTGAAAAAATTTAAATGTTACATTGATCAATTATCGACCCCTTTTACTCATCATTACCAGCAGTTCTATGAAAGTTTGTTAAGCTTGCATTTTAAGTTCGACGACATTGATGCTGCTGGTGAGCTTATATTGGACATGAATAGATATCGGGAGCCTCTTCCTAATCCAAAACTTAGGCAAGATGCACAAAAGCCTTACCTTATTTCAATAGGATCTCGTAATCTCAGGTGTGGATTGAAGTTACGGATTATGCCAGAGCTGCTGGAGAAGGATTCTATCCTCAAGATGGAAGGTAAGCAAGAGCTTGTCCTCTTTAGAAATGGTAAACTTCTTCTTAGTAACAGGGCTATGGCAAAACTCATTAATGGATACAAAAAACATGGCAAAAATTCTGAGCTCTCAGGGCTGTTACTTAGCATTAAAAAGGAGCATCATTCATTTGGAGAATCCACTTTGTGTTCTGATGTGATTGATGCATTAATCCAATTAGGTTTTGTGGAGGCTGCTCATGACATTTTGGATGACATGGAATTAGCTGGGCATCCCATGGATTCTACTACATATAAGTCTCTTCTGACAGCTTATTACAAAGTAAAGATGTTTAGAGAGGCTGAGGCACTATTAAAACAGATGAGGAAGAGTTGTTTGGTTCAGAATTTGTCTTGTGAGATGGTTGTCTCAGAAAGATTTTCTGAAGTAGCAGCTAAAAGTGCTTCATTTACAGACACATCATCTTTGATGGATAAATCAGATTTAGCTGAGTCCTTGATTCAGGAGATGAGAGAGGAGGCAGCGCTTTCTACGATATACAAATTAAATTCTTCTATTTACTTTTTTTGCAAGGGAAAAATGATTGGGGATGCTTTGAAGATATATCGGAGAATGCAAGAGATGAAAATCCGACCGACAGTTGAAACTTTTTATTATTTGGTATATGGATATTCTTCTTTAGAAATGTATCGTGATATTACAATCTTGTGGGGAGATATTAAGAGGAACATTGAGAGTGGAGTTTTGGCAGTTAGCAGGGACCTATACGAGACCTTACTACTGAACTTTCTTCAAGGTGGTTACTTTGAGAGAGTGATGGAGGTCATTGGCTACATGAAAAAGCAGAATATGTATGTAGATAAGTGGATGTATAAAAGTGAGTTCTTAAAGCATAATAAGCATCTCTATAGAAGGTTAAAAGTATCAAATGCCAGAACCGAGGCTCAAAGCAAGAGGCTTGTGAATGTTCAGGCATTTAGGAAATGGGCTGGCATTGATTAAAGTTCCTTGTAAGTATTCCTGTATAAAGGGGATTTGAATTGAAAGTTCTTACTGACCTAGTCTTGCAAGTGACCATCTTGGACTTGCCTACGTTACATTTTTTTTTTTTTTGCTGCTGTACGTGAGGGTGTATGATTTGGATTGTGTTGTGCCAATGTAAGAGGAGCTCAAGATCAAGCTAAAGATGTAACCTTCACTATTCCCAAAGCGAAGGAAAGCACAAAAATTAATTTAAGGTGCTCAATCTTTCTAGTTGGTAATATGACTTTTATAAATGTTTGCTGCACCATCAGCCTGTCTGGTGAGGGTGCCTTACTGTTGCATCTAGTACTTTGTTATATTCTCTATAAAAAACAAAATTGTTGAAAACAGGGACTTTGTATCGTAGTTGTTGATTTCATGTACAAGTTTGCTACAATTTTCTTCTTTGGTTTCATAGTGAGGAGTTTGTATCTATTTGCCTATAAACTGATAATTATGTGTGTTTCAAGTTCCATTATTCATTTATTTGCCCCTCCTGTCGTGCATAAGTGGCTGATAGTTTTGTCATCAAGAAATGTGGCTACTGGTTACAGAGGTTAGTATTAATTTTGGTGGAGATATAGTGTGTATGTTTTGGCTAGAAGTACTCACGGCATTAAGGCACAGTTAAATGAAGAAGAAAGTATGAGATTGACTAACGTAAGCTGTTAGGGACAAACCTGTAAATCCGTGTCTTACCTTCTCTCTGTTTTAGTTCAAAAAATGGGCCAGAAGGCAAGAATTTAAATGATCTAAATTGTTGGCAGCAAATCTTCATTCTATTTCCTCCTCCCCGTTTTCTTAACTTTTTCTTGTCTTCCTGCTCATGGCTGTATGACGCTGGGAAAATAATAATGGTGGTTACGCTTCTGAAATGGTGACCAATGAGCCAGCGTAATTTGATTATTAACTCGGTGAACTGTTGTGTATGGTTTGAAGACATGACGACCATTTGTCAGCAGTATCAGATTTTCAGGCTCTTGTTTGTTGTTCAAGTACAACTGGTCTAAATTTTACTTGCAATGATTCTTATTAATATTGTTATGGTGGAATAAAATTAGTTTTTGCCATGTGGGCTGCTGCTGCTAGTTAAACTACTGAGATTGAGTTAAAAGTTAGCCTAAGGGGTGGAATAAAAGCGCAGTATTTGTAAACTCCGTGTTGATATTTGTATACAGAGAGGTTGAAGAAGAACTAACAATGTCAAAATTTTGTCACACCCATCACTACCACAGCTGCATGTTGCAACCATCATAATTGCCCTGAGTTCCCCGCCTGGATATTTGTTTAGATAGGACTCCGACAATTCATGCTCAATGGCGAAAGGTTAAGAGACAATGATGCAGTGATTTGTTAAGTATCAAAAGCGATGCTTTTTATCAAAAGTGTGGAAATAAAAGAAAAAAATTTCAATATTTATTTAAAAAAAAAAAATTATTAGCTATGTACACCATGTTGTGCTTTTTCAAGAGCTATTTTCTCCTGTGTTTCATGAAGGGATGAATATATATTGAAATATGAAAGAAAAAAGATTAAACAATATCAAGTACCATACTAATATTGGTATTGCGTTTGGATATGCATGTTCCTTGGCTGATTCTTATTGCATATGTTGATTTCTGTACTAGCAGGAGGACAAATACCGATCATCGGCGATATCGGAATCTCTTGAAGTTAAAGTGTAACTGCAGCATCCCTCGTTCAAAAGTGCACTTGAATCCTTGCTTAGAACTATACTCCCATTCTCTGTTAACAATTCTGAACGCTATGTCTTCGTAAGGAGGCCCTGCATGGAACCTTATGATGCAAGTCTGGCCGCCAGTGCTCTCAGTGTCCTCCTCGAAACTGTAAGTAGGTGCTTTATGTTAACATATATGTTTTCATAATATTGATTTTGATGATAACAAATAAGAAGGAAGAGCAATTTGTGGAATAATTCTTTAAATACATGAAATGTTTGTCATCATAAAAAAGGGGAGATTGTTAACATATATATTTCCATAATGTTGATTTTGATGATAACAAACAAGATTAAGAATGATTAATCTTTTAAGCTCAAATTATTAAAAAATATATTTTAAATAAATCATTACTTTTACATTATAAATGTTTCATATTTAATGGAAAAATGATTTTATGAAATTGGTTGTTTTTCAAAGTTTATGGTTTAATTGAAAGAATTTGAAAACTTTGAAATAAACAAGTATTGCTTGAAATTTTGGAGAAGAACTTATTTGAAAAGTGTCATAGCATTTTGGGCTATATCATAATTTTAGAAAGTTTTGGGATTAACAAAGCATTACTTACAAATTCTGAAATTGGACTAATGTGTAAAGTTTTATAACGTTTTTGGCTGCAATAGAGTTTTATAAAGTTTGAGGGTCAAATTGTTATTTTACAAAATAGTTCACTGTACCAGTCAATGTAGAAAACGGCGATCCGACATTTGGTTAACGGCTCGCCGACTTCAAACAGAATTGAAGATCAGTCTCTGGACACTACCGGCGATCCGACATCTGGTTAACGGCTCGCCGACATCTAATAGAATTGAAGATTAGTCTCTGGACACTAACGGCGATCCGACATCAGTTAACAGCGATCCGACAATTTGAAAATCCAGCCTAACGGTCATATTGACCAGTCAAACGGCGATCCGACAGTGAGCAAAAAGTGAATAACGGCTAGTTTTCAGCTCCAACTATAAATATGCTCAATCCAATTCAAACAAGGGGTATTCCAACGATCGTCATTGAGCAAAAATATTGAGAATACAACTTTCATTGAGTTTTAAATCATTGTATTCATCTCATTCATTCACACATTGAGCTTTCACTTGAGATCAAACACATTGTGTGAGAGAGATTCATTTGTAATCTTTTTTGTAAAATCAAGTTAAAAGATTGTAAGTGTTGGGATACACTTGGGTTAAGAGATTGGGGATAATATCTTGTTGTAAAGGTCCATTGACACCTTGGAAGTCAATTGTAAGCGTTTGAAGTCTTGGGAGGCTAGCTTAGTGAAATCCTCAAGGCCGGTGAGCTTGGAGGCGTGGACGTAGGCAGGGATTGCCGAACCACGTAAAAAATCCTTGAGTTTGCTTTCTCTTCCCTTGCTCATTTATTATTGTGCTTTCATTGAATTTATTGTTTTCGAATTTATTAAGACATTAGATTGGATTGTTGTGTGGTTTGCTTAGCTTATTTTTTAAAATTCCAATTCACCCCCCCTCTTGGGTTGTCTAGTTAGTATTTCACTTTCGTCTGAGACTAAGGTTTGGGTAAAAGATGTTGAATTTGTGTCCTTGCACCGTTTTTTGGAGGAGGGTTTTCACGGTCGTAGTGAGTTCGATTGTATTTGTTCCATTCATATCCAGTGCGTACGTGATTCAGATACTTTGGTTTTCTTGGCCGGTGTTTATCGTGCCAGAAACATTCCTGTGAGTCTAGTGTCACTTTTGCGCTGGAATCTAGTATTATGTCACCCTCTTCCATGGCTGCCATGGCAATTTTTTGCGATGCTGATGATGCCATTGCTTGCTTGCTTGATGATTGTTTCAACAATACTGTGTCTGAATTAAGCAATCTGATGATATGATGCGAGTTAGAATGAAAATAACGGCACTGTATTTATAGTGGGGCACAATCCGAAACAAAAGAGGAAAACTTAATGTTTATTTGTATGAAAATGGAAATTCTATTCCGAAAATGATAAGGAAACTGTAATTTACTTAAACTAATACTAAGGATTGGAGCATGTGGAAAAGTTGCATTATGATAATCCTCAATGAACCAGGATATTAAAAAATTAATTGCCAATCATAATTTGCTGCAGCTATAATGAGAGATATACTCATTTTTGTGGATAAGGGTTGAAGTCACGCTTATGCAGTATGGAATAAATTTTCTTCTAAATTCTATGTTAGAATATTTTGGTCCTGCCATTATAGAGTTAATCAATGCAAGATCCTAGTATTATGTTGACTGATATAAATAATTTTACGAGTGATAAAATTAATATTCTAATAAATTAGGATTACATTAATAAATTGAGATTATCTTATAATTCTTTCATTTGGAGGAATTATTCACCTCACTAATTTTTTTTTAAAAATAATTTTTAGAAGATGCTTAGGTTTTACCTAAATTAGAGAGAGCTCTGTCCTATTTATCACCAACACATCTAACAATTTATATACCCAGGCTAGGCTCGGTCTTTTATGCAATGTTAATTTTCTTCATTTCTTTCCAAATTTGTCGTTTTACTATAAGTTTCCACAATTCTACCTTTCTTCTGCACTTGAATCATGCTTTCAAATTAATTCCTTTTCATATTTGTCATTGTTTCAGGGTTCAAAAGCGCATGCTAATATATCGTAACAAGTCCAAAAATTCATTAATAATCGATAATTTATGTAAGTTGTCAATTGAATCAGTGGATTATTTTTTCAAACCATACCTAGGCAACTGAGATTTAATCAAATACACTTTTGATAACATATTAAGAAATCACAAATTCTTCTATAAATATGTCATTATTCTATGAATTAATTTCAGTTTACCCCTTCATAAAATGACATAACTCAATTTACTCTTTAAACTCTTGACAACATTAAGCCACCCCCATTTATCATTAAGAAAATAAAGCTTTGAACTCAAAAGTTTAATGAAGAATTTGGTCAATGCAACCCTCAATTTCCTAAATCTTTAGAATGATAAATGGGGATGCATTGATACTTTTAATAGTTTGAGGGCAATTAAAAGTATGTCAATTTATGAAGGAAAAAATTAAAATTTATTGTTGATATAAAATTTTTAAAATCACGTTTTATGAAAAGTCGCGTGTCTTATGCCATCAATAAAATATCAAAGTATTGATATACTCTAATAAAATTCGAATACGAATCCTTGGCTTTTCTTTTTTTCTTTTGGTCGAAACGGTCAAAAATTAATTATAAATTCCACACATTTTATATTTTATTGAAGAAAAATAATATTTGACTTGATATTCCGTTAAACCAAAATTTATCATTTTTTTTTTTTTGGGTCTAGGTGGTGGCGGAGCGATGGCCTAACACTCAATCTAGGTAATGGGCCATCACTGAAAAGATGTGATGGGTGATGGGCTAACCACCAATTTTGAATTGATTTTAGCATAAATCATTAATTTTAGAGTGTCCTACTAGTAATCTCTAAAAGTCCTCTTAAAACCCCTTTTCTTTAAACATTCATTTAAATATTTAAAAAATTTGTAATTTCTTTTAACACTCCATTTAATATAAAAAATAACTTAATTTACCTATTCATAAGCAACTCCATTTATAAACAAGATATAAAATTCTTTTCCAGGTGTGTCGTTAAAAAAAAAATGATAAATACAAAAACACTAATGAGAACTTGTTTGTCTGCTTAACAATTTACTACTGCCAAATCTTCACTGCTTCAATTATCACCACAAGTCCATTTGTAACCCAAGTCGATAGAGATCAGCTTTCATGGCATGAACTTCAAACTCAAAATTTTAAGACACCATGATATAGATTGATAATTAACTGTTTTACTGATCTTGTGAGCAGTCTAAGTCATTAAAGGAATTGAGCATCCATAATAATTAAGGGTCAACACGTTGGTCATCGCAAAAGCCTATAAATTCATCTGGCTAGCCCGTTCTTATGCACATCATCAACTGACCATTGTTTTTTGATAAGATAAATATTTGTTTCTCTATTCTTCATAAGCCTATTTCCAGCTGATTGCAGGCTTCTTAGCGATCATATAATCTTTTCTTTCATTTCTGAGCACTCAGTAAACTTCCAACATGGATGCTGTATCATTGGGGTCATTCAAGTACACATAACAGAGCTATTTGCAGACATTAACGATTTGTATTGCCAATGATGAATTTAACAATCTTATTCTCTACACAGCACTTAAATAAATTAAACTAATTAATTTTACCGAAAGTAATAAATTGCAGAAAATAAAGCACGCTTGTATCTTTTACGTGGTTTAAAAACTTTCATAAATCACCGAGCCACATTCAACAGCAATTCGCTGAGGGTAGATAGATCACAGCCAACTAGAATTGAACAACTTAAGGCACCCTCTTACAAAATTACCATAAATTATATACATTTGTTGAAATCAATCTTACCTGAGATATCATTATCACTGATATAAAATCTTCTTCAAACAGAGTAATCAGAAAAGTTTTTCTACAATTTCTCCAGTAAAGAGAATGTCATCTAATTTTTAACCACGGCAAGTTTCTCAAGGTAAAATTTCTAGAGAGTACATGACCTTGCATGTTGTTTTTTTTGATAATAAAAGTAACTCAAAGTTAAGGCAAACGATCATTAAGTGCTCAGGAATTTTACTAGTCTATTGACTATTAGAGAAAGTACTGACTTCCCTATTCGTTCATATAACCAGACAAAGAGGGAATGCCGACCGTTGAAGGAATTTCTAGAAAATAAAAACTAACATCAATACTTCCAAGTTATATGCGTTGTGAATCGGCAATTATAGTTTTCTTATTTCGGAGCAAGTTATATATGTAATATAATGAGGATTCTAGTATATGTTGTAAGTTGAACAACTCTGTTTCGAAATGGCCTGAAAAACAATACCAAATAATTGAATCCCACGTAGTTTACAATAATGGACATGGGTTGGTTTGGGTTGGATTTTAAGTCAACCCAAACCAAATCATAAAAAATTGGATCCAACTCAAAGCAACCCAAATATTTTTAACCCAACTCAAACCAAATTATTTGGGTTTGGTTTGAATTTTATTATCAAAATAATTTTTATTTTAATAAAATTTAATTATATCAAAATTATAAGAATTATTAATTGTTATTAATTATTAAATTGATATTAAAATATAAAAAAATATAGTGGATAAAAATTATAAATTTTACAATAACTTAATCCTTAAATTAAAGAATACTAGAAAATCAAAATAAAGTTTAATCACAAAAATTATTATTTCTCAATAAATAAGAACATACACTTTAATAATAAACTTTCAAAAACATGACATTAACAATCTAATAATAAATTTTGCCACTTGTTATTTATTTAATTATGCAATATTTGTTTTTATTTATCGTTTTGGTAGTTTTGCGTTATGTTGTCTACTTATATACTTAATTTTATTTACATTATGATATTATATAAAGTGAATGCTTTATGTTCTAATTTCATTATATGGTAAGCAAAGTTTTGTACAGGCCTAATATGAGCATTACATTCAATTATTGACCAAAAATTAGCCGTCATCTAGCATATTGGACCCAGTCCAAGCCGAGTTATTATTGATCACTAGTAGAGTCTCCTCCTCTTTCTATGATGATCCTTCCATGTGGGAGGAATTATTTTTGTAAATAAGAAAAAAAATTTATGTTATTTACAACAATATTTACTTAATTTAAATTTATTTTTACATGTTATTTTCATTTTCTAACTGTTGACAATTGATCACGCCGTAAAAAAATTAATGGTGGTCTTTCACTTATTTGTGTTCATTTATTTTGTTTTCATTTATTTCATTTGAAAAATTTGAGTGTTGGGGTTTTGTCCATGACCCATGGGTAAACCATACTCAACCCATAATGAAATAGTTTTCTATATAAAACCCACATCTAACCCATTTTCATGATTTACCCAACCCAAACTATTTAATTTGGTTTGGGTTTGGGTAAACCCATGGGTTGTGGGTTTATGCCCACCCCTAGTTTACATATACATATAAAACCGTGCAATTGAAGTTTTATCTTCTTATATAATTTCTCTTTAAAACCAAAAGTGATACCAAGCGTTGTTGGATCATAAACTTGATGCAAGATGAATAAATTCAAGTCCAACTCATGGAAGGTTCCATGAGTAGGTATGGTTGGTGATGTTTGAATTATTTGTATTAGGTGTGGTAGGTTTAGTAGGTGAAGATGAATGGTTATTATTTTTTTGTAATTTCTTATTTGAATGGTTTAGATTTCTTCTCATGTACTATAAATATCCCTTGTGTCATTTGGTTATGCATCAAGTGAAGTAACAAAATCTCTAAAGTGTAGAGAGTAAAAATAAGAGTTGTAGTTGGTGAGGAGTGTTATTGAAGAAATAAAATATTGTGTTTTTTAGTGTTTAATTTGTTGATTCTCCAACAAAGTGGTATCAGAGCTAGTGTTTGATGCTATATATAACCATATAGCATATCAAATTGAATATCTTGACAAAAGGAACGCGACACCACAAAAATCATCTAGATCGAAGAATGGATGCGCCCACACTCGCTGCCAGAAGTTTTTTGTCCTGAAGCTGAGTTGACTCACCGAGTTAAACCAAGCTGAACCGAACCGAACCAAGCCGAGCCGACTCGAGTCGAACCAAGCCGGCCGAACCAAGTCAACTAAGCCAACATTGACCGATTGACCGAAAGTTGACTCGAGTCCCTACCAAGGTTTTTCGACGTGCTGGATCCATCTGTGCATTCAGAATCTCAAAATTCTTACTCAATTTGTGAGTTATGGCAAATGGTGGTATGATGTTATTTCAAGTTCCACAATTAAAGGGAAGTAAGTTTGACAACTAGAGTATTAAAATAAAGGCTCCATTGGGTGCACATGATGTATGAGATGTCCTGGAGAAAGGCTTTATTGTGCTAGAAAATGAAGCCACTTTAACTGCGGCGCATAAAGAGAATTTAAAAAACTTGAAGAAGAAAGAGAATAAAATAAAATATCTCATCTTTCAATCATTAGATGAAGATGCTTTTGAAAAGATTGATGGTACAACCTCCTTAAAAGAAGCATGGGAGAAACTAGAGACCTCTTACAAAGGAGCGGAGCAAGTTAAAAAGGTTTGTCTTTAAACATTACGAGGAGAATTTGAGTCTTTACACATGAAGGCATCAGAGTCAATTTTTGACTACTTTACTCAGGTTGTGACCGTTTCCAATGAATTAAAAGGAAATGGCGAGGAGTTAAAAGATATAAAGATCATTGAAAAAATACTTCGATTAGTAGACTCGAAGTTTGATCATATTGTTGTGACAATTGAGGAAACAAAAAATCTTGAGGATATGACGATTGAGCAACTTCAAGGAAGGTTGCAAGCCTATGAAGAAAAACTAAAAAAGAAGTAAGAAATCGAAGAAGCAACTTCTCAAGATGGAAGTCACTCCAAAGAAAAGAGAAGAAAGCTCCGACAACTGAGAGAAGACATCATGTCCGAAGTAGAGGTCAAGGACGAGGTAGAGGTCGTGGTCATGGATGAGGTTAGAATTTCAACAACAACAACTCCAATTATACTAAAGGAGAAAGCTCAACTAGAGTACGAGGTAGAGGCAATCCAAGATCGAGGTATGAAAAATCCTAAGTACAATGCTATAATTGTCAAAAGTCTGAGCAGAATATAGAGTTCCAAGTACCAGAATTGATGAGAGAGTAAATTATATTGAAGAGAAAAATGGTGAAGATAACACCATTTTACTAGCACGAAATTACACTAGTGGAGGTTAAGAAAATACATTGTATCTTGATACAGGTGCTAGCAATCATATGAGTGGAAACAGAAGTATGTTCATAAAACTAAATGAATTTGTGAATGACAGTGCCGCTTTTAGAGATGATTCAAAAGTACCAGTGAAGGGTAGATGTAACATTCTTTTTCGTGCAAAAGATGATAGCCACCAAATAATTTTAAATGTTTACTATGTGCCCAATATGAAAAGTAATATCCTTAGTTTGGGTCAACTCTTGGAAAAAAAAGCTATGATATTCACTTAAAAGATTGTAGTCTTTTCCTGAGAGATGACAAATGAAATCTAATTACAAATGTGAAAATGTCGAAGAAAAGAATGTTTCCTTTAATATTCAAAATGATGTTGCAAAATGTTTCAAAGCCTATCACAAATATCCATCCTGGACTTGGTATCTTCGATATGTGCATCCCAACTTTGGAGGACTGGAGCTACTATGCAAGAAGAACATAGTGACAAGCTTACCATACATCAATCACCTTGATTAACTTTGTGAAGGATGTTTACTTGGAATGTAGTTCAGAAAGAGCTTTCCAAATGAGTCAAACTCAAGAGGTCAGAAGCCACTCGAGCTCATTCATACTGATGTGTGCGGTCCATTCAAGCCAAGTTCCGTTGGTAAAAGTAACTACTTCTTTCTTTTTATAGATGATTTTTCAAGACAAACATGGTGTATTTTTTGACGCAAAAATCAGAAGTCTTTGAAGCTTTCAAGAAGTTTAAAGCTGCAATGGAGAAAGAAAGTGGATACCAGATTAAAGCCATGAGATCTGATCGAGGTGGAGAGTTCACTTCCAAAGAATTCATAGAGTTTTGTGAAGCAAATGGTATTTGACGCTCTTTGAAAGTTCCAAGATACCCCTAACAAAATGATGTTACAGAAAGAAAGAACAGAACTATCCTCAACATGGCAAGAAGTATGCTCAAGAGTAAGAGGCTACCTAAAGAATTTTAGGCTGAAGCTATTGCATGTGCAGTCTACTTATCCAATCGATCTCCAATAAGAAGTGTGTGGGGCAAGACGCCATAAGAAGCTTGGAGTGGAAGAAAGCACAACATCACCCATCTAAGAGTTTTCGGAAGCATTGCCCATGTACATGTACCAGACGAAAGTAGAGCCAAGTTGGACGACAAAAGTGAGAAGTTTATCTTCATCGGCTATGACTACAACTCCAAAGGATACAAGCTTTACAATCCAAACAATGAAAAGATCGTGATCAATCGAGATGTAGTTTTTTATAAAGAAGGAGAATAGAATTTTGGCTCTGGTGTGGATGACTTCAACTTTTTTTCCCATTGAAGAAGATGATCATACACAGATAAAATAAGTAGAAGAACAATAAGAGCTAGTTACTCCACTTATCTCACCAGAATCAACCACAAGGAGTCTTCAAGATCTCTATGAGGTAACTGAGAGACATGATAATCTCACTCTCTTTTACTGTCTTTGCTGATTGTGAGCCAGTCAACTTCCAAGAAATTGAACTAGATGAGAAATGGAGAATTGCAATAGATGAAGAAATCAAAGCCATTGTGAAGAATGATACATATGAGCTTACTACTCTTCCTAAAGGTCACAAGGCGATCGGTGTCAAATGGATGTACAAAACAAAAAGAAATGCGAAGGGAGAAATTGAAAGGTACAATGCAAGGCTAGTTGCAAAAGGCTATAGTTAAAAGGCTGGTAGAGACTATAACAAGGTATTTGCTCTTGTAGCTCGACTTGAAACTATTAGACTTATTATTTCTTTGGCTGTTCAGAACAAATGGAAGATTTTTCAAATGGATGTGAAGTTTGCTTTCTTGAATGGATTCCTTGAAGAAGAAGTTTACATCAAACAACCATTACGCTATGTGGTGAAAGGACATGAAGACAAAATTTTAAGATTAAAGAAAACTCTTTATGGGTTAAAGCAAGCACCAATGGCGTGGAATAGTAGAATTGACAAGTATTTTCAAGAGAATGGCTTCACCAAATACCCATATAAAAATGCTCTCTACGTCAAAGAAAAAGATGGAGACATTTTAATTGTGTTCTTGTATATGGATGATCTCATCTTCACTGGAAGTGATCCAAGCTTATTTGAAGAGTTAAAGAGAGTGATTATCAAAGAGATTGAGATGACTGACATCGGACTGATGGCATATTGCCTCAACATTAAAGTCAAGTAAAAAGAAGAAGACATATTTATCTCCCAAGAAAGCTATGCAAAAGAGATTCTCAAAAGGTTCAAGATGAATGATTGCAAGCCTAAAAGCACGCCAGTGGAATGCAGAGTCAATTTATCCAAACATGATGAAGGCAAAGATATAGATCCAACATTCTTTAAAAGTTTGGTCGAAAGCCTACGTTATTTGACATGCACAAGATCAGATATCCTTTATACTGTTAGACTTGTGGGTTGATACATGGAGAATCCAAAGACCATTCATTTTAAAGCTACAAAAAGAATCTTTCGCTACATCAAATGTACAATTAATTTTGACTTGTGATACTCATTTTCTAATGACTACAAGCTTGTTGGATATAACGATAGCGATTGAGGTGGAGATGTAGACGATCAAAAGAGCACCACAAGATTTGTGTTCTTCATGGGAGATACTGCTTTCACATGGATGTCAAAGAAGCAAGCAATTGCCATCTATCTGTGAAGTTGAGTATGTAGCTGCTACATCAAGTGTTTGTCATGCAATTTGGCTCAGAAATTTACTGAAGGAGTTGGGTTTGCCAAAAGAAGAGCCAAGTGAGATTTTTGTTGATAACAAATCAGCAATGGCCCTATGCAAGAATCTAGTCTTTCATGATCCAAACAAACACATACACTACTAGAAAAATGATATTTACTGACACTTGGTTTGTGACACTTTATTACAAAGTATCAATATTTGTATACATATGGGCCATTTTTCGTGTTTAACATATAAGTATCACAAATTAATGATACTATGATGTCTGAAATTTGGACATCAGAAATCGCTGACACTAAAGTATTAGTAATAAAAATAAAATAATTCTAATCATGTAACTTATGGAATTCGAACTGGGGACCTCGAACATCGGAACATTTAAATTTAAGAAAAAGACCAATTGGTGACACTAAGGTATCAGTAAAAGAAACTAGAATTTGAATCTCGTTCCAAACTAATATTCGAACCTAGGACTTTTCAAAGCCAAAGCTTTTAAGTTTAAAATTGAAACTGTTCTGACTTTTTGTTAGTTATGCTACTAAATTAGTAGAATATTATGTTTCTAATATGAAGAACTTCAAATGTATTGAGCGCGCCAGAGTGAAAATTTTGGCGGGTTTTGGCTGAAATTTTACTAGTAAATAATATATTTTTAGTTGGAAACGGTATCGTTTCACTTAGAAAAAATAAAGATAAGTAAAACGCATCATTTTATCCTAACCCTAAGACCAAAATCGAAGCTAATTTTTTTCTAAGTCATTCACTCATCATTTTTTCACCACTCGGTTCTCCTTCTCTGTCAAAGATAAGTAAATCAAATCCTAAAATCATATCCCCTAATCAAACTTCACGTCGATCCCAACCAAGCCCGAAGCAGAGGAATTCATTTCTATCACGATTTGGTTCTCTCTCTCTCTCTCTCTCTTCATTGCGATAAATTTGTTTCTGAAGGTGCCATTTATTCATTTTTTTTTATTTTTAATTATTATGTTTCCAATTTACAGTGCCTATTTTCCTCATGCATGTTGTTTTGTTGCGGTTTAACTATATAATGGGTTTTAAAATTCTTAGTTTTTTCTGTAATCTTGATTGTTTATAATTTGGGACCTGGGAAAACCTAACAGAGAGGTAAAGGTAATTGAAGTTGAATTATTGTACTAGAGTTTTTAACTAATAGTAGTTTTATAAGTGCCTGATTCAAATTAGTTTTCTTTCCTCTCTTTCTTTAGTTGCCATGTCACTGGACTTTGAATTTCATGTACACTTTCACTGGTATTGATGGATACAATGTCAATGCAGATTTGGGTTTTTCTCCTTTTCCCAATTTCTCGAAATTGGATTTAAAATTTTGCATGATGCTTTTAATTTTGGGCCTAACTTGTTCCATTTAATTAGCGCTTGATAAAGATACATATTCAATTCGGGTCAATTCATGAATCATTTCCCTGTAATGCACTTGCTAGACTTAGTATAAATGCAATATCTCACATGCAAATCCTTCAACAACAACAAGTATTGTCCTTAATTTTTTTTTATGTTATTTCCCTTGTACAGCTCTCTGACATAGTAATTAACAATCTCTCGCTTTTGAAGAATCACAAAAGTTTACGGTGTAACAACTGTCTTCATTTGGTAATTCTTTTAAATCACTCACTTTCTTTCAGTTTCTATTATCATTGTGTTCTGAGTTTTACTTATACTGACATGTTTTAAATATTGACATGCATGGTTTTACTTTCATTTTTGTTGCATATACTCTACTGGAATAAAACTTTTTGTTCTAATACATACTTTTGTTTGTTCAAATATGAAAATGAAATTTTGAAAAATGTGGATGTGGCATGTTTTGTTGGCTTGCTGAATGTGTACATGTAAGTTAGATTTGCTGGCTTGGTGAATGTGTACATGTATGCTCTGTTGGCTTGTTGAATGTGTACATGTATGCTCTGTTGGGTTGCTGAATGCTTACATATATGCTCTATTGGGTTGTTGAATGCGTACATATATTTAAGTGACTCTAAACAAATAGAATTTAGATTTATTTTACAATTTGTATTCTTTAATTTAAACCTAAAAGTTTGGAGTTATTTGTGCAATTTAAGTAAACTTATTAAACTAACAACATCCAACAAATGACCAGGTAACAATACATATTATGGACAAAACTTGGATATTCTATGATAGATTGTTTGATGAGTATAGTGATGGGGTTGATGATTTCTTGGAGTTTTCCATTCTTAATTCTGAAAATAGAATGTCAATTAGATGTCCTTGTACCACTTGTTGTAATATGGAGATTTTGAGTCCTCAACAAGTGAGACTATATCTATTTAAAAAAATTTTCTAAAAAATATTTAGTTTGGAATTGGCACGGTAAGGTGGACCGGAAACCTACTTCTGTAAAATGCCAAGACCAGCCACAAAATCAACGTTTTAAATGTTCGGATTATAGTTATATAGATGACATGGTTCATGATGCTTTTGAGCATTGTGATAAAGATCCTAGTTCTTTTAATAATGTGCTTGAAGATGCTGAAAAGCCCCTATATCCGGGTTCAAAGCATTCAAAGTTATCGAGTCTAATCAAACTGTACAATATAAAAGGACTTTATGGCTGGTCTGATAGTGGGTTTTCAGTTTTATTGGAAATGCTTAATAAGATATTGCTAAATGATAATAGTTTGCCTAAGTCCATGTATGAGGCCAGAAAAATAATGAAGCTATTAGGCTTAGATTATGAGAAAATACATGCATGTCGAAATGATTGCATTCTTTATAGGAATGAGTTCGAGAATCTTAGTGAATGCCCAAGGTGTGGAGCATCTAGGTGGCAAATAAGAAAAGATGGATACAAAAAAATTAGAAAGGGGGTCCCTAAAAAGGTGTAATGGTATTTTCCTATAATTCCTAGATTGAAAAGAATGTTTCAATCACCAAAAACTGTTGAGAACTTAACATGGCATGAAAATAAAAGAATTAGAGATAGCAAGCTTCACCACCCAGCAGATTCACCAGCTTGGCAGTTAATTGATAAGAAATGGCCTGATTTTGCCCAAGAGCCGAGAAATCTTCGGTTTGCTTTATCATCTGATGGGATTAACCCACTTAGCACTACTTATAGTTGTTGGCCTGTTACATTGATAACATATAACCTTCCTCCGCGGCTGTGTATGAAGAGGAAGTTTATGATGTTGTCTCTACTGATATTTAGCCCTAAACAGCCTGGAAATGACATAGATGTATACCTAACACCATTGATTGAGGACTTAAAACCCTATGGAATGTAGGCGTCGATGTGTTTAATGCTTATAGGAAACAAACTTTTAATTTAGGAGCTGTGTTGATGTGGACAATTAGTGATTTTTCAGTTTATGAAAACCTGTATGGGTGTACTGTTTAGGGGTATTATGGTTGTCCAATTTGTGGGATAAACACATGTGCATGTTGGCTACCGCATAGTCGGAAAATGTCATATATAGGTCATAGGTTGTTTATTGAAAATTCTCCTAGGCCTTTGTCTAGTACAAAGATCTTAAACTTGGTGGCTGACATTGACACCAAGTTTGGGGAAAAAATCCAAAAAAAATGAAAACGGTGTGAGGTTGAGGGTCGCAATAAGGGTAAAGGTGAGGGTGAGGGTGAGGGTGAGGGTGGGGGAGATAGTGAGATTGAAGGTGAGGGTGAGGGTAATGGGGATGTAGCTCAGTTGTTGTACAAAAAAAGATCAATCTTCTTTGATTTAGAATATTGGGAACATTTGTTAGTTCGCCATCAACTAGATGTGATGCATAATGAGAAAAGTGTATGCGAGAGCATCTATGGCACATTATTCCATCAACCGGGGAAAACAAAAGATGGAATTAATGCTAGAAAATATCTTACACATCCATAGCTTAGAGAAAAAATTAACAAAGCATTTATTGCATTAGCTCCTAATGAACAAAACCAAGTCTTGCCCTTGCCCTGTACACTTTAAGTAAGAAGGAAAAAAAATATTTAGTGAAACCTTGCAAAGTGTCAAAGTTCTTGATGGCTATTGTTCTAATTTTAGAAATATTGTTTCAATAGATGATTGTCGTCTTCACGAGCTTAAATCTCATGATTGTCATGCCTTGATACAACAACTACTACCATTAGCAATTCGAAATTGTTTATCTCAAAATGTCAGATCTGTCATAATCAGGCTGTGCCTCTTTTTTAATTCTTTGTGTTCTAAGGTAGTAGAGCTCAATTCTCTACACCAATTGCAAAAAGAACTTACAATCACCTTATACAATTTAGAACAATCTTTCCTACCTGCCTTCTTCGATATAATGGTCCATTTAACAGTCCATCTAGTTGAAGAAGTTAGATTATGTGGCTCAGTTTACCTTCGATGGATGTATCCATTTGAGAGAGAAATGAAACCTATAAAGCGTTATGTACGCAACCGATACAGTCCTGAACATTGCATTGCAGAGTGCTATATTGCTGAGAAAGCACTTGAATTTTGTGCGAATACTTTTCAAATTGTAATCAATCGGACTACCTACTGGTTATCTAATTGATTTTACAGTCGAAAGGCCACTCGAGGTGCAAATATTAAGGTGGTTGATGGCCTTACATTCGTGCAAGCGCACCGATGTGTTTTGGTGAACACCCCCGAGATTCAACCATACATAGAGTATGTGACTGAAAATTTGAACCTTTTTTCGTTAATTTTTTTTTCAATTTTATTAATTCTGTTGGTATAATTTTAGGGAGCATTTGGCCTTATTGCAATTAACACACCCTTATCAATTAAAAAAGCCTTTATGGTTGCCAACCGAGCACTCCCGTGCGTTTGCTGATTTGCTGAAACAAAAGGTTAGATTAACTTCATTAGATCTAATAAAAGTATCCAAGTAAAGGCGCACAAACTTTTCTCTTTCAACTAATTATTGTGATTTTATTAATTGAACAATAGGTAACAACTGATAAAGTAAATAATGTAGCGGTTGACGAAAAAGTATGGTGGCTGGCAAACAAACCCCGCTCAAGCGTGGTTACATATGATGGCTACTGTATTAATGGTTTTAATTTTGCTACGAGAGATCAGGACAGCAACCGCATAACACAAAACAGTGGCATTTATGTGGTTGCTAACACTTTACAGATTTCAAGTTCGAAAGACAAAAATCATCATTCTGGGGATATGCCTTTTTATGGGGTTGTCAGTGAAATTTGACAGCTTGATTATCTGGGGGTTAAGAACGTACTTTTCAAGTACGATTGGGTAGATGATAGAGGGATTAATGTTGATGAGTTAGGGTTCACTGTAGTCAATTTAGATCGAATAGGCTACAAATCTGACTGTTTCATTCTAGCTGCTCATGCAAAGTAAGTGTTTTATGTGAAAGATCAGTTAAATAATAGTAAATCAGTTGTTTGTTCAGTGAGCTCAAAATGTAATTATTCAAATGAGGCCTTGTGTGATGGCATCAATGAGTATGCACCATTATCCAACAATTTTCCAGAATGTAAGTTAGGTTTGGGTGATGAGGAGTTTGTGTAAGATTAGTTGTTGATGTTTTTCTTGTAAATATTAGTGCGAAAAATGAATAATCCAACTACTATGCCTTATTACCACTACTTCCCGTAAGTCACCAACTAATTTATTTTTTATTATTTTATTATTATATTGGGATATTAGATTGGTATCTGGTGCACTCATCCACTTTTATGTATTTGCAGGTTTATTGGAGATATGGCAGAAAAAGAGGAGCCAACATATGATCTAGATCTAGAAGGAAGACCAAGACGAAACCTTACAAAGAAGAAAGACCTGTTGAGAGGAACTAGCGACCAGACTGAGATTATGTATAATTCCTACGGAGTTCCAGTTAGAAAAAAGAGAAACGATCTGAGGAACTACATTGGGTGATTGTATGGGAAAGAGTTCTAATTATATATGATGATTGGAGGAAAGTGCCACTAGACATCAAGGAGACGTTATGGACTCATTTTCAGAAAACGTTTAAGTTGAGTCTTAAGGTGAAAACCCAAGTGTTCAAGTGGATGGGAATTGCATTAAGGGGCTTTAGATGTAAGTTGGCCAATGAATATATTATGTCCAATGCAAACAACTTGAGTTCACTGAAAAAGCCTCATTTTAAGTATGAAGGCATTAGAAAAGAGGGCTGACAGAGCTTTGTTGATAAGATTTTATCCGAAAACTTTTAGGTATGTTTAAAATTCTGTTAGTTAGATAATATTATTGAGTTCCTATAACAATTTTAATCAATATCCACTTTGTGCAGGAAAAAAGTAAGGCAGTAAAGGAAAAAAGAACAAAGAATATGTACAATCATCACTTGGGTAACACATGATATGCTGGGCTGTTGCATAAAAGAGTAAGTATAATAACCGCTCTATACAAAGTTATGACATTTTCAATACAAATAATATGATGATTCATAGCAGTTTTCAATTTAATTTTTGTTGAATTATTACAGCAGTTGGACCTCGGAGTTACTTGAGCCCAAGATTGACCGTAATGAAGCCTGGTTATTGGCTCACAGGAGAAAAAATGGAACTTATACACCTGAAGTGCAACAATTGGCTGAGAGAGTTGTAAGTTTCCACCACTACTGTCATTATTTAACTTATTTGATTTTTTATTCCTAATTTTGATCAAATATTTTTGTATTTATTTGTAGAGTGAGCTAAGAAGTCAAGTTGAGCAGGGAACGTTCCAATCCTAAGGACCGAATAATATCCTAGGTGAAGCACTTCAAAAGAAGCCTAATGGAAGTCGGGTGCAAGGATTAGGTCAATTCATCACCCCATCTATGTATTTCAATGTTCCTGACCCCACGGAGTTGGCGCGTGAACGGAGAATGTATCAGGAGAGTTTTCAGTTTATGCAAGCTCAATTAGATCAAATGAATGCAAGGATAAACGCCTGCAACAACACTGAAGTTGGCAATTTCAACTTTCCTAACTCCAAAGGTGGTTGCAGTGTTAAGATGGAGATAGATCGTCGATCACCCAGCAAAATTACTCTAAAGTTAGTGACTAACAACCTCAAAGCAACTCCAAGGTCAGTGACCAACAACCCCAAAACTACCCCCAAGTCGGTGACCAAAGTTACTCTAAAGTCAGTGACCAATGACCCCACTGTTTGTCCAAAACCTGACAAAAACATCAACACACCTCCCTGCTATCCCCTACGCAGAATCCACCCCCAGTAGATTGTGAAGTCACTTCAAAAATCAACCCAAGAAGATCTCAAGATTAACTCCTTCAAAGAGAAAAGTGGATGGCCGAAAGTCTCCTATAAATGCCATGGTATATTTGTATGAACAGAAACGAACAACAAAGGAACTCGTTGTTGTAAAACCAGTGACAACAAGGAAATTGGTTCTGAGAAAGAATACCCGTGGAGCTGTGAAAACAAGAAAATAGAACAAAAGTTCACAAATGAACATCTTTTCTTTGATGATTAAGAGCTCCTTGTCACGAATGATTATGATTGCCCATGATTTGAAGACTTTTGGTGTCTACTGGGAGAGTAGATTGGACAAGAAGATTTGCAATGAAGTCATTGAGTTTACAAAGCTCTCAAATTCTATTTTGGAGATATGGATCAAGTAAAAACTTGATTTATGTTTTTACTATGTTTTCTGATTTTGCAAACTGTCATTAATTTATTTCTTATATTCATGTCATGAAAGTTTCGTTTTTTAATAGACACTTGTATGAAGAGATGGATAATGGCAGTGGTGTTATTCCAATTCAATTTGGATGCATAGCTAAGTTACAGTCAAGTCAAGCAAGCTACCCAAATAGGTGTTCCTATATTTCAAACCTTTTGAACAAGATTCAAATAGCCCAAATAATTATCTTCCCATATAACCCAGGGTATAGTTTATTTATTTTTTGTCTATTTTATTTTTTAACATAAATGATTTAAATTTATCTTGTAATCTGTTTTTTTTTTACTTATTTGTTTAGTGGCCACTGGGTGTTAGTAGGAATTGATATGGTGAGGCGAAAAATTTATTATCTTGATCCATTAGGTGATAATCATGATGATGAGTTGAAGCAAATGGTGAATGAGTAAGTTTAATTAGTTTACTTAATTCTTTGTTAATTTTTTATGTTGTAGATTAATTTGTTGCATCTGTTATTTATTATTTATAGTGGGATAACAATGCATCAAGCGAAAAGTAATAAAAAGAAAGTTGTGTAGTGGGTCGCTGTGAAGGTATTAATGAAACAAAGTTATGATTTCCATTGTTACTTTATCAGTATATTTGAAACTAAGTGTTTTTTTTTTAGTGTCCGAAACAACCTGGAACCTTTGAATGTGGTTATTATGTGATGAAATACATCCAGGATATTGTTTACGATTTGTGCATTCTTGAAAACAATGTGAGTTTCTCCAGAACTTGTTTAATATTTTTTTTGAAGAATGCATTGTAAAATGAATTTTCTTAAGTGAATTGTGAAGATAGGTTAATGGGTGAACAGTTTGCTGCTTTATGCTTAAAACTAGCAATATAATCATATTTTGTGCTAGGGATGAGAGAAAGTGTTGTGTATGTTTAGGATAATCACATACACTTTATTTGCCATATTTATTATAGGTAAAAGCTATAACGCTATATATATTTTACTGAATGCATTCAACATGTTTGGAAAAATTGATGCCAATTTTTAGTGTGTTCTACTATGTATTTAAGGCACTTTACTGTAAACCAAAATGACTGGAGTTGTTGCATGTACAAATAGAATGCATATAAATCTCAGTGTTCAGTGTTAAAGTATTATTGAGCAATGATTGGAGCTGCTGCATGTACAAATAGAAAGCATATAAATCCCAGTGCTGAGTGTTAAAAGTAATATTGAGTAAAGCAAATAATATATTATAAATTATCAGCTTCTTAGACAGATTTGGTAACCGTTGTTTGCTATGGTGATACAATTTATTTGCATGTTCTTCAATTTTGATGTTAATCGTAACAAACTTAAAAATATATGTTTTTATTGTGTTGTTTTATTTTAGGATAGATTCTAAAATATATGAATACATTTTGTTACTTTATTTTTTAAGTTCAAGGGCTGTGATTAGTACACTATGGATAATCTTTCGCAATTTCGCGATCAGTGGGCCATGTATGTTGCAAAGTTACTTGTAGCATACAATAATGAGGTAAATTATATTTTTGCTTGTCAATATCAAAGAATTGATTTTTATAGCATAGTAGCTAATTGATTCTATATACTGCAATTATAGGTGGGAAAGGTGAAGGGAAAGGCAAAGGTCAAAGAGTACATGTACTGATTGTTTCCTGCAAACTGTCATTATGTGTTCATGTAAATATTTGACATGTTTTCAAACAATATTTTAGATATTTGTATTACTATTTTATTTGATACCTATTTAAATGTTAGTAGGAATGTTATATACTTATATTTAATTATTCAAATTCGTACTTTACTTTAATTTGAATAGATTTTCTTTGAATACCATTATTTGATTGGCAAAACTAAAAGAATAATAAAAATAATAGAGTAACAACAATAATTTCAGCATCTTTTCTTTGAAGCCATTGATGCTAAAAAATGTTTCAGCGTCATAATATTAGTGATGCTATAGTGTTACAAATTGCTGACACTGAAGTATTAGTATTCGTTCATTCTATCATGTCATCTACCCAGTGTAAAACAAACTATTGACGTGTAATAATTGTTAGTAAATATTAGCACTATAGTGTCATAATATTTGTGATATTATGGTGAAAGTAACTTTTAACAAGCGATCATTATTAGTAATTACTAATACCATAGTATCATAAATCTGGTAATACTATAGTAATAGTAATCACTAACACCACTTACAAGTGTCACTATTTTTCTGACTCCCAGATTACTGACATAATTAACAAGTGTCAGTGAAAGTAATTTCTGACACTATTCTAAAGTCAGTAAAGACCATTTTTCTAGTAGTGATAAATACTCGCTATCATTTCATAAGAGAGTGTATTGCAAGAAAAAAAGTACAAATCAAGAATTTAAAATTACAAGATCAAGCAGCTGTTATCTTCACCAAGCTACTTAAGCAAGAAGACTTCGAAGGAAGGCAGCCGCTGGACGGAAACAAAAGGGAGGACGCGAGACCGAGAAAATTAGAGGGTAGCGGCAGCAGCACTTTGGCTTCCCATGGCTGATTTTATTTTTTTTTTGTTGCTCTCAATTTAAGTATGTCTAGCTAATTTTTTTATATTGA
The DNA here is from genome assembly GCA_018350135.1 of Citrus trifoliata. Lineage (NCBI taxonomy): Eukaryota > Viridiplantae > Streptophyta > Magnoliopsida > Sapindales > Rutaceae > Citrus > Citrus trifoliata. The sequence continues at coordinate 16,731,262 of CM031389.1, read as the reverse complement.
TGTTAAGGATGAAACCCTATTTAATGAAATAATTATCTTTTTATTAATTAATTCCCTATATATATTTTTTGATGATTACAATTTTTATTTCACATGATTAATTTGATGTTAATAAAATCTTTTCATCAATTCTGTCATGCATTATTGATTTTTAGGATTAATATTTGATTAAATCTATGCTTAGATCTATAAAGTTTATACATGATTGTCTTTGATTTTGTCTTTCATTAAATTATTTACAAATAGTGCTTAGGGAAACTTTGACTCTTTGTTATTCAATATGTTTACATGAGATTTTTAGATGTCATACTATTAAGTAGAAAAAGAACCTACACAAGATTAATTTTATTTGGGCTTAATTGTTATATCCATGAGATGACATAAATTGATTTCGAGTTGTCACTCTAAAATTGAGGATTAATTAATAATTAAATAATTACTAGTTGAATAGTAGTAGATTCTGAAACCTTGGTAATTTTTATCTTATTGAATTCTCCTTTATTTTAATTGCTTCCTTAGTTTAATTGGTTTAATTTTCTTAGAAACTTAATTTGGTCAACTAGGTTAGAATTAATATTAATTTTAGATTTAAATTAGACTTTTCAATTTATAACAATTCATGTGGGATCGATCTCGTTACCACTACTCTATTTTTAGATTCGTGCGCTTGCGAGTATATTAAAATTTTCATAACAACCAGCAAAATCAAACTCCAAGAGTTCGATTAAATTTTTGTTCATAAAATAACCCAATCAAAATCCATTGGTGAAGGAGGATGAATACATAATTTTCCGGGTCCTGGTGGAAACTACAATCATAAATTTGAGGTGAAATCTGCGAGGGTGGATTATCACCCTATCTATATTTGAGGAAGTATCCCCAGTAATGATTTATGGTGTACTTGAATTCACTTGCACAATTTTCATCTTCATCTCAATCTTTTACTTGAAGTAGTAATGACAACGTACAACCACCAAGAACAATAACTTGTTATTTAAACTTTTAACTTGTGTCCACTTCATCCTTGTTGAATCAAACTTGTAACCATATACCTAAATGGTATATCAACTCAAATTTTGCTAGTAATTATTGTCACCTGAGTCAATTAAGTAATCAGTAATTACCAAGTATTTTTCATCATCGCATTGAGGGTACGGAAGCAATTTTCACTGTTTCATGGCAGCCTTAAAATTTAACCCAACCAATGCTAATTGAGCATGCTAATGGAAATATTTTCCACCATTTCTGAGCAACGTAACATTAGAGTCAATGTTATATTTAGTATATTGTTAAGCTAATTTATGGATTTAGATTGTTTCTCTTATTGGAGAAGGATTAGGATTTAGTAGCTACTAATATAACTACTTTTATTATCATAAACTTTCAGACATTTCATTAATAATATTTTAAATACCCAAAATTCCTAAAATAAAAAAATTCTAAACTCTTTTGAGACCTTTCTATATCAAGCCTCCTCCCAATCGATATCATCTCCTTCTTCATCCTCTTTCCGTTTGCACTTCATGCCCACTTGGCGATTAGAAGATACACCAAAAAGACCATCAAGCACAGGTTCCTGTTGATTCTTAGCAGCTTCTTCTAATTCTTGTTGTTTCTTCGTAAGAGCAGCATTATACTCCTTAATATACTCATTTCGTAAACTTGTTTTATCATCTTCAGCATTTGACTCCTGCTTAACCTCTCCACATTGTTCCATTGTAAGGTTCATTTCTTTTTTGATCATCCAAGGAGGTAAGACTTTCGGAGATGTACTGTCGGTTTCTGATTTGATATCCACTTGCTTGCCTTAGCCACCAGAAAAGGCAACTTCAAGCTTTGTGTCTCCAAGAATTGGCATTGTTGTCCAGCCATATCCCTGAGAAGATTTTTTTGGATCATTGGAACTAGAATCTCCATTAGCAGCACGTCTAGCTCGGGCTTCCCATGCTCAAGTTTAGTGAACCAATTATAAGAAGCCACGTATCAATAATAGTTAAATAATTAAAAAAAGAGTTAATTTTGTTTCCAGCTAAACTCATCCACAAAGGGCACAAAGCCACAAATTAAGAAGCGACACGAACTGGATTTGGATTTAACTAGATAAGATTATCTATTCAAAATTTTGTTCTTTGGTTATATAAAAAAAGGTTAATTAGTCTAATTCTCTCTTTAGTATTAAGATGTTGTAATTTTTTAAGCTATAGCAGTGGAAAAAAAGTTGTAATAATGAAAAATAATTTTGACAAAATAATAAAGATATTAAATTTTTTTCATCATACAATTGTCGGATCAAATAAACTTAATTTCTAATTCACAATAGTTGATATTTACCAAATACTTTTGTAGCTACAGTTGCCCAACCTCTAGGCCTAAATTAGTATTTCGAATGTTTAAAATGCTTGGATTAAGTTAAATTTTTTAGGGTTTGATTTGTTATTACTTAATGTAGCTCTAAGCTTGTAGGGTTTTGATTAAGGTTATTTTTCAATGCATGAAGAGAGAAAAATCCAAATCCAAATCATATTTTGAATGTTGTAAAGACATATGAAAGCCATGTATCCCATTTTCATAGTATATTTTGTCTCTTTTATCGAACCTTGATGCACGATAACATTCTATTATAGATAATTAAGAAGAATTGGACAAGACAGAATTAAAAAAGTAAAAGAGGCATTGCTAATAAAAGAAAAAAACGGCAAAACAAATATAGAACAAATTAGTTTTTAAGCAATGTAACGATTAATAAGTTTTCGGAGGAGGTATTGCTATTCTGTAAATTGTAGATTTTGAGAGACAAACGACTATGTCTAATGATCAAAGACAAATTTTTTGTTCATTTAAAAAAAAAAATTACAAGCACAAGAATTGAGAGATCAATTTATACAATGGTAATTTTGACCTTCAATGGGGTTTATTAACAAAATAACACATTTTAAGAAATTATAATGGGGGCATATTTAAAACTTGAGTGTTATCACAGAAAATTTGGGGGAAATATCAGCGTTCTCTCCTTTAACACTAACGACTACTGGTCTCTGGTCATATTAGAGTCCCGAATTTTGATTGTCATGTGCTCTATAATCATTTTAAGTACTTAATTTTGCTGAATTGGAATTACTGTAGATTGGGAGGAATTGAATAACAAAAAGTTATTTACAGAAGCATTCTCAGGATTAATTGTTTCGGAATTAGGGAGTTCAAATTCTGTTGGGAGTGATTTTATATTTTGCTAGGAGATTGCCAAATTTCCTCCTATTGTAATCAATTTATAATATTTACCCCTATTGTTTATAGTAGCCAATAACCCCTCTAATAGTATAAGTTTATAATATTATCATTATTTTCAAATACACTTTTATTTATATTTATTGTAGATTAAATAAATCACATGAATGGAAATTAAAATAAAAAATTAAGTATTAAAAGCAAGAAATATATGTTTTGAAGTGAAAAAATTAACAATAATTTTTTTGTACTTTTTTATTTTGTAAACATTTTCTTATAATAAATATTTTATAATATTTTAAAATTAAACGTAAAAAGTACAAGAAAATATTTTCCCATCAAAACATATATTTCTTGTTTTTAATACTTAATTTTTTATTTTAATTTCCATTCATATGATTTATTTAATCTACAATAAATATGAATAAAAGTGTATTTGAAAATAAGAGTAATATTATAAACTTATATTGTCAGGGGGTTATTGGCTATTATAAAAACAATAGGAGTGTGATACCCACAAACATCATTGCAATTTTTTTTTTTTTAGAACAAAGAACAAAAGAATTTAGAATAAAAAAAAATAGCCTCAAAGATTGCATAAATCATATAACTCAAAGAAAATTTCAAATATTATCGAATTTCTAACTTTAATTCAATAGTCAATCTCATCTCTCTTTTGATTCTCATAGTGTGTGTGTGAATCAATTCAATCAAATCCATTCCCAAAATCTTCAATATCAATAACCTTTGCCTCAAACAAAGAAAAGAGTAGGTCAAACTAATCTTATCATCTTGATCTCTAATTTTTTTTTTTCTCACAGGCTTTTATGTACATTTTCTTTTGTTTTTTTTTTTTCAGCACATGCACTTGATTTGATTGAATTTTGTTTTTTGTTTTTTTATAATCAGGAGCTTTCACTCTATCCCTTAAGGTAGCCTTCTTCTCATGGTAGATTATCCTCTACATACTGGTGGTACATAGGCCCAAATTACTCAAGGATAGCTTCACTTTTAAGGGTTATAGGTAGCTATTTCTGACTATGGTGCATGTGTATACTACACTGTATTGTGGAGATAAGAATCAAGACAAATAGTCATTTACTCAATCTAAAATTCTCAACTCAGACTACGTCAATCTCAAATTCTAAGTCAAAATTATGAAAGAATTGATATTAGTGCTCATGGTTTAAAGAATCTCAATTAAGAGGAAATTAACACAAGAATCAAGTATAAACTAAGGTAATATTCAACCCTTTCTAAGAACCATATTCATTGTCAATCAAATTCTTATCACTGGCTAATATTCAAAACAATGTTTTTTTTATAAAAAGAAAAAGACGAAGCAACAAAAACTAAGTTCGAAATCCACCCCCCCCCCACACTTAATTCTTACATTGTCCTCAATGTAAGCCTAAGCTAACAAAAGACAGAATTAAACATGGGAAAATGAGATGAGACACACAAACAGAAACAAACAAAATTCAACACAACGTAGGTAAAGTAAATGAGAATGAGAGGGAGAAAAATCAAATATGTTATGGCGTACTCTCAAAATCTTTTCTCCAGTCATTGGGTTGCCTCCCAATAAGCGCTTGGTTTTTTATCCTCAGCCTGACCTGGTTCTCAAGTTTCACTCATTAATGTACGCAGGTTCATAAAGTGGAGCCTCATCTACATAGAGTGTTTGAAAATTTTCATAGTAAGGCTTCAACCTATGACCATTAACTTTGAACTCTTTACCTGTCTTTAAGCTCCTGATCTCAACTGCACCATGAGGAAAAACATTAATAATAATAAAAGGCCCAACCCATCGAGAACATACTTACCTGGAAACAACTTAAGGCGAGAATGGAATAGCAGAACTTTCTGTCCAACTTCAAAATTCTTTCTCAAGATCTGCATGTCATGAAAAGCCTTAGTCTTTTCCTTATAGATTTGTGAATTCTCACAGGCATCATTTCGAATTTCCTCTAATTCTTGCAATTGGAGCTTTATGTGTTGGCCGGCGACGTCCAGTTCCATGTTACATTGTTTCACAGCCCACCATGCTTTAGGTTCAAGTTCCACTGGAAGATGACAAGGCTTACCATATACCAACCTGTAGGGTGACATACCAATAGGAGTTTTGTATGCGGTCCTATATGCCCAAAGTGCATCATCAAGCCGTACGCTCCAGTCCTTTCTATTTGGATTAACTGTCTTTTCAAGAATTGATTTCACTTCCCTATTAGACATCTCAGCTTGCCCACTAGTTTGGGGATGGTAAGATGTAGATACCTTGTGAGTGATGTTGTATTTTCGAAAGAGGGCTTCTACTGACCTGTTACAAAAGTGAGTGCCTCTGTCGCTGATAATTGCCTTTGGTGTTCCAAACCTTGTAAAGATATTACTCTTTATAAAATCTACCACAACCTTAGAATCGTTAGTTCGGGTGGCTTTTGCTTTCACCCATTTTGAAACATAATCAACCGCAAGAACAATATAGAGATTATCAAATGATGAAGGAAATGGTCACATGAAGTCGATGCTCCAAACATAAAAAATCTCAACTATAAGAATGAGGTATTGCGGCATCTGATTTCTAGGTCCCAAATTACCTGTTCTCTGACAACGATCACAAGATTTGCAAAATAAATATGCGTCCTTAAACAGTGATGGCCAATAAAAACCGCTCGCAACTACCTTAAGGGTTGTTCTCTTTGGTCCAAAATGTCCTCCACAAGCCAAAGTATGACAAAAGGTGATAATAGAAGTAAATTCAGTTTCGGGTACGCACCTTCTAATAACTTGATCAGAACAATGCTTCCACAAGTATGGCTCATCCCACACATAGTACTTGGCATCACTCTTGATCTTGGCCTTTTGTGCACGAGTTATCTCTTCTGGTACTGTCCTGGTGACCAAGTAATTGACAATATCTGCATACCAAGGAGTAACTATACCTACATGTAATAACTGCTCATCTGGAAAGTTCTCATGCAATGGAAGTGCATCTTCGTTATGGATAAGTCGACTCAAATGATCTGCCACCAAATTCTCAGAACCTCTATTATCTAGAATCTCTATGTCAAATTCTTACAATAGAAGTATCCATCGTATAAGGCGCAGTTTGGCATCCTTTTTGGTGAGCAAGTACCTAATAGCTGCATGGTCAGAGTAAACGATCACCTTAGATCCAATTAAATAAGAACGAAATTTCTCTAAGGCAAAGATAACTGCTAAAAGTTCTTTCTCTGTGGTGGAATAGTTAAGTTGTGCATCATTTAATGTACGAGAGGCATAATAGATGACATGAGGAAGCTTGACCACACGCTGGCCCAACACGGCTCCAACAGCATAGTCACTGGCATCGCACATAATCTTAAATGGTAAATCCCAGTTTGGTGGTTGAATCACAGGGGCTGATGTCAAAACCTCTTTTAACTTCTTAAAAGCTCTTTGGCACTCTTCATTGAAGTCAAACGTTGCATCCTTTTGAAGTAAGTTGCAGAGAAGTAAAGCTATCTTGGAGAAGTCCTTGATAAACCTGCGATAGAAACCTGCATGACCAAGAAAAGAACGAACCTCCCTCACACTAGTGGGAGGTGGTAAGGAGCGTATAAGGTCTATCTTAGATTTATCAACTTCAATCCCCTTTTCAGAAATAATATGGCCTAGTACAATACCTTGATTAACCATAAAATGACATTTTTCCCAATTAAGCACAAGATTAGTGTCAATGCATCGTTTAAGAACAAGTGTAAGGTTATCTAAACATTTATCAAAAGAATCACCATAAACTGTAAAATTATCCATAAATACCTCAATGATGTTCTCCACATAATCAGAAAAAATACTCATCATACATCTTTGGAAAGTGGCATGAGCATTACAGAGACCAAACGGCATGCGTCGGTAAGCAAATATTCCGAAGGGGCATGTGAATGTCGTTTTCTCTTGGTCTTCCGGAGCGATAACGATCTGATTATAACCTGAGTAACCATCAGGAAAAAAATAATGAGAGTGACCACTTAACCTTTCAAGCATTTGATCAATGAATGGCAGAGGAAAATGATCCTTGCGAGTGGCTGCATTCAGTTTACGATAGTCAATGCAAACTCTCCACCCAGTTTGAACTCTAGTTGGCACAAGCTCGTTTTCTTCATTCTTGACCACTGTGATGCCTGATTTTTTTGGAACTACCTGCACAGGACTCACCTATTTACTATCAGAAATGGGATAAATAATCCCCACATTAAGGAGTTTCAGTATCTCCTTTTTTACGACTTCCATCATTGGTGGATTAAGACGGCGTTGTGCATCTCTCGTTGGTTTAGACCCTTCCTCTAGCAAAATGCGATGCATGCACATGGAAGGACTAATTCCCTTAATGTCGGCAATGGTCCAGCCAATCGCCGTCTTGTGATCCCGAAGCACCCTAATTAATTTTTCTTGTTGAATTGGGGTGAGGGTTTTAGCAATTATGACTGGAAGTGTTTCATTCTCACCCAAGTAAATATATTGCAGGTGTTCTGGGAGTGGTTTAAGTTCTAAGGTAGGTGCCTGCACAATTGAAGGTAAAAGTTTCTCATTTATTAAAGGCAATTCAAGGTAAGAAACATTATACCCATGGGTGCGTAATGTGACTGCTCCATCTAAGATCGCCATAACTTCCTCTACCTCATCATCCAACTTTATCAAATTTGCATGTTCCTTAGAATCATCTTTCGTAAGATTTTTGCTTATCGCAATTTCAAAACTGTCATTACCGGATAATTCAAAGAAATCATGCACCAAAGTATTAAAATCATCCATGGCAAAAACAGAATGAACATCACTAGGATACCTCATTGCCTCAAAGATATTGAAGCGGATCACTTCACCATCGAATTCCATTGTGAAGGTTCCATCGTGAACATCAATCTTGGTTCGGGCTGTCTTAAGAAATGGCCGCCCCAATAGAATAGGAGTGGCATTGGGCGACAACTCATCCTCTATTTCAAGGATATAAAAATCAGCTGGAAAGACCAATTCATTTACCTGCATAAGAACATCTTCCATAACCCCTTTCGGGTAAGCATTAGATCTGTCAGCCAATTGAATAATTATACCAGTTTCTTCCATTGGACCTAAATTCAAGGAGTTATAAATCGAGTATGGCATAACATTAATTGAGGGCCCTAAATCTAGCATACATCTTTCGAATATAGTATTACCAATAGTGCAGGGGATAGTGAAAGTACCTGGATCCTTGCACTTAGGCGGAAGTTTTCTTTGAAGTACAGCAGAAACATTCTCTCCAACACTTACCTTTTCGTTACCGCTCAACTTTCGCTTGTTGCTGCATAATTCCTTCAAAAACTTTGCATAGCGCGGCACTTGTTTAATAGCATCAAGTAGAGGAATATTTACCTCTACTTTACGAAAGGTCTCAAGGATATCTTTTTCTTGCTCCTCTTTCTTGGATTGTTTAAATCTACTAGGAAATGGTGGAGGAATGGAGAGAGTCTTAATTCGAGGTGAGGGGATACTTACCGAGCCAGATGGATCGACTGGCAATGTCGTGTAGGAATCATCTTTCCTTGTTAAAGGAAAAGCCTCAGGGGAGGAATTGATCACAGAGGGCGATGATGTTATGGATACTTTTGATGGCTTAGCTAATAATGGTTCCAATTGCTTTCCGCTCCTAAGAGACATAGCACTAGCATTCTCCTTTGGATTAATTTCTGGTTGAGAAGGTAACTTTCCTGAAGTTCTACCCTCTATCCTACTCATAGATGTGGCCAGTTGGCCAATTTGATTATCTAAATATTGGAGCTGTGTCTGGGTAGTCTGTTGGAATTGCATAGAGTTAGTAGCGAGAGCTTTTACAAGATCTTCCAAAGACGTACCTTGATTTTGAGGAGGTAGAGGTGGCCGAACTTGGTAAGGCTGTTGCACCCAGTGTTGAGAGTAACCCGGTGGTCGAGACGGTGCCACATTAGAAATGACATGTTGTTGGTTCCCATATCCTAAAATTAGGGTGATCCTTCTGTTGTGCAAATTTTAATGTACTCGCAAGCGCACGAATCTATTGTAGTGTAGATCAATGGTGACGAGTGTCGATCCCACGAGGAGGTGGATTTTAATTATATATAGAATTAATTTTGTAAATGGGTGATTGGATTTGTGGTGGAAAATATGCTAAAACTTAAATTAAAATGGCGAGAATAAATTCTAAAACTGGAATTGTAATGGCGAGAATAAATTGAAGATAATTCTATTGAAATGACGTACTTGGGTATTCGGATCCGTATCAACATGCATCATGGGCTAAATAATCCGTATTAATACCAATTAAATCATGAGGGGGGAATCCACACCTCATGAACCACGCTCTAATCAATATGGTGCTAAGGGCTTATCGTGCCAAATAATAATAACCTTGTACTAGAGGGCCGGTGAAACCAAGGCGGTACTAGACAAGATTAGTATTATTTGTCGACGAGAAGTCAAAACATCCACAAAAACTAGAGGGGAAGAGAAAATAAATTTACCAAATAAAGCCCATGACACATGTTGAGACTTCACCTTCAACCCAAGCTTGAAAGAAAATTAGCCACTCATAATTGAACTAGGGGTAAAATGGGAATTTATTAAAATACAAAGAAAATACAAGATGGAGAAGGAATTACAGAAAATGGATCCCAAAAATGGATTCAGAGCTATCAAATTAGGGGGGGGAGGCCCCCTTTTTATAGATACATGGAGTAAATCATGGCCATCGGATTAAAAACAGTTTGAACGCTCAGGATTGCGCCACGTCATCAGTCAACAGTCCACGGTTTGACCACGCGGATGAACAGTAACACGGTTTGACCCGGATGAACAGTAACGCAGTTAGGTTGAAAATAATCCTGTGTGATGCATGCACCCTACGCGAGATTTTTCGTCCACTAATATGCTGCCACGTCACCATCAACAGTATATAAGAATTTTAGTCCAACAGGATCGTGACACCTCATCAGTCAATGCCACGTCATCGGTCAATGCCACGTCATCGATTTGTCTATATGAACAGTGTCGTGAACAGTAACGTAGACAGTACCGTACCCGTGAATAGTACCGTACATGTGAATAGTACCATTTTTTCTTTTATACTCCTCCTAAGGTTTTCAACCGTCCTGAGTTCAAAAGTGATGTCTGTTTTGCCGTCTGATCTCTCCTTTATTGTGAAATGACTATAATGCCCCTAAAATACATAAATTACTTAAACAAAATAAAACACATGTAATTAAACCACAAGAATGTTAAATACATAAAAGTAAGGGTTGTTAGTAAGACTTGAAATGTAAAATGACGGTTTTCTCCTTTATAAATATGCATTTTCTAACACTCAACACCTTCCACCCTTCATTGTAAAAATTAGAGTATGGATCATACCTTTGTCTTAGTTGGCCTAGGAACCCCTCAACTGTGTTGGCCTGCTCATGTGAACCCTCTTGGATGGCAGGGTACATGTCAGTCGCATGCCCGACCATAGAACATATGCCACACGGTCTCATTTGTTGCCCTAGAGCTAATTGTTGCACCAAAGAAGTAAGATTCGAAACTTGTTTTTTTAGAGAAGTAGTACTTACCTCATTGACTCACTTAGGTGGTGACAGTAGATCATTTCTAGTGTTGAACTGTTGGGAATTAGCAGCCATGTTAGCAATGAGATTTCGGGCTGCTTCTGGTGTCTTATCCACGAGTGCTCCTCCACTAGCGGCATCAATCATACTCCTATCCATAGGTAGTAGACCCTCATAAAAGTATTGAATAAGAAGCTGATCATTTATCTGATGGTGAGGGCAGCTAGCACATAGCTTTTTGAATCGTTCCCAATAGTCGTAAAGCGGCTCTCCATTATACTGTCGGATTCCACAAATTTCTTTTCGAATGCTGCCAGCTTTTGATGCTGGGAAATATTTCTTCAAAAATAGCTGACGCATCTCATTCCATGTAGTGAAGTACCGGAGGGAAGATAGTACAACCATTCCTTGGCTGAATCCGCCAAAGAGAATGGGAAGGCCATTAGCTTAACTTGCTCTTCCGAAACTCCGGCTGGTTTCATTGTGGAGCAGAGCACATGGAACTCCTTCAAGTGCTTATTTGGATCTTCTCCAGAAAGACCATGAAAAGTAGGAAGAAGATGAATCATCCCAGATTTGAGTTCAAAGTTTACCTGAGGGTTTGGATTCTCAATGCATAAGGGTTGCTGGTCCAAGTTAGGAGCTGCCAACTCTTTAAGTGTTCGGTTGTTATTCTGAGCCATTGGTTCGGGTTCTGGGCTGCTTGGCTCTGTCTTCGGGAGTGGAATGTGGATGGCAAAATCGAGTTCTGAATATGATGAGGTTGCTCTAAGTTGTTCGAGTTTCAATCGAATGTCCTCTATGCTCATGAAAATCTAAATATAGAACAAAAACAAAATAACTAATTAAAATAAAATAAATAAATAAAATGAGAAAAGAAATAAAAAAAAAATAAATAAAAGGAGTGATAATAAACAAACTAGACGCTAGTCCCCGGCAACGGCGCCAAAAATTTGATAGTGTCGTTAAGGTGTACCAAATTTAAAACCTTACCACTAATATAAATAATTATTACAGAACGAGTAAGGATCGATCTCACAGAAACTATGCTAGTTATATTTATTATTAACTCCAAAGCAAGATTTAAAATAAAATAATAGTAATAGTAATAATAATAATAATAATAATAATAATAATAATAATATAAATTAATCTAACTAACGAAAATGCCAATTAAAAATAAAAGGGGGGTTTATGAATTTTTAACTAAATAGTAAGAAATAAAGAAATTAAAATTACGAACAAGAATTTAATAAAAACTTTAATTAAAGGAGAAAGAAATAATAATGATGAAAACTTTGGTTAAAGGATCATTCGCCACCACCAAACATGCACATAATATATCAATTCTATTATCAATTTATATTGAAACTATCAACCGTAGACAACAATAAACTCTGTTAGTCTCAATCTTTCTTTAGTGTATCGTTAAGTAAAATAAACTCTTCACCTAATCTCTAACCATTAAATAATTTAAAACAAGCTCTTTAAATTTAAGATAATGGAAGCATTAAACAGAGAAAGATGTTAGGTTGATCTAGGCAATAAACACACAAGCTCGGATTATTTAACCTAAGTTATGTTCTCCAATTGAAATAATTAATTCCAACCTGCTATTAATGATTAAAATATCAAGACGATTACGGATCAAGAATTTTAATCTAACAATAAAATTTATTCAAGTCCTATCTAATTGGCCACTCAAACAAAACAAGAATAAACCATAAACATTAATTATAGAAGAACATAAACAATCTCAATTAAATAAATTGAATGATAGAATTTAAATTTAATTGCATAGCATGTTTAGGGTTTTGAATTCACCCTCAACCAAATAAAAATCTAACCTAATATAATTAAATTTGGAATAAAAGAATTGATAAAACCAATCATAGAAATTAATTCAAGCGGCGGTTGATTTTCCTCCTGCTGCAGAATTGGATCTGCCCTCCTCTCTTGCTGCCTGAATTCTTCTCCTTTGTTTTTTTTTTTCTTTCTTGCGGCTCCCCCTTCCTCATATCCTCTTTGCCTTTATATAATGTTACTGACTTGCTTAATCCTTATTGGCTTCTAATTGCATTAATTCTTCACAACTTATCACAAGTCAAAGCCATCCACCGACTTACAAAGCCCACTCACCAAGCCCTTTTTAAATTATTTCCTTATTGAACTTTGAAAGCTAGCCACACGTTTGACCACAAAAGCAAAAGGCTAGTTAATGATTTCTTCTTTTAATGCCCAGCACATGCATTCCAAATTGCCAAATCTTTGCTTTCCAAATGCATGACCACCGTTCATGCTCTGAAGGGATTGACTTCCAATTAATTCTTGGCCGCATTTTTATCTTCTAATTTAATTTTTATTTCTTCCCAACTTAAACGTCCCATGCCCTTTGTATCCTTAATCTTCAATTAATTACTCATTCAACAAAATAATTTAATTAATTAAAAATAACAAATAAAAATTACTAGTAATTAAATAATTAATGATAAAATATCTATAATTTAAAAATAAACTAAAATAACTAGAATATTTAAGACCAAAACAAGAAAAAGATGGAGAAATTAATAGTAAAATATATGAAAAGTATGCACTTATCAGAGTGTAAATGGTATATATTGATTATAATAGGGAGTAAATTGATAATTTCCCTATTTCACCACATCTCAGGATCTTGGCAATGAGGCAGCCAATTGCCTATCTAAGTTAGCTTTGATGAATTCTGATGGTATATATCGATTATAGTACTTGGATTTATTTATCGTAAAAAGACTTGCTCTCTTTGTTTATTGAAATATTTTATTTAAAAAAAAGTATGACAAAAACTGACCAAATGTGGATAAAAAGAAAAAAAAAAGACTTTTCCAATAATTGGAGGTAGATTTACTGAATTTGGCAGAATGGCCTGCATAAAGATAATTGTAAAAGGTCTTTCTCTCTTTGTTTAATGAAGTGTTGGAAATATTTTACTTGTGTTGTCAAGACATCAAGAACAAGTGCAATAAATATTTTACTTGTGTTGTCTTTGTTTAATGAAGTGTTGTAAAAGGTCTTCCTCTTTATTTATTGTTATATTATTATTTTGGAAAATTTTGTTAAATTTTGTCTACTATCACATATTCGTGTTCGTTGTCATTTACAAAACAAACTTTTTATGGTTGAACAACTTCATCGTGCTCTACTATGCTTCTACTTACAATCTTTATGCAATGTTTAACAAAGAATCTAAGGTCATAATTTCTATATATATTTTCTTTAATTCAGTTGATAAAAACAAGTGCAATAAGTCAATCAAAATAAGACGTGCACAAGTATTAAGGGAACAATAGTGAAAATTATTGTAACGTGAAATTAATTAATAGGGATTTGATTGACATCAAAATGTCCAAGTTAAATAATTTATTTAGGATTTAGATACAAGAGGAAACTAAGATATCAACATATCACCTTAAGAATGGGAGTTTAATTCATCAAATTGTATCTATACGGGGCGAGTTGGCTGGACTTTCGCATGAAATTGAAATGTGAAGAGGATGAGGGAGATGATCATGTTAATTGGGAAGAGGCTTCAATTGCAGGTAACACGAATGAAAGTTTCAAAGTCAATTAATTGACCATTGATGCTGAGGCTTTTGCAGAGGATGTCAAAATAAGAAACTGATAGTACTCCATGCAAAGTCTACCTTCGATGATCAAGCAAGGAATGAACCTTACAAAGCAACAACGTGGAGAGGTTAAGCAGGAGTCAACGATGGATGGAAGTTCATCAACTAGAGGATTAACGGATGACAAAAAATCAATTGTTGAATATGATAAACGAATTGAGAGAATGAGTATATTAAAGTGTATCATGCCGCTCTTCTAAAGAAATAACAATAAATCTTGATGGCTTTCTAGGGTATTTTTTAATCATCAAGTGAGCGTGAAGTCTAAATGGGAAGAGAGTGTTTTTGATATTTGAAATATTATTAATGAAAGGCAGGAAATGTTATCATAATAAAATAATTTAATAACCCTATTTAGGCTCTGTTTGAGATTGAGATTGAAACTCAATAAAGTACTTATTTTATAAATTGTGACAAAAATAATGTTTGATAAATTTTGTAATAACTTCTTATTTCATAATTTTCTCTATTTCGATAGTAGGATAACTTTACATAAATAGTTTATTAAATAAACTACCACATCTTTTTAAAGTTCTTATTATAACCTTAATTAATATTTTAACAAATATAATTATGTCATATTTTTCCATACACTATGATATATAAGTCATTAGATATCATATTATCACCACAATCAAAATTACCAACACAACTACTATATATTATCTCCAATATCAAAGTTTTGATCTAATAAGTTCGTATTTTCCATATTATACTTGTATTTTCTATTATAGGATTAAAAAAGACTTGCATATAATCATGTAAAAGTTTTTGAACAATGAACAATTTCACATGAAAATTAAACATAACTTTTAAAATCAATTTTATAACCATAACTTTTAACATACAATCTATTTATATTTTTCTATAGTCATGGTGTTTATTGTAACAAGTTTAAGGTGAAAGTAATGTATATTACTATTTTATTTTATCTGGATTATATATTAGTATGATTTTTTATCATATTTTATGTAACAAATTATTAATTTTTTTCACTTAATATAATTTTACATGTTTTAAAAAGAAAAGGGCATGTCTAAACATTATTAAAGATACTTCAAAAAAATAAAAGATAATTTAAACTTATATCTATTTTGGTCATTATTTGATAAAATAACACGTTTGTAATAAAATTTACTAAATACATGTAAATTGTTTTTAAAATTCACAACAATAGTAACAACATAGTTTATTAAATATCAATGTGCTTTTTTAATCAGCTGCTTATTGTATCCACACAGTAGAAGCAACTTATTCAATTAGCAACCGCAATCCCAAACTAGTTCTTATACCAGTAGCTATTAGATTTTAATTCTTCTCAAATAAGCATACTAAAATAAGATAAATTCTAATAAAACACGAAATATAATATTGATTCAAATGTTAGAATGTTCAATTAGCACTAGTTAGGATATTTTTTAGTATTGCCCAAACAAGGGAAAATACTTCCATATCCTCAATCTGATGATGAAAAAAAAAATCACCATTACCACATGATATGTGGTAGTGTATTTTTAAGGCAATTTTGAAATAGTGTTGTTCAACTTACAATAGATGTTATAATTCATAGTATATTACACACATAATTGAGTTGCAATCTCAATATTTTTCTATTTATCCTATTTCTCCCAACTTTCTATAGCATTTCATATAGTTCAATTTCTAATCAGTTGAAGTTAGGTCACAACACACATTACTATATATTTTGCATTCTCAGCACATTTATTTTTATAAGTATATATTTTGAAATGTATATATATATATATTTATAAAGAGAAAGAGAAAGTTGTGAAGTGTGCAAATACTGAATTTGTTTTTGGATGAGGCACGGATACCATTATATGATTATAATAGAGGCCTGAAGCAAGATCTATATATTCACCTATATTTTGAGCTTTAACTAGGAGCTTGAGATAAGAAATGTAGTGACTATCGTATGACCACGGCCGACAGAGAGGTCGGGTCGGGTCGTATCAGTTACTTTCATCATTCTTCTATTGCTTCTTTTTACCACTCCATTTTCGACTTCCAGGATTTTACTCTTTCCATTTTGAACGATAGCGAGAAGAAAACTTCGCTTCATATAGAATTTGCTGAGTACTCTATGATCATATAAGCTTTTATCAATTATTTTTACACAATTGTTTGAAACACAATAGACAGTAATCTTATTATTCTACTAGATTTTTTCTGAAAACAATTATATATCTCATCTGGGTTTTTTCGTTTTGTTTTATAAATGTGCTTTTAGCAATTGGGAAATTTCTAGCGAGTGACGCCTGAGTATAAGAACATAAAAACACTTTCTGAAGAGATAATACTAAGTGCTTTTGTAAAAGCTCGCACTGCAAGAGATCTATTTATTTATGCATTGTGACTTTCTGAGGACATGAAATTTGTTTTTGGGACCAAAATGGAAATGCGAGAAAAATTTTGTTTCTTAGGGCAGATAAACTTCAGTTTAGGGGTCGTATTGCAATTAATCTGCTGACGTGGCCAAAAGCCGTTCGCTGTTAAGTTGTTTCTGGAAAAATTCCAGAAACGTTAGTATAAAAGGAGCTGTTGCACAGCACCTAGTGCATCAAGCTTTTCTCATTCATTTCTTTACCAAATTCCATGATTCTTATTCCGCTGTGAAGCTTGTAATATCTTATGTAAAGGGTGATTGATTTGTAGCCAGTTTGAGTAATGAAAGCAAGTTGATTTTTCTTTCAAATTAAGAAGCTTGTTCTCTGTGATTGTTTCTGATTTCATTGATCTTGTTATTTTGTTCTTTGATTGATTGCTTTGGTTCGAGTTTCTTGGAGTCAATAGTCTTCTTAAATTCAACATTTATTTAGCTTCTTTTGGGATGTTGAAAGCATTTACTAAGAAGCTCCTTTCAAGTGCTTGTCTAAAATGCACTCCCGATAATTTTTTTATTGAAGTTCTTATTTTCTACTTTGAGCATGTTGAAAATTGATTAAAAAAAAGAGGAAAAAAGAAAGGTAGCTTCAAATTTGGTGGCTTAACCACCAAATTTGTTGACCAAATTTGTTGATCAAATTTGATGGCTAAGCCACCAATTTTGATCAAGGTTGGTGGGCTTGATTTTAGGCAAAATCTTGCCTATAAAAGGAAGCTCTCATTTGAGAGTTTGGTATCCTAAATTCCAGAGAAAGAATCCAAGTTTTGGTGAGAAATTAAGAGAGAGAAATATTCTTAAGCATGTAGTTATATTGAAGGAGCATTTGGCTCCTCAAAATGGGTATTACGGGTTTACTTTGTTAAGGGATATTTCTCAGGATTATGTATTTGGAGCTTGGGTGAGAGAAAATTATTTCTGAGAGTGGTTGTAATAATTTTCCACATAGTGAATATTTTTCTCTGGTTGTCTTGTGACAACGGCTGTGGTTTTTCTCCGGATTTGGAGTTTTCCACGTAAATCTTGTGTTGCTTGATAAATTGCTTGGAGTGATCTTGGGAGGAAGCTCAATTTCCTAACAGAGCAGACACATGATTTTGTCCCTCATTCTGATAATTTATTTGTGAGGCAGAATTTAAAACGACACTTTCCATCTCTTGCTTTCATAAAGAAAAAAAACATAGAATTTAGGAGATTTTGGAGACAATCAGAAATTCAGAATTTTGACAAAGTTATTAGGTCAACAAAATTTTGGTGCCTCTTTTTTTGGTCTCGGAAATGCTATAGATCACTCCAGTGTGAGAATATTTTGGCATAATGGCACTTTGACAAGAAACATATTAGCACGTAGCAACCCCTGGACTTACTGAGTTTCACTGGCTACAGAAAGCATGTGACTCAGTTTTAAAAATCCATAACGTAAAATCAGATTAACTTCAGCTTGATCTCCTTGCTAAACTGTCGCTGTACTTAGAATGATGCTTGAGAGAGAGAATCTACTTTGCAGTGTTTTCCTGTGGTTGGTTTTTCTGCATATGGTGAAGACAGAAATTAGGACATGTCTTGCATCTAATCTCTTGTTTCAGTTATGTGATGTCTTCTTACGGCTATCTGCTGAGAGAAATAATGGTGCTGAGCGGATCACACAAGATATATTGGCAGGCAAGCATAATAATTACAGAGCACATGCAAAAATGTAATGATGACATGCAAGGATGACTTTTAACATGCAATGATAATTTTTGAAATAAACATAATAATTGCCACCAACCCCATTAGATAATTGCTATCCTTCTTCATTTATTTTTCTCCCACCACACAACTATTACCCTCCTTCATTTATTTTTGTCAGACTTTCTCTTGCAATTATTACAATAACTTGTGTATTTATATCATTGTAAAATAGACGATAAATGATGAATAAAAATTATTTCCTTTCCTTTGGCTTCTTAATAGGATAGGATGATCTTTAACCTTGATCTTTAACCTGTACTTCATAGTTGTGAGAGATTTGGATCATCTCTTAAGGCCAAATTATTATTGAAAATTTTGTCACGAACTGGGATCCACGCTGATGCCCACTCAGTCATTATTTTTGCCGAGATTCATGAAACGAACTGCCAGAGAGATGAGCTGAAAAAATTTAAATATTACATTGATCAAGTATCGATCCCTTTTGCTCATCATTACTGACAGTTTTATGATAGTTTGTTAAGCTTGCATTTCAAGTTTGATATCATTGATGCTGCTGGTGAGCTTATATTGGACATGAATAGATATCGCTAGTCTCTTCCAAGTCAAAAACTTAGATATCATGGATGCTGCTGGTGAGCTTATATTGGACATGAATAGACATCGCTAGTCTCTTCCAAGTCAAAAACTTAGGCAAGACTCACTAAAGCCTTACCTTGTCCCAATAGGATCTCCAAATCAAAGGTGTGGATTGAAGGTACAATTACGCATGAGCTGCTGGAGATGGATTCCTTCCTCCAGGTGGAAGGTAAGCAAGAGCTTGTTCTCTTCAGAAATGGTAAACTTCTTCGTAGTAATAGGGCTCTAGCCAAACTCATTAACGGATACAAAAAAAAAAAAAACAGGAAGATTACTAAGCTCTCAAGGCTCTTACTTGGCATTCAAAAGGAGTATCATTCATTTGGAGGATCCAGCTGGTGTTCTGATATGATTGATGCATTATTTCAATTAGGTTTTCTGGAGACTGCACGACATTTTGGATGACATGTAATTAGCTGGGCAACCTGTGAGTTCTACTACATATAAGTCGCCCCTGACAGCTTATTACAAAGTAAAGATGTTTAGGAAGGCAGAGGCACTATTAAAACAAATGAGGAAGATTGGTCTGGCTCAGAGTTGGTCTGATGAGATTGTTGCCTTAGAAAGATTCTCAGAAGTAGCAGATAAAAAAGCTTCATTTACAAGCACATCAGCTTTGATAGGTAAATCAGATTTAGCTGAGTCCTTAATTCAGGAAATGAGAGAGGAGGCAGCACTTTCTATGGTATATGAGTTAAACTCTTCTATTTACATTTTTTTTGCAAGGGAAAATTGATAGAGGATGCTTTGAAGATATATCGGAGATTGCAAGAGATGAAAGTCCGACCCACGATTGAAATTTTTTTTCTATTTGATATATGGATATTCTTATTCGGAAACGTATTGTGATATTACAATCTTGTGGGGAGATATTAAGAGCAACATGGAGAGTGGAGTTTTGGCAATTACCAGGGATGTAGGAGACCTTACTACTGCCTTTTCTTCAAGGTGGATACTTTGAGAGAGTGATGGAGGTCATTGG
This sequence comes from Citrus trifoliata, assembly GCA_018350135.1. Classification (NCBI taxonomy): domain Eukaryota; kingdom Viridiplantae; phylum Streptophyta; class Magnoliopsida; order Sapindales; family Rutaceae; genus Citrus; species Citrus trifoliata. Next base: position 16,711,063 of record CM031389.1, on the reverse strand, counting down.
CTTCATGAAAAAGCAGAATATGCATATAGATAAGTGAATGTATAAAATTGAGTTGTTAAAGCATCATAAGCATCTATATAGGAGGCTAAAAAGCATCAAATGGCAGAACCGAGGCTCAGAGCAAGAGGCTTGAGTATGTTCAGGCATTTAGGAAATGGGCTGGCATTGATTAAAGTTCATTGTAAGTTTTCCTTTATACAGAGCATATGAATTGAAAGTACTTACTAACCCTGTCTTGCAAATAACCGTCTTGGACTTGACGATGCTACAGTTTTCATTCGCTTGACCTGAGAATGTATGATTAGAATTGTATTGTGCCAACGTAAGAAGACTTTAGAGCAAGGCTTGGTTAAATCAGTTTGTGGACAGCTAGTTTTGTAGTTTCAAAGAGAAACTAGTTTGCAAGAGTGTAGTTGTGTAGTTTCAGGGAAATTTACGACGGCAAAAACCAACATGACAGGGGAGTCGACAAAGGACAAGTTGGTGCGCTTGGGAGGCAATTGTGAGTACATTACAGCCTGACTAGGAGAGTTTGGCTAAGAACACAAAAATCAACTCAATCGAGATGGCGGTGCAGAGTTTGTGAGCGAATTTTCGGATAAGTTGAACAAGGTGACAGAAGATATTGCCGCACTAGCAGAGATATTGAAAGGCCACATTGGGGATCTTGAAAAGGAAGTGGGATTGCAGAAATGTACAGTAGGCAACACTTCATGGGCAAAGGATGGACATTGGAAAGTCAAAGTGCCCGAACCGAAGGCTCATAACAAGACTCAGAATGCCAAAAAGTTGGAGAACTTTCTATAGATATGGAGCAGTATTTTCAAGCTGCTCGTGTACCTGAAGCGGATCGGGTCATTATCACTAGCATGTACCTAGAGGGTGATACTAAGTTGTAGTGGTGGAGCAAGCTTCAAGAGGATGCTGAAGCGCAATGACCAGTAATTAAAACTTTGGACATGCTCAAACGAGAACTGAAGGGATAATTCTTACAGAGGAATACTAGCTGGCTCGCGAGGGAGAGTTTGAAAAAGCTAAATGTCACGGGATGAGTGTTTTGCGCAGCTAACCCGTGCGGCACTTAGACAACTTTGCCGAATGTTGCTAAGTAAGCTTAGAGATTCTCGAACAAGAGAAGAGAGCAATTGAGCCAAAGAAACTTGTATTGCACAAAGAGAGATTACAATGCTTGTTGGATACAAATGTCTAATGCCATCCCATATTTATAGGGGAGGCTTTGCCTAACTTTGCCTAACTTTGCCAAACTTGGTCAAACTCTAGAATATTCTACAATTTCCTAACTATTTACATGTGCTGGAATTGTATAAAGTATTCTAGGATATTTACATGTTCACATGTGCTAGAGTTGCCTAGAACCTTCCGGAATTGGGCCAAGCTAGCACTCTTGGCTTTGTGTTGGCTCTCTAGCCCGAAATTGTGGGCATTTGGGCTAGCGAATTGGGCGGTCCGCAACATCCTCCCCCACTTAAGCTCGCGGCGTCCTCGTCGCGCTTTCGTGCTTGAACCTCTGGATGTGTTCAGCGAATTGCCACAAATCATCTTTACGTTCCCAAGTGGCTTCGCTCTCGGGGAGGTTTTTCCACTTCACCAAGTACTCGCTATGTGCTGGCACGCCCCTCCTTGAAACCGTTCGGTTCGCAATGATGTATTCTACATCTTTGTCGAATGCGGTGACAACGGCAGTTGGCGCGCGCCTTGATTCTCCGCGACTTGGTTCTCCCATGTCTTCGTGATACGGCTTAAGGAGGCTCACATGGAAGACCGGATGGATCTTGAGTCTTGGCGGAAGTTGGAGTTGATACGAGACGTTGCCCACACGTTGAACAACTCGGAAGGGTCCCTCGTAGCGCCTCACTAACCCCTTGTGAACTATCCGCAATGTCTTGAATTGTTGGGGTAGGAGCTTGATCATGACTTGATCTCCTTCCTTGTACTCAACATGCCGTCTCCTTGTATCCGCCAATTTCTTCATTTTCCTCGCGGCTTTGTCGAGGTAGGCTCGTGTGATGTCCGCTTCCTCATGCCATTCACGGGCGAGCTTGTGTGTCGCGGGGCTTTTCCCTCCATAAGTCGAGGCTATGGCATTGGGAGTCATTGGTTGGAATCCCATGATGATCTCGAACGGACTCTTGCCCGTGGCCTCGCTTCGCTGCAAGTTATAAGAAAATTGGGCGATGTCGAGTAGCTTCGCCCAATCCCGCTGGTGAGCGCTCACATAATGCCTCAGATACATCTCGAGGAGGCCATTAATGGGCTCGGTCTGCCCATCCGTTTGTGGGTGGAAGCTTGTCGAGAACTTGAGATCGGTCCCCAACATCTTAAAGAGTTCCGTCCAAAACCGCCCAGTGAACCGAGGGTCTCGGTCGCTCACAATGCTCTTCGGAACTCCCCAAAGCTTCACAATGTGCTTGACGAATAGGCGGGCTGCCTCATCCGCTTTGCAATCGACAGGCGCAGCAATGAATGTGGCGTACTTGCTGTATCGGTCTACAACGACCATGATGCTTCCGCAACCTTCGGACTTGGGCAGCGATGTGATGAAGTCCATGGAGACACTTTCCCATGGCCTTGTTGCTAGTGGTAGCGGTTCCAACAATCCTGCTGGAAGTTGATGATCCACCTTGTCTTGTTGGCACACAAGGCAAGTTCGCACATATGCCTCGATGTCATCCCTCATGTGCGGCCAAAAATACGAGGCTTGGACTAGTGCGGTGGTGCGCTCGATTCCTGGGTGACCAGCACACTTGGAGTCGTGGCACTCCTTGATAACTTCCTTCTGCAAATTTCCCCAGCTTGGCACGAACAGCCGATCTCCCTTGGTGAGGAAGATGCCTTCCTCTTGCCAAAATCGCCTTGTCTTCCCTTCGAGCACCTTCTCCAGCAAATCCTTTGCTAGCGGATCTTGTTGGAGGCCTTCCTTGATGCGTGATACAAGGTCGGACTTTGGTTGGCTCATGCTAAGTGTTGCCAATTCCGCCTTACGGCTTAGAGCGTCCGCAATGACGTTGGCTCTCCTCGGTTTGTACTCTAGTCGATAGTCGAATTCCGCAAGGAAATCTTGCCACCGTGCTTGCTTCGGACTCAACTTCTTCTAAGTTTGGAAGTATCTTGTCGCCACGTTGTCCGTCATAATTGTGAAGTGAGAGCCTAGCAAGTAATGTCGCCACACTCTTAGACAATGGATGATGGCTGTCATCTCCTTCTCTTGCACCGTGTAGCGGCGTTCCGTGTCATTTAGCTTTCGACTCTCGAAGGCTATGGGGTGGCCTTCTTGCATGAGGACTCCTCCTATAGCGAAATCCGAGGCATCTGTTTGCACTTCGAAGGCTTTTGTGTGGTCTGGAAGGGCGAGCACTAGTTCCTCCGAAATTGCCTTCTTCAACTCCTCGAATGCGCGTTGGCATCCTTCGGACCAATGCCACGTTCTGTTTTTCTTGAGCATATCCGTCAAGGGTGCCGCCTTGGCTGAATAGCCCTAAATGAAGCGTCGGTAGTAATTCACCAGCCCAAGGAATGAGCGAAGCTCGGGCACTTTCGAGGGAGGTTCCCATTCAAGGATGGCCTTTACTTTGTCATTCTCCATCATGATCTTCCCGCCCGCAATCTTGTGGCCAAGGAACTCCACCTTTTGTTGGGCAAACGAGCACTTCTCTAGTTTGAGAAAGAGCTCATTGTCTCTAAGTACTTGGAGGACTTGTCGCAAGTGTTGGACATGATCCTCGAGAGTGGTGCTATACACCACTATGTCATCCAAGTACAGAACCACAAAGCGGTCGAGGAATGGTTGGAGTACTTTGTTCATGAGTGTACAAAATGTGGCGGGTGCATTAGTAAGGCCAAAAGGCATCACAAGGAATTCGAAAGACCCGTACCTTGTTGTGCACGCTGTCTTTGGTTCGTCTCCCTTGGCGATGCGCACTTGGTAGTACCCGGAGCGCAAGTCAAGTTTGGTGAAGTACTGCGCTTTGCCAAGCTGGTCGAACAAGTCCGCAATCAAGGGAATCGGATACTTGTTCTTGATGGTGATCTTGTTGAGCGCTCTATAGTCGATGCACATCCGCAGCGATCCATCCTTTTTCTTTTGGAAGAGCACGGGTGCACCGAATGGCGCCTTTGAGGGGCGAATGTAGCCTGCGTCCAGCAAGTCTTTGAGTTGTCTCCGCAACTCCTCTAATTCGGGTGGCGCCATGCGGTAGGGCACCAAGGCTGTTGGCTTCGCGTCTTGTTCCAGCTCGATCGCATGATCTACTTCTCGTCAAGGTGGGAGCTTCTTCGGAAGTTCTGGAGGCATCACGTCCTCGTACTCATTGAGGACTCTGTATATTTGCGGAGGGACTTGGCTTGGCGACGTTCCGCTATTTCCTTCCTCATTTAGTTCCCGAATGGAGACCAAGAAACTTGGGTCCTTCTTGAAAGCCCTCTTGAATTGCATGGCGGAGAGTGTCTTCTCTTCGGACTTGCCTCGTTCCGTGGGTACCATGCATGCTTTGCTCCTATCGAGGATGCTTAGGGAGTTTGTAGCGGGCAGCGGGAAGGCATGGACTTGGTCGAAAAATTCCATGCCAAGGACCATCTTGAAGTCATCCATGGGCACAATGGAGAAATCAAGCTTTCTGCTCCATATACCAAGTGTGATGTGCACGCCTTGTACAATTCCCGCAATTGGTTTGGCGGGTGAGTTTACTGCCTTCATTGTGCCTCCTTCCTTGGTGGCCTTGAGGCCTAAACGCTTGGCCTCGTCTACGGACACGAAATTGTATGTTGCTCCCGCGTCTAGCAGCGCGCGAACAGACTGGCCGTTTACCTTTGCGCTAACATACATGAGCCCTTTCTTGGCTAGTGCGGGCTGTTGACGGTTGAGTGCGCCGAGGCGTTGGAGAGAACCCATGCTGAGTTGGGGTTCCTCCGTGGACATTGTGGGGTTGCTCTTGAGTTGGGCAGCAAGAACATTAAGCGACCGCTTTTTCTTGCCAACTCTTGTTGCTAGGCGGCTTTTTCTGCCGCCAATCTTTGCGGTTGTTACCCTTGTCCTTGCGACTCTCTCCCCCACCTTTGCCTTGGTTGGCCTTTTTGTCCTTGGATTGGGTAGAGTATTCGGTGAGCGACTCCGCAACGGCGATGGCGTCGTCAAGTGTTTGAACACCACGCCTATCAAGCTCGGTCTTGGCCCAATCCTTGAGGCCATCTTGGAAATAGAAGAGTGAATCTTTGTCGGACATGTCGTTTATCTCCAACATGAGGGTAGAGAACTCATTGATGTAGTCCCGAATGCTACCCGATTGCTTGAGGCGACGTAAGCGCGCTCGCGCTTCCTTCTCCGCATTGCTTGGGGCGAACTGCTTTCGGAGTTCTTGCTTAAAGTCGGCCCAAGTGTCGATGGTGCAAATGCCCTTGCCCATCTCGCCATGCTTGCGACGCCACCATAGTTGTGCAGCGCCTCTAAGATAGGTGGGTGCAGTACCCACTTTCGATGCCTCATCTTGTACACCCATGGCATCGAAGTATTGATCCAGCCCGAACAGGAAGTTGTCCACGATTGTGGCATTGCGTGTGCCATCGTAGGTGTCAGGCCTTGGCACGTTAATGCGGCGCGCATCACTCGAGTTTGCGGAAGCTGGACTTGCGGAGAGTGTGCGCTTGTGCCATGCCCAATCCGAGCGGACTTCATCCACTTCCACACAGACAGCTCGTAGTTCCTCCTGAACAAAACTACGAAGTTTCAGCAACTCATCATGGAAGGATCGAAACTCACCTCTGAGAGTGTTCGCTTGCTCATGCATGAGAGCTTTTGTGGCCACCGTGAACTCGGCGAATTCTCCCTCGAGATTGTCCACTCTTCCTTCAAATCTCTCGAAGCTATCCTGAGCGGAGGACAATGCTATTTCGAGAGTGCCTACACGAGGCTCCAACGTATCCACGGATGGGGCCTTGGATATGCCACGATTCATGCCTTGGGCGCGTTCTCCCTCTCGGCCGCGGCTTGGTTCCGGTGGAACATCCACACCAACACCCTCTTGTGCTACGTTCGAAGGGTTGGCCATTGCTTCGTGAGCTACTTGCGTGTGTACAAACCTTAGCTCTGATACCACTTGTCACGGGATGAGTGTTTTGCGCAGTTAACCCGTGCGGCACTTAGACAACTTTTCCGAATGTTGCTAAGTAATCCTAGAGATTCTCGAACAAGAGAAGAGAGCAATTGAGCCAAAGAAACTTGTATTGCACAAAGAGAGATTACAATACTTGTTGGATACAAATGCCTAATGCCATCCCATATTTATAGGGGAGGCTTTGCCTAACTTTGCCTAACTTTGCTAAACTTGGTCAAACTCTAGAATATTCTACAATTTCCTAGCTATTTACATGTGCTGGAATTGTATAAAGTATTCTAGGATATTTACATGTTCACATGTGCTAGAGTTGCCTGGAACCTTCCGAAATTGGGCCAACCTAGCACTCTTGCCTTTGTGTTGGCTCTCTATCCCGAAATTATGGGCATTTGAGCTAGCGAATTGGGCGGTCCGCAATATAAAGCATACCAAATTGGTGGGGGATTAGGTCAAAGAATTCAGTTCGTTGATGTTGGACAACAAGAAGATGTGGGATGAAAACAAACTCTTCAATTTCATGTTGGGTTTGCAGTCGCAGGCTCTAAAGGAATTGCGAAGACAAACTGTGAGGGTTTTACTAGCAACAATAACAGTGGCCAATGGCTTGGTAGATTTCATATTCGTGAATGTTTCTCTTTTCAAATCTAAGAAATCAAAGAATGGCAAGCAAGGCAATTTTTCGCGTGATGGTGGCAAAAAAATAACAGCCCAAATAAAGCCAAACAAGACAATCCGCAAGGAAAGAAGAGTTCAACGTGCTTCATTTGCGACAGACCACATCGGACAAAGGATTATCCGAAGCATGATAAGCTAAATTTTTGGTGAAGGAATTAGAATGGGAGTATTTGAAACCTTCAGAGGCCAAAGTAACGACAGAGCGCATGAATCCGTTACAACTATTGAACAACACAAAAGTCAAGATAGAGGAGGAACCCATCGATCAAGAGGTGCTAGCGAGCATCCTGAGGGATAAATTCTACCAAAGAGGACTAATGTGTGCAATTGTGAAGTTAAATGGGGTTGAAGTGAGGGCAATGATTGATACGGGTGCTATAGCGACTCTTGTAAAGGCGAACTTGGTACCACACATTGGTCTACAAGTTGCTAGAGCCAACATTGTCGTGTATCTTATTTCATATCATCAGGTGGTTCCAATTAGCATAGCGGTGGCCAACCTAAGTGTGGGCTCTTGGGTGCTTGAGACAACATTTGTGGTGATGGCTATATCTAGATTTGATGTAATTTTGGGAATGGAGTTCCTATATAATGCAGAGGTGCATGTACTACCTCACTTGTCATGCATTTGGAGTCTAATTATCCGGGTTTATATTCGGATCCAGAATAGTAAATTCGCATCTGAGTCCGGAACCGGAACGGCCAAACCTGGACCCAGACCCGGAATTTGCCATCCCTACTCTGGACACTAACCGGCTAACCGGTTAGTGGAATCCAGTAAGCTGAATTCGTTTCCTCACTCACTAGACACTAATCGGCTAACCGATTAGTGGAATCCGGCAAGCTGGATTCGGGCTATATTTAAATTGTTCATCTTCCTTTCTTTTTTCGGCAAACCGGATATATCTCTCTCTCTAAAATCTTTTTTATCCTATCTATTTCTCACTTCAAAATCTGTCATCTTCATCCATTTTCACATTAAATTAATTCACAAAAACCATTCCCTATCCTTCCTTGTGCTCAAAATCATTTTCAAAAACCATTTTTATCATCAAACGTTCAAGATCTCAAATCAAATATAGGTTTTTAACCGTATTTTCTCTCTCTAAATTTCCCCATCTTAAGCAATTTTTAAATCGAATTGCACCCCAATATCTCTTTTAATCCTCATCATCTTCTTTCTCATTACCTCATTTATCCTCAAATCACTCAAAATCATCATGTCTATTTCAAGCCCGGTTAGAGCAAAAGGGAAAGAAATTGTTCAACAAGCCAAACGACCACGGTAAGTAGGGGGCACCTCCAATCAATCCAACTTTAAATCTAAACAGTTTCCGAAAAAAAATTTAGTCAAACGATTTCACCAAAGTTTCATGGCCCTTAAGGTACTCTCTACATTTTTTATTTTACCAGATTGGCTTCATAGTCTTAGTATTAGTTATATAAATTTGTTTCAATTGTTGGAAGAAGTTGGTTGGATTAATGCTCTTGTGATTGAGGAGAATGTGTATCCCGACTTGGTTAAAGTGTTTTACTCGAATATGAACATTTCCGAAAAGAAACAAAATCGAGTAATCACCAATGTTGGAGGAGTTTTGATTGATTTTGATGTTTCGGAGTTAAATTCTATCATAGGAACCTCCGATTATGGCCTTGAAATTTTTTCACCTAGGAAATCTCCCAAAATTAGTCATTATGTTCATGTTGACGCCCTGAGAAATATATGCTGGCGTACTGATCTTTCTGTTGAAAATTGTACCATTCATTTCCGCACTCAATGTCTATGTCTCCAAACTCATATTTTACTTCATTTCATTCAGTCTATTGTGCTTCCTAGATCAGGGCATTTGGATGAGATTTCTCACATGGATGTTGTTTTGATTAATTTCATCCTTAGACGTCACTGGTTAACTTGGGGTATACCATTATTCGAACCAGGCTTTCCATACCTAACTTGATTACCCGTTCCTAGGGTTGGCAAAAGGTCGGGTCGGGCTCGGGCTCGGGCTTTACCAAGCCCTACCCGACCCGATCAAAAAAATTAAAACCCGACCCTAAAAAAATCCGAACACTATTTAGTTAAGGTCGAGCTGGGCCCGACCCGAATCGAGTCAACATCGGGTTAGGCCTAACCCAACCCTACCGAAATAGTTAACCCTCCCATTCAAGCTTTGAATTCATGTGATTTTTTCATTTTGGGTATGATATTTCAATAGCTGGCTTTGATAGAGGGGTCCCTTTTGTCTCCACGATATGAAGCAATATGTGACTAGCAATACAATCACCAACACGCATATAATAATTCCCATCATTATTATCACCACGCAACAAAAAGAAATTAATTGGTCTTCTACCCATTAAAGGCTTGTAATGATGTGTGCGTGTGTTAAGTGTTAACTTGTGTTAGTTTTTTTTTTATAGGGTCGAGTCGGCTTAAAGCTCGTCGCTGACCCGAAATTTGTTCGGGCCTTAAAATTTTGACCATAACCTCAAAAATTCGGGTCAAAATCCTAAAAATTAGGATCGGGTCAATCGGGCCAAAAATAGAGGCGGGCTAAATTGTCAAGCCTACCCATTCCCTTCTGTATGGTCATTTTATCACCCGGGATCCTTAAACATTTTAAGGTACAAATTAATGAACCATCGTGCAAACCTTTTAAGAGCATCAGGGATGAAGCTGTATATGCCTTAGGATTTGAGTGGAAAAATTGAGCTTGGGTAAAATTCACTAAAAGCAAGTACACTTTTCTTGCTCCGAGTGATGATTGGCCACTTAATAATGTAGTTCCTGCTGATCAATTTCCTGATTTCTCACTTCCATTTCAGGGCCAGCGTAGACATTGAGACCCTCTAGTGTCTGCCTTTGCTCCTAATGTCTCTGCATCTGTTTCACTACCTCTAGAGCCTCCTGCCTCTGACAAGATTACTCTTCAGTAGCTTATGGATGAAGTGAGGACACTCTCTATGCAACAGACCAGCTTTCAACAGCATATTCTCGATGAGCACCAGCGTCTCTCACAGCAGCATCAGTAGCTTATTCAAGGACAAGCGCCTCCTTTTTTAGCATTTTGATCTTTCATATCTATTTCCACCTCCATCACCACCATCCTCACCACCTAAGTAGTCTTTTATGCTTGTATTTGGGCACACCAACATTTATTGTTTTATGTTCTTTTATTTTTCTTTTATTTTCCATTTGACTTATATAGATGTTTGTTATGTGTCTGTTTTAGATCATATGGATTTGATATGGTTGTTTGTTATGTTCTTTACTTATGTTTTGGATACTTTTGAACTAATATACTTGTCGTGAGATTTTGAAGATTGATAGGGGGAGCTTTTACTCTTTTTGAGAATGAAATGGGAGATATAATATGTAAAGGAGAGATATGGAAGATATGATTGTTATGAAAAATATTCATATGCATTTATGCATGAGGAGCTTTTCATGCAGAGGGAGCTTTTTAAAAAAATTTCCAATTAGTTTTTAATCCTGCAATTATTAAGGGAGAGCTTTTCATAACTAAATCAAATTTTTATAATGTGTTTTGTCATCATCAAAAAGGGGAGATTGTTAACCTATAGGACTATAAAGTTGATTTTGATGATAACAAACCACATGCTTTAGATAAACAAAAATTTACACATTGTGCTTTTATAACAAAATAATAATTTTATAAAATTAGTTTTTTTTTAAGATATGGACTAAAATGAAAGACTTTTGCCATATTTGATTTTAATAATTATTGTTTTAAATTTCGAATTTGGGTCTATTTAAAAATATTTAAACATTTTGGGTCATATTATAATTTCACATATTTTGGGCCATATCATAATTTTAGCAAGTTTTGCGATCAACAAACATTATTTAGAAATTCTGAAATTGAACCTATTTGAACAGTTTCACAACATTTTAGGCCATAATATAGTTATAGAAACTTTTAAGGTAAAACTATAATTTTAGAAAATATTTCACTATAGCAAGCACTGCAACAAGCGGCTAACCTAATTTGACAAGCTGTAGACCGAATTTTGGGCAGTAGCTTACTGGAATGAAAACAGCTAACCGAATTCTGAAAGCGGCATGCCAGATGTTCTAAAAATTCAAATATTTGCTGTAACGGTAACATAAAAGCGCTAACTAATTATCATCAAAACTCATAACGGCTAATTTTTGGGCTCAAATTATATAAACTCAAATCCAATTCATTTTCAAGCTCTCTTGCAAGCAAAAACAAAAAGCACACAACATATAAGTGTGAGAAACACTTGATTGAAGAGATTGGGAGATAATCTCTTTGCTGTAAAGTTTATTGTCACCTTAGAAGTCAATTGTAAACTTTTGAAGCCTTGAAAGGCTTGGATAGTAAAATCCTCAAGTTTGGGTTGCTTGGAGGTGTGGACGTAGGCGGAGACTGCCAAACCACGTAAAAATCTTTCTGTTTGTTTTCTCATCCCTTACTCATTTATTATTGTGCTTTATTAAATTTATTGTTTTTGAATTTATTGTTTTCAAATTTATTAAGGCATTAGATTGTATTGTTGTGTGGTTTAGTTAGGAAAACGTTTAAAATACCAATTCACCCCCCTGTTGGGTTGCATAACTTGTATTTCAGTACTCTCAGCCCAATCTACATCAGTATAGACTTCAATATTTGTATGGTCGCGTTTTCTGAACAATAGGCCTCTTCATAAAGTCCCTTTCAAGTACCTCAAGATTCTGTAGACTACTGATAACTCTATGAAATGAGAGTTATCATGGCACTTTTAGGCTTAAATCAATACTACTTATAGAGTAAATTATGTGTTTCTATTGCATTTTTGTTACATTTTGCATAAATAGTCATTTTAGTCAATCTTAATAAGTTTTGCTCAATTTAAAGTAATTTGTGCTCAAATTGTGTGCATAATTGTAAGTTTTTAGAAGCTTATAATTCATGGAAGGAATGCTATACAATAGGCTTGCAAAAATAAGGAAAGAACATGGCTACAAAACAGTTGAAACAAATCTGGAACAGTGCAGTTGCTATAGATATTGTTGTAGCAACCTATTGTTGTAGCCGTTGTTGTAGCAATCCTGGAACAATTCCGCTCGGGATACTTACATAATTGCGATCTACAGTTTTCTAATCTGACTTATGCGCGCCCTAGGCCTCCGTTTACCCTAATTTTCAGTTATAAAAGAAGCACACATCATAAGGAATAGAAGGAGCCGTCACCCACGGAGAAAAACAAAAAGAAACAAAAGAAAAACAAGATTCAAGAGAGAGATTGAGAGCTGCACAAGAGGAGAATTTGCAGAAATAAATCAAGAACTCAGTCCTTCTTATTCTTCTCTTGTTTTCTCGTTTTCTATTTATTTATGGGGATGTGTTTGATGGCTGGAATTTTGTTCTTTATTTTTCTTTTACAAATCATGAACTAAATTTATTTGTGGTTAAGTGATAAACAATCTTGATGGTTTATTGACTGAATATATGTGTTGCTGCATGTTTGCTGTAGCAGTTGGTTTTGATAGTATTTATTTTTATTCATTATTTCGGTTGATCACCCATTTAATGATACAAGTTAAGAGAGAGCAGCAAAATGACCTATTTTAGTAGAACATATCAGAGCAATACTTGGTTTTAGATTGAGTTTCCTGGACTGAGTTTAACTTATTCCAAAAGGGTCATGCTTAATCTAAAATTAGTGATGAACTAGACATAAGAATTCACCTTGTAGGGTAAATAGAACATAAGCGTGTAATGCTATATCTTATGTTCGCATAACAACTGATCACTGTTAGGTTGCATATAGATATAAGATATCCAACATGTGACGGCTAATGATACATAAGGATTCTGCCTAGTGCTGTAGCAAATACTGCAGCAACCGAGCCAACTATTAGAAAATAGTCAAGACCATTAGGAGAGTTTACTCACTCAACTACTATATATTCCCATTAGTTTTATCCTTGAGCTTGACGTGATAATTTACTTTGTTGCATTTCATTTATTACACTTTTATTTTAATTAGTATAATAGTTTCACCAATTGTTTTATTTTATTTTAGCACAAAATCTACACTGTTAAGATTGCTGTAACAAATCTGATAACATCAATTCCTGTGGAGACGATCTTGAATACTCATCACTTTATTACTTGTTGTGTACACTTGCACATTGACACTAATAGCATTAGTATTTACACACCAACAAGTTTTTGGTGCCGTTGCCGGGGATTGATTGTTAATTGTGATTTATGAAATTAGTTTTGATGGTGCTAATTTTTTTTAATTTGTTTATTTTGTTGACATAGGTGATCTAGCAACCCTTGCATGCGCAAATATAAATATGTTGACTTCAGTTTGATCCAGAAATTAAAAGAACTGTAAGGAGATTGAGAAGAGAGCATTGGGAATTACAAGCTGCTGTAGCAATGAATGATTTGCAAGATTTATGAAACTTGAATCGTAGAGAGTGGATACAACCAGTCAATGTACATGAAGGTTTGAATGGACAATATGTTCAAAGGCAACCAGGGAACAACAACATTATTCACATAGCGAACGATAGAGATAGAGCCATTCGAGACTATGCAGTGTTGACTCCTCAAGCCATACATCCGGGAATAGTTAGACCCGACGTTCAAGCTGTCAATTTTAAACTCAAACCCGTGATGTTTCAGATGCTTCAAACAGTGGGGCAATTTAATGGTTTGCCATCCGAAGATCCTCATCTACACCTTAAGTTATTTTTGGAAGTAAGTGAAGCTTTCAAGATTACTGGAGCATCGCAAGAAGCATTGAGACTCAGACTTTTCTCGTTTTCTTTAAGAGATCGAGAAAAAGCATGGTTGAATTCTCTACCACCAGATTCTATCACTACATGGAATGATTTGGCTGACAAATTTTTGATGAAATACTTCTCGCCAACCAAGAATGCAAAGTTGAGGAACGAGATCACATCTTTCCATCAACTTGAAGATGAGAGCTTGTGTGATGCATGCTATCCTCTCTAAAATTTCCTTGCTGCATACAGTTGGAAACTTTCTATATTGGTCTCAACCAAAGCACTAGATTGATGGTGGATGCTTCGGCAAATGGGGCCTTGTTATCTAAGTCTTACAATGAGGCTTATGAAATTTTAGAGAGGATAGCCAACAATAATTATCAGTGGCCATCAACCAGACAAGCTGCAACAAGAGGAACATTAGGAGTTCATAACGTAGATGCCTTGACAACATTGTCAGCCCAAGTAACTTCATTAACAAGGATGGTAAACGCTATGACTACTGTTTCAGCAATTGTCAACCAAATTTCTGATATGTCTTGCATTTACTATGGAGAAGGGCATTTATTTGACAATTGTCCTGGTAATCTAGCTTCGGTTAACTATATAGGCAGCTTCAATAGACAGAATCAAGACAATCCATATTCAAACACTTACAACCCTGGATGGAGACAACACCCGAACTTTTCATGGAGTTATCATAACCAGACTGCTGCAGCACCTAGTGGACAGAACAAACATATTCAACCATCTGGATTTTATCCACAAAATCAAGAGCAAAGAAGCATCAACAATGATCAACTCAGCTCCCTTGAAAATTTAATTAAAAATTATATTGTGAAGAATGAAGCAGTTGTCCAAAGTCATACTGTATCATTGAGAAATTTAGAAAATCAAATTGGACAGCTTGCTACAGCATTGAGCAACAGACCTCAAGGTAGTTTACCAAGCAACACAAAGAACCCAAGAAAATAAGGGAAAGAGCACTGCAAGGTGATGAACTTGAGATCTGAAAAGGATGTTGATAATTCAGTTGGTGTGCCAAAAAGAAAAATTGAGTCCAACAAAGGCCAAAAAGACACTCAAGTAGAGAATGAGTCACAGTCTTCCACTTTTCAGAATGCAAATCAATACAGTTCTGCTACAGCATCTGCAGAAAGTTATGATCCAGCACCTGGTGGTGAAGAAGCTACAGCACCAACAGCAACAGACCCGAGTAGAGCAAAAGATAAGCAGTCTGAACAACCTGCTGCAGCACAGCAGTTTAGACACCCACCACCCTTCCCTCAAAGATTTGAAAAGCAGCAACAAGATAAGCGGTTCAGCAAAATCTTGGGAGTGCTGAAACAATTACATATCAATATCCCTTTTTGTGGAAGCTCTAGAGCAAATGCCAAACTATGCGAAATTTTTTAAGGATATCTTGGCGAAGAAAATAAGACTTGGAGAGTTTGAAACAGTTGCTCTAACACAAGAGTGCAGCCGAAGGCTTCAGAGTAAGATACCACAGAAGATAAAGGATCCAGGAAGCTTCACAATCCTATGCTCTATAGGCACTAAATACAGTGGCAAAGCACTTTGTGATTTGGGGGCTAGCATCAATCTCATGCCTTTATCAGTGTTTAAGCAATTGGGAGTTGGTGAATGTAGATCAACAACAGTGTCTTTACAACTTGCTGACAGATCTCATGCATATCCAGAAGGGAAGATTGAAGATGTGTTGGTGAAGATAGATAAATTTATTTTTCCAGTGGATTTTATTGTGCTAGACTTTGAGGCAGACAAAGAAGTGTCAATCATTCTCGGGAGACCTTTCTTAGGCACAGGAAAGACTTTAATTGATGTTCAAAAAGGAGAATTAACCATGAGGGTGAATGACCAGCAAGTTACATTCAATGTGATGGATGCCATGAAAAGTCCCGATGAGATTAAAGATTGTAATTTTATTAGTGTTATGGACTTTGTTGTAGCAAAGAGATTACACAGTTGCTGCAGTAAGGAAGAAATCAATATTGTAACATTTGAAGAACTTGATGATGAAGATC
Source organism: Citrus trifoliata (assembly GCA_018350135.1). Lineage (NCBI taxonomy): Eukaryota > Viridiplantae > Streptophyta > Magnoliopsida > Sapindales > Rutaceae > Citrus > Citrus trifoliata. The sequence continues at coordinate 16,695,443 of CM031389.1, read as the reverse complement.
ATGGAGCAGCTAATATAGCATGGTCAGGGGAGAAGCAACCCTTCAAAATTGACGAACAAATCCAGCAAAGGGAACTCACTCTAGACCAACAAGAATTCAAGGTTAATGGGCCAAGAGTGAAGCACTATATGGGAGATGATGTGAACAGCCTAAGGAAGGATCAGTTCTTAAAGAATCTAGGTTGAGGAAACAAGAAAGGTCAGGCTGAAGGACCTAAAATCAAGCGCTAATTGGGAGGCAACCAAATAAGGGAAGTTGTTTCAATTTTTTAAGGCATTGAATTTAGCTTTTAAATTATTTATTTTGTCTTTTTGTTATTTTAAGTGTGCATCTAATTTTTTTTTATGTTTTTGTGTTAAATTGCAGCAAGTGAAAAACAAATGTGGGCAAAACGAGCATGAGGGAATTGCTGCAACATCACTTACAGCATGACATATAATAGAAGATTCTCAAACAACAGAGCATTTCTTGCTTTTGCAGCAGCAAATGGATTGATCAGATTTTATGCTAAGGAGCGTTTGAGAAGTGGAGCAAAGAACGTGACCCTTTACAGCCTGTGCTGCAACAGTGCTTCCAGCAACAGGGGAGTACCCCTACCCGCTAGTTTATTTTACTTCTTTCTGCAAAACTTTTCTTTCATTTAGTTTTAATTTTCTAATTCATTCTGCATGTCCTTTTATTTAGTGTATGCATGTTTGGTTTATGTGGTTTTGTCTTGTGTGCTTGTGAGGACACATCACCACTCAAGTTTGGGGGGGATTTGTGTTTGAGTGCATGTGTTTATGCTTGTGCTGTGCGAAGCTCTGTTATCTAATATTTGTGTATGGATTTGAAAACTTAATGAAAATAAATTGAATGTTATTAAGTATTTATGAGAATGCCAAGTAGAGATAGTTATAGATGGAGGTTGAAATTTTGTCCCGACACTTACACTTTGGTTGAGTTTTATGAGAATGTTGTAACAGAGCCAGGAAAACAAAAAAAAAGAGTAGAAAATATCTCAAGTTTGGGGGAAAATTTTTGTTGAACCGTGCTTGTTATTAAATAAATTTTGCTCCAATGGCTTAAGTTGCTGAGTAACCAAGGTTGAGTATGTACCCCATATGCAGACTTGAGTCCAAAGGCAACAAGAGTTATGAGCATTGCTGCAGTAATTATATATTGAAAAAAAAAAAGAAGCAAAAAAAAATGATTAAGGAATGAAAAATAAAGAGGTCTGCTGCTTGGGATATTGAGTAACCTGGTCTGTTCATGAGCCTTATGTTCAACCTTAAGTCAAAGGCGTCCAAAAGTATGACCTAGATATAACATCCTGGATGTGTTGCTACAGCAACTCGGACATGTACTTTGAGTGAGTAATTGGGTGTTGTCATTACAAGTGATAGGCGTTCACATGAAAGCTCAATGTTGTATTGAAGGGTTTAACTGAAAAAAAAATTGTAGCACAATTTGAATATAATTGTGAGTTCTGCTCCCCCATATGTAAATATATTTGTGTTCTACCTTTGAATTATATATGTCTGTGTAATGTTGTAGCACCTCTAGAATTTGATCAAAGTGGCACACACACACTTTGGACAGAATGAGGCCTAAGTCTAGAACTGAACTACTATGGCTATTTTTGTATGAGTAAGAGTGTGATCTGAGGGTGGAAGAATCCTTGCAAATTTGATAATAGAGCTAAATTATTTGTTGCATGATTGTGTGATTGAAGTGTTAGCGTTGTTGTCATTACTTGAGGACAAGTAATGGTTTAAGTTTGGGGGTGTGATAACTCTATGAAATGAGAGTTATCATGGCACTTTTACGCTTAAATCAATACTACTTATAGAGTAAATTATGTGTTTCTATTGCATTTTTGTTACATTTTGCATAAATAGTTATTTTAGTCAATCTTAATAAGTTTTGCTCGATTTAAAGTAATTTGTGCTCAAATTGTGTGCATAATTGTAGGTTTCTAGAAGTTTATAATTCATGGAAGGAATGTTATGCAATAGGCTTGCAAAAATAAGGAAAGAACATGGCTACAAAACAGTTGAAATAAATCTGAAACAGTGCAGTTGTTATAGATATTGCTGTAGCAACCATTGCTGTAGCCGTTGCTGTAGCAATCCTGGAACAATTCCGCTCGGGATACTTACAGAATTGCGATCTGCAGTTTCCTAATCTACTTATGCGCGCCCTAGGCTTCTGTTTACCCTAATTTTCAGTTATAAAAGAAGCACACATCATAAGGAATAGAAGGAGCCGTCACCCACGGAGAAAAACAGAAAGAAACAAAAGAAAAACAAGATTCAAAAGAGAGATTGAGGGCTGCACAAGAGGAGAATTTGCAAAAATAAATCAAGAACTCAGTCCTTCTTATTCTTCTCTTGTTTTCTCGTTTTCTATTTATTTATGGGGATGTGTTTGATGGCTGGAATTTTGTTCTTTATTTTTCTTTTACAAACCATGAACTAAATTTATTTGTGGTTGAGTAATAAACAATTTTGATGGTTTATTAACTGAATATATGTGTTGCTGCATGTTTTCTGTAGCAGTTTATTTTTATATTATTTATTTTTATTCATTATTTCGATTGATCACTCATTTAATGATACAAGTTAAGAGAGAGTAGCAAAATGGTCTATCTCAGTGGAACATATCAGAGCAATACTTGGTTTTAGATTGAGTTTCCTGGATTGAGTTTAACTTATTCCAAAAGGGTCATACTTAATCTAAAATTAATGATGAACTAGACATAGGGATTCACCTTTTAGGGTAAATAGAACCTAAGCGTGTAATGCTATATCTTATGTTCGCATAACAACTGATCACTGTTAGGTTGCATATAGATATAAGATATCCAACATGCGACGGTTGAGGATACATAAGGATTTTGCCCAGTGCTGTAGCAAATACTGCAGCAACTGAGCCAACCATTAGAAAATAGTCAAGACCATTAAGAGAGTTTACTCACTCAACTACTATATATTCCCATTAGTTTTATCCTTGAGCTTGACGTGATAATTTACTTTGTTGCATTTCATTTATTACCCTTTTATTTTAATTAGTATAATAGTTTCACCAATTGTTTTATTTTATTTTAGCACAAAATCTGCACTGTTAAGATTACTGTAGCAAATCTGATAACATCAATACCTGTGGAGACGATCTTGAATACTCATCACTTTATTACTTGTTGTGTACACTTGCACATTGACACCAATAGCATTAGTATTTATACACCAACAACTACATCAAAGTGTTTTGGTCCAGGGGAATGCATGAATTGGCTCACCATGCTTACCGCAAAGTCTATATTTGGATGTGTATGCAATAGATAGATCAGTCTACCTACAAGTCTTTGGTATTGTTCCTTATTCACCACACTTTCAGGTTTGGCAGCTGCTTTGCAACCAAGTAAACCTATTTCACCAAGCAAATCAAGAACATATTTAACAAATATGCCTTCCTTAGATCTTATAAACTCCATTCTAAGGAAATATTTCAATGTGCCCAAGTCTTTGATCTTAAAGTCAGCAGCAAGTTTTATCTTCAGTCTTTCTAATTCACTACTATCATCACCTGTCAAGATTTATCATCTATGTAATCAATTAAAATAACACTTTTGCCTTTGCTAGAGTACTTATAGAACATGATATGATCTACTTGACTTTGACAGTAACCATAGCTCCTTACTACCTTTCCAAAGTGTTCAAACCATGCTCTAGGGGACTGTTTAAGACTGTATAGTGATTTTTTTTAATTTACAGACTTTATTTTTGCTATGTTTCTTCTCAAAGCTAGGTGGTAGGCTCATAAAGGCTTCTTCTTCTAAGTCTTCATTTAGGAATGCATTCTTTATATCTAATTGATGTAAAGGCCAATTTGAATTCACAGCCAAGGATAATAAAACCCGAATTAAGTTTATCTTGGCTACTGGTGCAAATGTTTCTTGGTAGTCGATCCCATAGGTTTGTGTAAAACCTTTTGCTACTAGCCTCGCCTTGTAGCTCTCTATGCTTCCATCTGCATTGCATTTCACAATAAATACCTATTTGCACCCCCACTAACTTCTTTTCTCTTGGCAAGTCAACTATCTCCCAAGTATCATTTCTTCTAAGAGCATTCATCTCTTTCATCACTACTAATTTCCAATTCAAATCATTAAGTGCTTCTTGAATGTTTCTTGGAACAAACAAGTGAGAGATTTTAGAAGTAAATGCCTGATGGTTATAAAAGAGTATGTTATAGGATAAATATCTAGCAATAGGATGATTAGTACAGGTTTGGGTTCCTTTCCTAATTGTTATAGGAATATCAAGATCTGAGAATTCTTTGCTAGGAAATTTATTTGAAGTAGAAAGTGGAGATGAAACATGAATAGGATTATCTGAAATATTTAAAGGATTGTCACCCGGAGATTTTGATTGATTCTGTCCAAAAATTATTGGCAGATCTTTACCATCATGACGATGTCTTTCCTAGTATAAATGAGAAGCTCATAACTTTGATCACTTTGGTTCTCTTATAGTATTTCTCCCCCTATTTATAATACATCTAAATTTGGCATCGGTTGACAAGGACTGCCATCATTTCCATTGTCTTGAACATTTTTTTTCCTTATTTTGAAAATAAAAAGAAAATGAGAATAAGAAATAATTGAGTTTGGTAGAGTAACAGTGGAAAAGTCCCAAAAATTTTCTTCTTCTTTGTCTTTCTCCCCCTGAAGAGAATTTTTGTGAAAATAAGGTTGATTTCCCAAAAAAGAGACATTCATGTTAACATGTATTCTTGTAGTTTGAGGGTTATAGCATTTGTACCCTTTTTTGTTTGGAGCATACCCTATAAAAACACATTTTTCAGTCCTAGGATCAAGTTTAGTTTAAAATTTACTGGGTATATGGACAAAGACAGTACAACCAAAGACTATTAAAGGAAAATCAGAGTATATTCTTGACTCAAAAAAAAAATTAAAACAATCTACGAGTGTGTTATATTTTAGAACATGTGTGGGCATTCTATTAATCAAATAGGATGCTATTAAAACAACATCACCCCAAAGATATTTCGGGACATGCATTGAAAATATTTTAGCACGAGCTACTTCAAGTAAATGTTTTTTTTTCTTTCATTAATTCCATTTTGTTGTGGAGTATCAATGTATGTAGATTGATGATAAATGTCTTTTTCTCTCAAAAAATTCCATAAGTGCTCATTAAAATACTTTGTACCATTATTAGTATAAAGAATACTAATTTTGGTTAAAAATTGGTGTTCTACCATTTTATAAAATTCTTTGAACACGTTTTCCACTTCAAATTTTTTACTCAATAAATATACCCAACACAAACGAGTATGCTCATCTATAAAAGTCACAAACCATTTTTTACCAGATATAGCAGTAACCTTAGAAAGCCCTCAAACATCACTATGAATTAGATAAAATGGTTTTGAAGTATGATAAGGTTTTGATGAGTAAGTAGTGCGATGACTCTTTGATGAATGACAACTTTCACATTGAAAAGATGAGCAGTCTAAATCTTTAAATAAATAAGGAAATAAATGTCTTAGATAAAGAAAACTAGGACGTCCTAGTCCTAGTCGAAGGTGCAAAAGTATTATTTGTTCAAGAGCAAAAGAAGAATTAATACTACTGAAGCCTTGAGCTTTGTTATTACTGGAGAAGTTGTTATCAAAATAGTAAAAATCGTCTATCATCTCAGCACTGTTAATTATCCTCCTCGAGTTCTGGTCCCGAAATTAGAATATTTAGACAATTTACTCACAGATAAAAGATTGCAGGCAAGTTTAGGAACATGTAGAGCAGATTTAAGATATATTTTTTTGGATAATTTTACCAAACCTTTTCCTGCAATAGGTCAAAAACGTCCATCGGTAATTCTAATTTTTTTATTTCCAGAACAAGGGGAATAAATGCAAAATAAGGTAGAGAAACTGGTCATGTGGTCAGAGGCTCCATAATCTATTATCTAAGGAGCAGAATTTAAGCTATAGGCTGAGGCATTAGAATCACTACCTGTTTGAGCAAGAGAACCACTAGGAAAACTAGATTAAGAGTTTGATTTTAGCAATTGAAGAAGCTAATCCATATGCTCTTTGTTGAAGGGACATGTCTCAACTTCATTTGCTGATGGAAATCCATGGTTGGATTTGTCACCCATTTTGCTACCTTGCTAATTTGCTAGTTTACCATGAATCCTCCAGCATGTTTCTTAAGTATGGCGAGGTTTGTTACAATAGTCACACCACACACGAGATTTTTCATCAGTCTTCTTTAGATTTGTAGTGCCCCTACTAGCATTTACATTATAAACAACTAGTGCTGAGTTCTCAATTGAATTTTTCTTTCCAATTATTACATTCCTACGACTTTCCTCTCTTCTAACCTCAGAGAAAGCTTCGCTTATCGAAGAAAGAAGTTTTTTGCCTAATATTCTCCCCTTCACTTCATCAAACGTTATATTAAGACCAACAAGAAATTTGTAGATGCAATCGTTATCTATAATTTTCTTATAGTGATTGAAATCCTTCAGAGATTTCCATTCATAATTGCTGAATAAATCCAGATCTTGCCACAACCTGTTTTAGGGAATTGAAGTACTTGGTGACGTTGTTTTCTCTTACTGTATCTCACCAATTTTCAGCATCAATTAATAAACTTTAGACTAATTTCCCAGGTCAGAGTACATTTTATTAACGTTGTCCCAAAGTTCTTCGCCATTGAGTAGCACAAATAGTTAGAACTTATATCCTCATTCATGGAGTTTACTAACCAAGTCATTACCATCGAATTTTCTGCATCCCAGGTCACATACGTCAGATTTGTGGGGTCTGGTGCCATTGAATCTCCAGTCAAGTAGCCAATCTTCCTACGTCCACGGATATCCATCTGAACGGACTGAGATCAGTGCATAAAGTTACCATCATTCAAGCGAATGGTGGTGATTTGAACATGATGCAATTCATGGTTGGAGGCTAGGGTTTTCAAAAAAAAATTCTAGGTGTTAGATGAGTTGATCTCATATGAAATATCAGACATGCTTGATCAAAAGTACTTTCTTTAGAGAAAATGCCAGAGATCGTATTTCTGCTATGATACCATATAGTCTTAGAAGAGAATATGTAAAATAGACTCTTTGTTATTTTTATTCTCTCTTGATTGAATAACTTACACAACTTTCTACTTATAGAAGAATACACAAAATAAACATAGAAATTAATAATTACACCAACTAGCCTAATATCTTACTTTCCTGATTTATATATATAAATAAACAGCTAGCAAGTCCCCAAAAATATCTCAACCAAATCTCCTAAAATAAGGTCATATCTCAGCCAAATCTTCTATTTTCCAACAGAAGAAATTACCTAAAATGATTGATCTTCCTCTTACAAAAACAGAGAAATCCACCTTTTGAAAATAACTTAAAAGTCCAAAAGAGAACTTTGTGTTCATTAAACCATAGAAAACCAAAATATCCTCTTTTGTTTCTTTCTTTGAAAGTACGAAATATGAGTGTCGTTTTCTCTCCTTATCAAGAAAAATAAACACCTTAATTAATAATATATAATATTAAAATATTTTAAAATATTAAAATCAAAACATTATCTAGGATATCATAGTTATCTAGATATTCTTAAAAAAAAATCAAAACATTATCTCTTTCTTTTAAAATCACACATTTTATCAAGGAAAATCCATACCTTAAATAATAATAATAGAAACATACCAATGATAAATGATATATCAGAAGATTATTTTTAATGATGGTTTTTTAAATAAAGCATCATCAATTTCATGTCAAAAACAATTGTTTTTTTATGGAAGAACTGAACATTTGACTCATCCTTATTGCATATTTACTACGTGCAACTGAGTCTTTACAAATGACACAGTCATTAAATGCGTCATTTTAATAATAATTCATAGTAAGAACTGTCATTAAATGTTTAATACAACATTTGATAATGGTTCTCTTTAAGAATAATCATCTTTGTGGTTGAACACTACATTTAATTACGGTTCTTTACAAATAACTATCATCTTTCTTGTTGATTATTAAAAAATAAATAATTGGCAATTTTAAATCATTTCAAGCCCTTGTTTCAATTCCAATTTCAACATTAACTATGAGAATTTTAAACCTTGATTCCGGTCACTAATATATGCAAATGTACTAGAACAAGGCACATTTTGGGGAAAATGCCATCACCTCTTCAAACTCCTTACACCTTGCACAACACAAGTAACCTTATAATAAAAGGAGAAGTTGAAATCGAGAAACTACTAAGAGATTCTTGAGGAGTGCTCTCATCATAGCAGCAACGAGATTTTCTTCATCGCTCTTGAACATTGAATCTTGTTTGGGTTGGTGCATACAAACTTGGACTTATAAATCCTGAATATGTAGATATGGCCTGAATGTCTTCTATCTACACCAACTCCCCCGTTTGACTAGGGATGGCAAGATAACCCAAACCTAAACAAAATTGGATGATTTAGTCCGGGTTCAACCTACACCAAATGCATATATTATTGCAAAATTTAACATTGTCTTCCTAAACTCGGCCTGGTTTAGGTTTGGTTTCAGGTTCATCTAAACTCTAATTTCTGGAACTTCGAATGGATTGTTTTATTTTAAATATTATTATTTAATTATTTAATTATTTAATTATTATTTATAAGTGTTAAAGCAAAAAAATGAGAAAAACAAAACAAACCCCACATTTTAGTTTTTACATGTTGTTTCTTATAATCTTGTTCATTCCCTAGAATTAAATAAATGAATTCAACATCATCATCATTGCTTGATTCATCAATATCCATGAATCTTCAGCAACTCAACACACAACTGTGGCCGCACTTCTATGCACGTTCCACTTTCTAGCTTGTGTTAAAATTAGATTTATACTAAGATTTGGATTCATGGAATCATGGGACCTTATTTTTAGTTTATTTAATTTCTCATCTTACTCATCATCCACTATCAATTCAATATTTCAAGAGATCCCATGAATTTGTCTATCTACTTCTGTAACAGTCAAAGAGCCAAAAGTGGCATGCGTCTTGTTGTTTTTTTTAGTGTAATTTCATGTCTTCAATACATCTATTTGAGTTTAAAACCGCAATTTGAAAATTTAGATTTTTTCAAGTTGAACATGAAGCTAAAAACTTTGGTTATGATTTTTGTTAAATGGAAGTAGGTGCCCTCACTTGTCCCTTAGTGGATCCACCACTATTCATAAGGAACTTTTTCCACTGGATAAATTAATTTAATCCATTCTAAGTTCAAATATTTTGGTCGTGCCATTATAGAGTCATCAAAATAAGATCTAAGTATTATGCGACTTATATAAGAATTTTAGGTTATGAAGTTGATCTTCAAATTGATTAGGGTAACTTCAGCAATAGATGAAATTAATTATCTTCTAATTTGTACTATTACTCAGGAAGTTGGATTTAGTATTAATTCCATTAAAGTAAAAAATGTCGTAGGATGCGACTATACCAACACCAATATAGTGCATCATATTAAAAATTAAAATTGAAAATGATATAGTTAATTTTAAGACTTATGTATATGGGTTATTGATGTGTGGGAAAGAATGGAGATTCTAAGAATGCATTTGGTAGCGTTTTCAATATATTGTTTTTCATTTTGTGAAAAAGGAAAATGCAAAAAACTTCTTTGGTGAGCTCATTTTGGAGGAAAATTGTACAGTGATTAAAAACAAAAGTTTTCCATTTTTCAATACTTACAAAGAAAAAAAGAGAACACTATTTATTAGCGTCTTCCATTTTATTTCACTTCTTGCTCTATGCTAAGGGTCCCACTATCTTAACTTTATAATATAGTGTAATAAATCACCTGGACCCTATGAATAAAGAAATAATTTAGTAAATAAATTATTATAACAAATATTTAATAACAGTAGCAAGAATTTATTTCGTACCATACAGCCTAATTACTTAATATATTACATAAATTGTTCTAATAGAAAGTAATATCACATAATTGTTATACTAAATTATTATATTGTTTGACCAATATGCAGGTATTTAAAAATGATCACAAACTTCATATATTGATGAAAATATATCAATAAAGAAGTTACACTTCACAACTAATATAAACAAATATATGATAATTATTAAATAATTATAGATTTTCTCAATTAATAATATCTTATAACTACAATTTGTTTACATAATTAAAGGCTTTTAAGAATATATTCATTATATTATATTATTCTTTCATAATAGTTTCATTAAATAATTTTTTACTCTCTTTTTTTGTCTTCATTTTTCTACACAAACAATCAAATGTCTTTTTACTTTTTTCTTTTAAATAGTATTCTTAAAATAAGCTACTAAATATATTTTTATTTTTTTTAAATAATTATTCTTATTCTATAAAATAAATTTGAAAACACTCTCTGAAAAACCATAACAAACGCACCATAAATTTTCAAAGCAAACCCTATGTGGAAGTCAAAATAATTTGCAAATTCATGGACAAATTAGGAAAATGAAAAAAAAAACAAAAAAACAAACGCCCGTTATTTCAGAGACCCAAATATTAAACGACTGTTCGTTTCTTTTCTTCTTCCTCTCTCAATCTAAACCCTAAACCCCATTTAAACCCTAAATCTAATTAGTAACAAATTCAATTCCATTTTTATTCAGGTGAAAGTTTCAAATTTTTTAAATAAAACTCAATTTCAATAGCTGAGTTCTAATTATTTTTATCTGAGAATTTCAATTAACGGGTTTTTGAAAAAATGATAATTTTCAGTGAATTGGCTTGCCATGGCTTACGGCGGCGGCGTACCAGCGGTGATGAGTGGCTTGGCTTCGGCTTCGGCTTCAACAATAAAGCAAGTGAAATTGGAGAGAGAGAGTGAGCTGAGAATTGAAGTGGGTGAAACGCCATTGCGGCTTCGGCTTCTTAATGGTAATGCTGAAATTTATGGCACTGAATTGCCCCCTGAAATCTGGCTCACTTTTCCTCCTCGTCTCAAATTTGCTGTAAGTTGTTTTTTTTTAATTTATTTTATTTATTTAATGAAGAATTATTATTATTTTAATTGGTTTATTAAGTAGTGTGATTAGGTATTATAATGAAGATGATTAATTGTTGATTTTATGCACTAGGTATTTACTTGGTATGAAGCCACTATTGAAATGGATGGCACTCCTGAAACTGATTATACAGCTGATGAGGTCTGTGTCTGTTCATCTTTTACTCTTATTTTATTATTATTTTTCATGCAAAGTTGAATTGTTTGAAGATTTATTTTATTAATTGTAGTTTTTCACTTATGGGAAATGCTAGAATAGCGGTTGTATACGGCCTGTCAATTTTTAAATGATTAAAATATAATGCATAGTTGGGAAATTTAATGAAGAGTTGAGAAATGTAAAGAAAACTTGTTGTGTCATATGGATAAAAATGCTGTTCTTAAGACTATTCTGCTTGGTTTACTCTTCGTTTTTTTTTTCCCTCATTTCTATTTTCGATATTGAACTATAGAAGATTTATTTGAATGATTGATAGTGGTTTTGTTGTTTCTTGATTTTCAGACGCCCATGGTTAGTTATGTAAACGTGAATGCAGTGCTAGAAGGAAGGAGGAACCGTGCTAAAGCATCGCCATCGAAGGACTCTGATGCTTCTCAGGTATTTATTTGTTGTATTTAATGTCCATATTGAAAAGCATATTGGTTGCGCTTTTTGCAATTTTATTTACTATTCAGTGAAATACATACGGTTGGTTCAGGGTCCTCGAGTAATTGTTGTAGGACCTACCGATTCGGGTAAAAGCACACTGTCGAGGATGCTTCTTAGTTGGGCAGCAAAACTAGGTTGGAAACCTACTTTTGTTGACTTGGATATTGGCCAAGGAGCAATAACAATTCCTGGATGCATTGCTGCTACTCCAATTGAATTGCCCATTGATCCTGTGGAAGGAATCCCTCTTGAAATGCCTCTTGTTTACTTCTTTGGACACGCAACTCCTAGGTAGGCAATTTGTGCTCTTTCGCGTCAGTAAACCTTTTTGTGACCAAGTATTTTAAGTCAGTTGTCAGATACTTGATGTATTGGTAATTTCATGGTTCTTTGCAGCAACAATGTAGAGTCGTACAAAGTTCTTGTGAAGGAGCTTGCCCAAATGCTGGAAAGGCAGTTTAATGGTAACGCGGAATCTCGAGCAGCTGGCATGGTGATAAACACCATGGGGTGGATAGAAGGTGTAGGGTACGAGGTGACTATATTATGAAGCTTCGTTCGAATAAACTTCAAAATGCATGTGTGGTTATCAAATGTTCAGATTATGTTGCCTTTTGGTCATGATGTTTTGTTTCATTTGGCAGTTGCTTCTCCATGCGATTGATACATTCAAAGCCAATGTTGTCTTGGTTTTGGGTCAGGTAAATCATAAAATCCATCGCTTTTAACTCTTAATTTTTAAATACTCATTTCAAACTTGATTCAGGTGCAATCTACAAGAATTATACACGACATCTTCATTTTCAGTTAGCCAATTTCTTTCTATGTAGTGCTTTTGTGGACTTGAAAATCTTATGCTTGCCTGTTTAGATAATAATATCCCATGATTCAAAAGAAATTATTCTTTTTTTTTTACTTTTTTTTTCTTTTAACACTTTTGGTCTCAATAATATCTCTTGGTCTACATGTTGGAAGCTTGCTTTGTATTTTCATTTCTTCACATCTTAGTACTTTCTGATAATCAAATTATGTTGTATTTTCTTATGAACGTTGAAGCAGCTATATCATTGATGTTTTTGAATACTCATTCAAGGATTGCCTATGCTTGGATTTCTTTATGTTATTTTCTTCATTTTCTAATACACGAGACCTGATTTTATGTGTGCCTTTGAAATCCATGCAGGAAAAACTTTTCAGCATGCTGAGGGATGTATTAAAGAACAGGCCTAATGTGGATGTTGTGAAACTTCAAAAGTCGGGTGGTGTTGTATCCCGAAATTCAAAAGTTCGTCAAAAGGCCAGAAGTTATAGGATAAGGGTAAAGACTTTTTTATTTTCTATTTTTAGTCTTGATTTATTTGTTAAGTTTAAGCCATATAGTACCCCATAACATTTCTGCTTTGTCCAAATTCATATTACAATATTCATGGTTTTGCTTCACTAAGGAGTTCAGTTAGAATTAAGGAGAGGCTTTATTTTATAATGCTTTTACACCATGGCTTGTTCTTGAACCATAGCTAAGAATGTACTTGCTGCAGCAACAGTGTCCAAATACTGTATCTTGGATCATTAAAGTAGAATTAAAGATTTAAAATTGCTTAATTTTTTCTATTTGTCATTTCTTGATTTTCTAAGCATGCACTACTCTAATGTTATGACAGCCAAAGATTGCTGCCTATGTGCATGGTATTGTCTCTTTGAATCAGGGATTTCATGTATTGAAACCTGATATGCATCTTTGTATGAGCACTCATTATCTGTTAATGCACTGGCCAAGTGGAATTTCATTATACTCTGTGTGTGTTGAATAACATGTTCTCACTGGAATCAATTGTATTCTTGTTTTGTTGACATGTTAATGTTATCATTGGAATCAATATATTCGTGTTTTCTTCCGTCCTTAGTTCTTAGCTACATAGATATGTTTCCATTCGTAATGACACGTTAACATTATTTTCACCAGGAATATTTTTACGGCCTCACAAATGATCTTTCCCCGCATGCTAATGTTGCTAATTTCAGCGATTTCCTAGTCTATCGAATTGGAGGAGGACCACAGGCCCCAAGATCAGCTCTGCCAATTGGAGCTGATCCTGTTGCCAACCCTCTAAGAATAGTTCCGGTGAATGTTGACAAGGAGTTACTCCATCTTATTCTTGCTGTTTCATATGCAAAAGACGCTGATCAAATTATCTCAAGGTACGCATGACACTGTGCATTGAAATGTCACTCTCTGCTTCTAGGGTGAATTTTGTTTTTGAAAATAGTGTTTTTCAAAAGTAGTCTCTAAACTTAAAAATAGTGAAATCATGTTTGGTATTAGTTTTGAAAACAATGAAAAACAATAAATCTGTAGTTTAATGATATGATCTTTTTTGTTTTCGGATGCAAGTTTTGGAGAAGATCTAATCAAACACATCTCCAACAGATTTTCACTCTGGAAAATGAAAACTATTTTGGGAAACATCTCAAATCAATTAGCAATTTAGCAACATACCTAATCTGGACATTGCAAAATGAAATGTTCCGCTACATATTGCCCCCTCATTCTATTTCAAAATTACTGGTGACAAATTCTCTTTTGTTGCAGCAACGTGGCTGGTTTTATATTTGTTACAGACGTTGACACACAAAGGTTTGGAGTTTGAATTTTCATCATCATAAGAATTTGTCATAGTGATGCTTAGTTCTGTTTTTTCGTTCAGTCATAATTAACATTTTCGAACTTCTTACACCTTCAGGAAGACGGTTACATATCTCGCACCCTCACCTGGGATGCTCCCAAGCAAATATCTGATCGCAGGAACATTGACATGGCTTGAAACATGAAGCATTTAGGAAAGAATCCAGTTATTAGTTTAGCATTTAAACTTCAGCATGTAATTGGGATGATGGAATTTTTATTTTTATTTTTATTTTTATTTTATTTTGTATAGTTTTTACTAAATTGTGATGTCAATACAAAGACAAAAATGCTTCTTCCTCGAATGGACACCCTTGATATTCAAATTGCTTAATGCTTTTGGCATCGGTAATTTTCTTAGCAAAGTTTAATTGGGAAACAACAAAAAATTCTTAAAACAATTTTTCATTTACAAATCCAGAATCCAAAATTTTATTTATTTACAAATAGAGAGAGAGAGAATAATTCTCTAATAAGGATAGTCTCATTTTAACAATGTGAGGATCCTACTAACAAACAAAAAATATGTTCTCTGATGTATTAAAATATGTTATTTGTACTTATGGTAATAAAGTAAGAATGCCTTTATCTAAATACTTTATATGTATATATCCCTGTTTCCTCTCACTTGTAAAATTTTCTTTGGCATTATCATATTTTCTCGTGTGAAATCAAATTTGAGTTTTTTTTTTCTTTTACAAATAATTTTGTTCAGAGAAAAGAAAGGAGCTAAAACTCTAATTAATTCTATTTAAAAAAAAAACTAAATGATTTTGAATGAATATCAATTAAGCCATATATATATAGCTTTGCTTTATGTAGTAAGACCAAAGAGTTTTATTATCATATTTGGAGAATTTTGATGATCTACTATGGACTGAATAATACTCCAAATATTCAATCTAAACTTAGCTGCAATTTCATGTGGATTTTTTTATCTGAAAAGAATTATATATGGATTGAACCAACAATTTTATTACAAACATATTGTTAATCTCATCAAGCTACATGTCATAAGGATTAGTTCCTTCTCGATTGAAATAAGGTTGGGCTTTACTTGATAATTCAAGTATAGTGATCTACGATATGCTTGATTCTATTGTGTGGTCTGAGAGTAAGACCCAAAAACACATTCAGACCAGTATATGAGAATATACGTGATATTACTTGAGAAAGGCAATAAAAAAGAATTATGATTATTTAACTGTCAACATAAATAATAAATTTTTGATAACATAAATGGAGGAATTAAGTTGGAATGCTTATGATGAATTCGATTGTCCTACTATCTTTAATTTCTTAATGATTTTTATTACTATTTGCATCTTTATTTAATTGAATTGTTTTATCATCTTTTGGTATAAGGTTAGAAATTCGTTAGCTAATAAAAAAACAATTTTTGTGGGATAATACTCTAAGCTACTTGTATTATTTGTGCCGACTTAGTACACTTATTAGTTCATAAAACATTTTGCATTGCAAATTCCATTACTAATTGACAACATTCATTACAAGAATAATCTCTTTTAGATTTGAACAACGTAATCACTATTAAATTGTACTTTTGTGATCACGGTTAAACTATACTTGGTGGCTATAGTTTAACAATTTAAGATGTCAAATCTATTAAATAAATAGATATTTGTTCGGGAGCGTAACAAACACAGTAAGATCGTTGAAGCGCGCATGAGTAGAGACCTCTGTTGGTTATGAGGATATATATTCTCTCAGAATGGGTACAATTACATTTCAAATTTTAGGGTGCGTTTGAGATTGAAATCGGTCAATTGTAAACGCTAAAGTATTAAAGTGTTTAGTAAACACTAACTGCTATACCTTAAAATGAATATTGATATGATTTTTCACTTATATGATGGAAATTTATTATATTTTTAATAATTTTATATTTATTACATATTATTAACTTTTATTTTATAATTACAATTTTTTTTTCACAGCAGCAGCTGTAGGTTAAAAGCTGCAGCACCTTAATTTTAAACACGACCTTAATAAATCTGACAGTTTAAGAAAGACTTAAAAATTATTTTAAAAATATATTAACAATATATTTGTGTGGGTCACTTGACACTCATATTTTTTTTATAAAAATCATTAAAAGATTCAATATGCCTCAAGCATAAAAACCAAATGATCATAGTTTGTATTTATTCAAGCTAGAAAATCCATGTATGGATTAAAATAAACCAGGTGCACATGGTACATCCATTTTAGTGATTTTTTTTAATAATCCATATGCCCATATCTATCTATTAGAAAGTTAAAATATAAATTTTCCATTGTAGTAATATATGTAAATGATATATAAATGTATTAGAACTCCAGATGAGCTTATTGAACTGATTCATTTTAAAGTGAATTTGAAATCAAAGATCTGAGGGAAAAACAAACAAAAAGAAAATTATATTGGCCTACACGTCTAGCAAAAAGGTAATAGGATATTTATCCATCAATACGCCTACATTAAACAAACTTGAATCATATTAACATGGAAAATATGTTCATCCATTCAGTATCATGTGTTTGTTTATTCTTTCGATCCTTAATAGAGTATGTTCTACCCTAAAGATAATACTAAAGAGATTCTTGGTTTAAAAGCATCGTATCTAAATGCAGCACATCTCATATGAGATCTAGCAAAGCAAGCAAATTAATATTAAGCAAAGGCGCCCAGAATACCTTTGCAAATTTATTTACCATAGCTTTGCCAACATCAATTTTTTGAAAAACTTTTACATAGCATCGGCATGCGTTGGCTCAATAGACTACTAGGTTGATTTTGTCATTTTGAGGGGAGCATTTTATTAAGGGGAGAATATTCATTGAAGTAAACAACTACAGATAGACCAAAGTACAATGTACTCTTTTTCGTTCAATGAAGTCTTTTTCCATTGAGTTTTACTGACGAGGTTTTAATGAAACAATAGTATGTACATTCACAACCATAGAGAAAAATTAAAGTGATTGGGCAAAGGGGAGTATTGCAAATAAATGGTCTCTCATCACTTTAGATATAGATTCTAGAATAGATTATTTCTATCTTCATGGTTAGATAATTAGTAGGTACCTATCAAGAAAAAAATAATAATAATAATTAGGAGGTAATTATCTTTTTTATCTTTGCATTTGTCATAACTAAAGATGGTCAATGGGTCGGGCAGCACGCGGCACGGGACATATCCGTACTGTTGGGGAAAAATTAGGTTTTTAAATTTTTATAAAACCTTTTGAAGATCGCTCTCATATAATATATAAGAATTCGTATTCTAGAAATCGTACCTTGAAATTCCGAGTTGGCTTTTTCCGCTGAAGTGATTTAGGCTCCTAGATCATGATCCGCCACCACTACTTCTGTTAGATCACGATCCGTCACCACCACACTTGTTAGATCACGAATTGTCACCAATGATCTTCCAGGTTATGACTCAAGTTCGATCTGCACTTGACGTGTGGACGCCTTTATCACTACCAAAGCAACTAGCACGAGAAAATTTTTCTCTCAACCATGGAGAGAAAAATCTTATTCTCTGATCTGTATAAAGTGGTTTCTCTCTTTTTTCTTTAGAGAAAATAAGCCTTATATATCTCCCTTTAGTGAAAACCCTAGTCTCCAAATAATTCCCAAAATAAAACTCACGTTCCTTTTTATTTTGTAGGAGACCCACCATGTAAAATAACATAAGGCCCCTTACACATAAGCTAATTAAATGGAGCCTCCCACTAAATGATATATTTAGGCTTTTGACCCAAATAGCTAGTTATCTTGCTTATTAGTCCAGTAGTGGTGCAGTCAATTAAATGAGCTAACCCGGGGATCATTTGGGAACATACAATAGTGGCTATAACAATTAGGCATGTAATTAAACTAGCCTAATTATTTAATTCCAAATCTACTCCACTAAAAGATTGGAACTGACTTCCATAATTGTATGCTCGAATAATAATTCGTCCCAAGCCACATTGATTTCTTTATTGCACAATCCTTTGTACCACATCGTTAATTAAATTGATATCTCAACTGTCCAATCAATTTAATAACATCTTATTCCTTGATCCTTACTGGTTTTCTCTAATGATCATTTTCAACATACTAAATATGTTGACACACTCTGGCCAAAGAATTCTATGATCAAGTGCCGAAAACCTATCAAGAGATGTGTTGTACAAATTCTATATTGTTAATCCATAACTCCAATACTCATAATTGCTCCCACCAAGATACCGGGTAATCTTGACCACAAGGATGTGTCGTGCCCATTGGTAACTCAAATGGAATAACAATTACAATCATGAAATCATAATTAACTCAAGATTAAAATTACAGTAAAATCAATGCCTATGAGATTTAATAAGTCTGACATTTATTACAAAGTTAATTAAATCTCACATGTGATCCTGTTCAATGTAGTCGTACTACATTAATAAATTCATACATGATTAAGACAAATCATTCAATGAATTTATTACAGTCTATACCTAAATAAAGTGCCCAACTTTATTTATCAACTGCGAACTAAATTTATTTTATCATAAGATAACTTGTATTTATGTCTTCTGTGAATCCACATGGTGATCACATAAATACATATAATATGATTAAATGGACTTTAATACAAATATTAATGCAATTAAGATATTTGAATAAAATACCTCATTTATTTTATTAATCAGAAAAATTATTTATTACAATTAAATAAACATATATGCTTTTAAAGAGCATATTTTCCCAAAAATCTCCCACTA
Source organism: Citrus trifoliata (assembly GCA_018350135.1). Taxonomy (NCBI): domain Eukaryota; kingdom Viridiplantae; phylum Streptophyta; class Magnoliopsida; order Sapindales; family Rutaceae; genus Citrus; species Citrus trifoliata. The sequence continues at coordinate 16,676,262 of CM031389.1, read as the reverse complement.
GCTCTCAAAGCATATTTGGCATCTCACGCATGCCCATGGATTCCAAGTGCAAGTTAAAAGGTTTCCCAGGTATGGCCTTAGTAAAAGGATCTGCCAAGTTTTGCTGTGATGCAATCTGAGTAACCTCCACATCACCTCTTTGCACTATATCCCTTATAAGATGATACTTCCTCTCAATATGTTTTTGTTTCTTGTGGTTCCTTGATTCCTTAAATTGAGCTACCGCACCACTATTATTGGTTGTTGTGAAATTAGATATATAGTTATGAAATTATAATAAACTGATAATAAAATATTGGAAATTTACAACCGTCCACTTGTTTGTTTGCCTTTTTCAAAAATATACAAATACTTTTTTTTTTCAGCGCGCCACCTGAAGTTTACTTTTTGTTGCATTTGTCCACTTCCGTCTAATTTTCGTTAGTAAATTTAACAGAATGGCCTTTTTACCCCTCAAAATTACAATTTAACCCAAACTAAATAGAAATTAGAGATAAATTTGATAGATTTAATTTTTTTCAAAGGTGGATGATACAAATTGGAGGAAAATAATGTTTGTTACTAAATTTAGAAAATTTGTATTTATTTTTTTGTGTATTTATTTTTTGTCTTTCAAAAAAATAAATACAATTTTTCTAAATTTAACAAGTAACAAACACTATTTTCCTCCAATTTCTAGCATCCACCTTTGAAAAAAATTAAATCCATCCAATTTATCTCCAATTTCCATTTATTTTGGGTTAAATTGTAAAGTTGAGGGGTAAAAAGGTCATTTTGTTAACTTTCTGTTAAATCCACTAACGGAAATTAGATGAAAGTGGATGAATGCAATAAAAAACAAACTTCAGGTGGGGCGCTGAAAAAAAAGTGTTTGTCTATTTTTGAAAAAGGCAAAACAAACAGGTGGACGATTGTAAATTTTCCTAAAATATTAATTGCTCTCTTAATAAAAATTATTGTTGTTGTTGTTGTTATTAGGCTTGTGGGACCAAAAATAAAATAGGTCTAATAAGGCTCAAATAAATTTAATCTTAAAAAGGTCTATCTAATAAATTTTCTCTTAATTAAGCCCATGAAGTGGTGGACAAATCATCTAAAATGATCCTCTTAAGTAACAAGGTTTTCAAAACCCAAAAGGAGCCAAGGTATTAGATTGTTATCCTAAGACAAACCACCTAGGATAAATCAAGTAGGTGGCAAGGATTCAAAGGCCAAAACATGCCGAGGTTCTAGACTCTTATCCTAGGATAAACATCCTAAGTTTGAAAGATTCTATGATCCCAAGGTCTTATTAAAAATAACCTATGAATAAAATGTTTCTTCTTTTAATATGTAGGCAAGTTTGTATATCCATGTGTCAATCAACATGGGCACTAAAAGACAAATGTTGCCAAATGCCACAAGAACAATGACATTTGCATCAAAATAACTAAAACTCAAGTAAAATCAATTTGGTCGATAAATATATCTTTCATTCTCACTAAAAGGTAAGAAAAAAAAAAGGTTTAAAAGTAAAAAAGGCTAATTGTCTCCCTCTAATATTTTTCTTTCTAAATTTATATTTTTAGAGACTAACTTGACCGTCGGAGAGTTTACGCCGGAAAAACTTGCCCTCTGATCTTTTTCTTGTGTTTGTAAACTATCACTAGACAAGAACATTCTAATTGTCTAAGGAAGTGAACTCATAAAAGGATATCCTTGTCTCATAGCTTTGTTACTCTTCTCCTACCCATCCTAAGGCCAATAGACTAGTTGAAGCTACCAATCGAGTGATTAAGCAAATTCTTAAGCCTAAGTTAGAGAAAGCCAAAGGAGCATAGCCAGATGAATTGTCATTTGTCCTATAGTCTTATCGAACTACACCAAGGACTCCTACAGGAGAATCTCCTTTCTCCTTGGCATTTGGGGCAGAATCTGTCATCCCTGCTGAAATAGGAACACCGACTTATCGAGTACAACACTTTGATCCTCTCATCAATGATGAACTACAATGTCAAAGTTTAGACCTCCTAGAAGAAAAGAGGAATCAGGCTATGATCAAGGTTGCTGCCTATCAGGGCAAAATAGCTCGTTACTACAATGCTCGAGTTAAACTTCAGAGGTTCAAAATTAGAGATCTTGTTCTAAAAGGTCTTACTTAATGCTCAAGAGCCAGGTGTTGGCACCTTGGGTCTTAATTGAGATGGACCCCACATAATCAGAGAAGTAGTTAAACCATGAACTTATGTTTTGTCTACCTTAGGTGGAAAAATCTTGAGGCATGCTTGGAATGCTGAGCATCTCAGGATTTACCATCAATAATATAATCTTGTACTTATGATCATATAAGTTTGATCTTCCCTTAATAATCAGACAAGTTTTGTAAAGACACAATGCAGATGAATAAAAGACTACTTCTCCCAGTCATATAAATTCTCCATCTTAGTTATCCATGAGATGTTTTAAATAAACTAGTGACGATGATGAATGTTTTTGGATCAATTCTAAATTTTCATAAACTTAACATATGAAAATTTTGTATATTTATTTAAATTCAACAAAACAAAGGAACATGTCATTTCAGGGATAAAAACTTAAAAAAACACATAAAATAAAAATTCAAAGTTCATCTCCTAAGCAATCAGCTTACACAAAATGTTCAAAACTCCTAAATTAAGAAAAACCCCTCAGAAAATCCTAGTATGTTGAAAATCACCATTCTGCTGTTCAGAATGCCTCCTAAAGAGATCCTCAAACCCTTTTGGTATAACTGTGAATATCACCTCGGTCAAATGAGTATCTCTTGTTCCATCCGTACATCCCCTATCAATGCATGTCTTGGAGCCATTATCCTCATTCGGCTTGTTACCACCAAATTTCACACCAAGCTCTTTCAAGTGTTGGTCAACCACTTCTATGTCAGTATCAGCATTGTAGCAAGCAAAGAACATACGACAATCTTTTAGTCCCTTCAAGTATTCATCGTAGTCTTGGTCAAGTACACCTTCAATTTGCTCCTTAGCTGCAGAAAGTTCTTTCTCGAGCCCCTTGGTTTTTTCCATCTAAGTATTTTCTTTATCTAAAGCTGCTCTTTCCTTAGCATTAGCATCATCTAATAAACGTTGCATTTTAGAGTTATACTCTATAGTCTTGGAAAGTTTGAGACTCAATTCTTGAACTTTTCTTTCAGCCGTTTTAGCCTTCTCCTCAGATGTGGATAAAGAGACCAAGTTCTGTATAAGATAAACCTCAGTTAGCAAGCGAATGATCTTAAAAAATAAATAAATAATGAGAAAAGTTAAAATAACTTTACCTTAGAAAGAAGGCTTGAGGCAAGCTTGAGGGATTCAACTAGATCAAGACTCTCAATGCCCTTTGTCAAGGTTGAGGGGTGAGGAGATAAAGATGACTGATGCACCGATGGATTTTGTGGCGCGGGAATACAAACTCCCTTCTCAGATGGAAAAAGAGGAGAAAGAGGATGAATAAATGATGTAATCTGCTGAGCTTGGGATACAAACTGAGAAGATGATCCACATTGCTTCCGTTGTTTCTTTTGAGCAACATCCGAAATCACCAATCTCTTTCGTTTCTCACCTTTGAAAGTTGTATTAGGAGAATTATTTGAAGCCATCACTGGAGCTTCCTTCTCATAAAATGAGATGCTGAGATGCTATGCTTACCCAAGCTTAGGCTTAAAGCTTTTGCTATATTTCTTTCCTCATCTACTGAAAGGTCAGGGCAAGTCCACTCATTTGCAAAACCAGGGAAGAAAATTAGTTGCTGAGTTATAAAAAGAATTCATAATAAGATATAATAAATTATTATAAGAAAATGAGATTCTACTTGGTTGAAAAAATCATGTCTGGATTCTAGCCTCAGGATACTCTGTACCTGTCCCGAACTCCCAATCACCTCTAACAAAAAATGGTAAGGTTTCCAAGTCTTATCTTGGCGACTAGGTTCACCATAAAGAAGAATCTTGTCTGAATTAGGATAGGCAGATAAACACCAAAATCCTTCAGCCTTGGGACATCTATGTGGATGAAAAAGACTTTGAAATTCAGCCACATAAGGATCATTGAATCCTAGGTAACGCTAAAGAGATCACATCCCAATAATACAACACCAAGCTTTAGGAGAAAGTTGAGCTGGAGCAAGTCCTAAGGCATGTAATATCCTTCGAACATAAGGATGAAATGGGAGTCGTACTCCAGAATTCAACATACACCTAGTAATCCCAACAAGCCCTTAGGAGGGTTGGTAATGCTCCTTTTAAGTGAAGCACGACAAAGTGTTATTGATCTAGGAATGCTATATCTAATCATTAATATCTCAAGGGACATTTCACCTAATCAACATTTAATCGTCTTCATCTGCCATGGATATGTATCTTCAACTACAGGCTCATCCTCATCCTTAGAATTTTCTAAGTTAATCACCTTCCTTCTTTTTATAATTTCATCTACATATCCACTGCTATCCTCATCTATCTCCTCTTTTAATTCACAACTACTTACATCACTCGTAATAGCATGAATGGTAGTCAAGAGAATAGCATCCACCACAATATTTTTGGTTATTTTGATACTAGGTCTTGTTGAACTAAGAAAAACTTACAAAGTGAAATTGACTATAATTACTCTCCTAAGGATAGCAATAAATAATAAAAAGTAATGAATAAATAAATACTCACAGAAAGTAGTCGGAAAGTCACAGGAAAATCACCAGAGAGTCGACAAAAGGCCGCCGAAAATTCATCGCCAACCACTATGAACACCATCGTCGGGCACCTTGAGAGCTTTTCTCTTCACCTCTTCTCTTTTCTCTTGCAAACTATTGTATGAGATAGGATCATGGGAAATGAGGCATTATATAGGAGAGGAAGAGGATCTTAGTCAATTAAAGAGGATTTGCAATTAATACAATTAATGATAGGAATCAAACATTCTTAGAAAGGAATCAAATCCTCCTAAGATAGTTTAAATCTCCAAAAATCATCTTAGGATGGAAATAAAATTATCCAAAGATGGAAAAATAATCCCATAATGGAAATTGAATCATCAAGGAATCATCCTAAGATGGAAATAAAATTATCATCCTAGGATGGAAATAAAATTATCCAAGGATGGAAGGAATCATCCTAGGATGGAAATAAAATTATCCAAGGATGGAAGGAATCATATTAGGATGGAAATAAAATTATCCAAGGATGATGATGGAAATAAAATTATCCAAAGATGGAAAGAATAATCCTAGGATGGAAATTGAATCATCAAGAAATGATTCTAGGATGGAAATAAAATGAAAAATAAAAATAAAAATATCCTTGAAAAAATCCTCCTAAGGATGAAATTTAAGGAAAAATTCCTTAGAGAAAAATCATCCTAGAATCAAATCCTCCTAAGGATAAAATTTAAGGAAAGTTCCTCTTAAGGATGACATCTAAGGAAAATTTCCTTAAAGAAAATCATCTTAGGATGAAATTCTCCTAAGGATAAAATTTAAGGAAAATTCCTCCTAATGATGAAATTTAAAGAAATTTTCCTTAAAGAAAATTATCTTAGAATGAAATCCTCTTAAGGATAAAATTTAAGAAAATTTTCCTTAAATAAAATCATCTTAGGATGAAATCCTCCTAAGGATAAAATTTAAGGAAAATTCCTCATAAGAATGAAATCTAAGGAAAATTTCCTTAAAGAAAATCATCCTATGATAAAATCCTCCTAAGGATGAAATTTAAGGGCAAATTCCTTAGAGAAAAATCATTCTAGAATCAAATTCTCCTAAGGATGAAATTTAAGAAAAATTCCTTAGAGAAAAATCATCCTAGGATATAATCCTTCTAAGGATAAGATTTAAGAAAAATTTCTTTAAAGAAAATCATTCTAGGATAAAATCCTCCTAAGGATAAAATCTGAGGAAAATTCCTCCTAAGGATGAAATCTAAGAAACATTTCCTTAAGGAAAATTATCCTAGAATGAAATCCTCTTAAGAATGAAATTTAAGGAAATATTCCTTAGAGAAAAATTATTCTAGGATCAAATCCTCCTAAGGATAAAATTTAAAGAAATTCCTCCTAAAAATGAAATATAAGGAAAATTCCTTAGAGAAAAATCATCCTAGGATAAAATCCTCCTAAGAATAAAATTTAAGGAAAATTCCTCCTAAGGATGATATGTAAGGAAAATTTCCTTAAAGAAAATCATCTTAGGATAAAATCCATCTAAGGATAAAATTTAAGGAAAATTCCTCTTAACGATGAAATCTAAAGAAAATAATCCTATGATGAAATCTTCCTAAGGATAAAATTTAAGGAAAATTCCTTCTAAGGATGAAATATAAGAAAAATTTCCTTAAATAAAATCATCATAGGATGTTAAGAAAATCCTCTTAAGGATGAAATTCTTGGCGAAAATTCTCCTAAAGATATTAAAATAAATAAATAAATAAAAAGTGTAAATTTTTTATTTTAAAAATTTTACACTTGGGGGGGCAACTGTTGAACTAAAAATAAAATAGGTCTAATAAGGCTCAAATAAATTTAATCTCAATAAGGCCCATCTAATAACTTTTCTCCTAATTAAACCCACGAAGTCATTGACAAGTCACCTAAAATGATCCTCCTAAGTAATAAGGTTTCAATACCCAAAAGGAGACAAGATCTTATATTCTTATCCTAAGATAGACTGCCTAAGATAAATCAACTAGGTGGTAAGGATTCAAAACCCAAAATGTGCCAAGGTTCTAGGCTCTTATCATAGGACAAACCTCCTACGTTTGAAGGTTCCTATGATCTCAATGTCTTATTAAAAATAACATAAGGATAAAACGTTTTTTTCTTTAATTTGTAGACAAGTTTATATATTCATGTGTCAATCAACATGGGCACTAAAAGACAAATGTTGCCAAATGTCACAAGAATAAGGACATTTGTCATCAAAATAACTAGGACTCAAGTAAAATCAGTTTGGTCAATAAATATGTCTTTCATTATCACTGAAAGGTAAGAAAAAAAGAGAGTCAAAAGTAGAAAATGCTAACTTTCTCCCTCTAATATTTCTCTTTCTAAATTTATATTTCCGGTGACTGACTTGACTGTTGGAGGGTTTACGCCAATAAAGTCGACCCTCTGATTTTTTTTTTTTTTTGTGTTTGTAGACTATCACTAGATAAGAACATTCTAATTGCCTAAGAAAATGAACTCATAAGAGGATCGACTTTATTGGTGTACTAAGATCAGCCCAAAAGATAAACTCACCATGATCAAATCCAACAAAGAGGAACCCAAGTTCTAACGGAGTCGTCTTCAGTCAAAATTTTTACATCATAAGTTAGGACAAAATTTGCACCAACAAGGCTGATGAGCTTAAAAAAGCACAGCAGACACGTGAGTATTTTTAAGCACGCTGGACATATGGGTTTGAGGGGAAAAAAAAAGTTGATGAGCCTTTTTTTAGCACAGCCCACAGCATGACTCGAGCATGGCACGAGTGGGCTTGTGCCGTGGGCCATGCCAGACCCTTATAAAAAAAATTGAGCACGTTGGTGGGCCATGCCGTGCCGGGCCGTGGGCCCTAGTGGGCCGAGGTTTGACGGCCATCATTGCCTGTTGGCCATCTCTAGTCATAACCCTAATCCCTTCCAACAAATTAAGGAGGCCTCTTGTAGTAATTTCAATTCAATAACAAATTAAAAATAATGCATGAAGCCTACATGTTATCACGAGCCGCTCAAATTTGCCACCAACAGAGACTAACTTTGCGCGCACGGGTATGTTTAGTAAAAGTCCGCCTAACAACAAGATGCGTTTAAAGTGAGGTGCATTCCGCTTAACAATGGGATATACTTAGCAACACGATGCGTTCAGCACTAGGCCACCTCATAAAACTAACCAGACATGGTACACTTAACAACCAACCTAGCCCAGCCCGAATTCTCTACAATTTGTAAATAGCTAGAAGTTTCTACAAGATTGCATTCTAGTCGTAGGAAGATATTTAGGCAAGTTGCCAACTTGCACGGTGAGCTCTAGAACTAGCATCCAACACTATAAATACCCCATCACTCTTGCCATTTTTGTTCATCACCCTAACACACACCAGCACACAACGCACCACGCACACAAGCTCTCAAGCTCTTGTAAAAAACTCTTATATTTTCTCTTTGTGAATAATAAAATTATATTTTACCATATTAGTCTCTCTTCTCTCTAACATTATCGCAAGCATCCTTACTTGCCTAATTTGAGAAGATCATTAGACTTATTTAACAACTTTTGTGCTAGAAATTGCCTAAATACCGCACGAGTTTGTTGTGCGCAATTCTCATCCCATGACAATGTATTTTCGCAAGCACTTTGTTTATTGTTCAAAATATATTTCTTCTTTTACTAATTTCTCTTTATTTCCCGTTTATTTTGGACAATAAATTTATATTAATGCTACGTCATTTGGTTGAGTATATCCTATGGGAACCCATGAAATAGTTACAATTCGATTATTTTACATAAATACTTTGAAATACTTCTATAATCAGGCAACAATATTAGTATTCAATTGACAGTAAAAAGGTTTATATTTATTAATTTGCGAGGCAATGTTAGTATATGATGAGTAGCCAAAAATTCTCAATCTCGTCAAGAAGGATTAAGAAACCTAAAAGTTTAGACTATCAATGTATTATATCATTAAAGTAAATGACAGTCACATTCTGGCTTGCAGGTTGAATTACGAAAAACACACCAATACTCTTTGAATGGCATGAACATCCAAGGCATTGTCTAAGGAAGCTTGGTCCCGAAAGTAGATGAAATTCTGAGATTGAGATTGACGAAAGAGACACACACGAGAGAGAGTCAATTGAATATCCCAGTTCGAAAGATCTACACTCGCACATACTAATGCACAAATCAGTAAAACATAAAACGTTGAGTACTCATACTGGGTATGGAAGAAAATTCACCTTTTCCCAGTAAGAACTCCATAAGCTGACTTGAGTGAAATATGATCTTGAAACCCTAGTAAAAACCTTTATAGTGAGGTATGACTATTTGTCCTGCACGATATTTTCTTGATCAAGTTAGGACAAAGTCAAAAAGAAATATGTTCCCATAAATGATAAACTGGAACAGCTAACCCTTCTTATGCCCAAGAGTAATCAACACTTTCAGATGTTACTGCAGTGTGTATTTGGAAGAAATCGGATATTTGCACAAGGCCCTCACCTACAGTCAAAAAGTTGCTGTGCAGAATTGAAACCAGAACGTGAGATCTTCCACTTATAGTTTCTAGGTGCAGTGAATTTTTAGAAGGTGAACTGATTGTATCAAGGCTAACAATCTCTGGGTCTGGAGGATTATCACTACTACCATGACAAGATACAATTTCAAACCATATTCCAGGTGGAAATCTTCTTCGTCTCACCAACCAAAGTTCAATATTAATATAAGGTGTGGCATGCATGATGGATATAACGACTTCAATCAGCATGCAAACAAGGCTGATGCTTGAGTTCATCATAGTGAAGAAAATATAGAAAACAGAAGTTGGTAACAGAAGAAGCGGCGGCGTAAAAATAAGAGATCCGACAATATGTTGCTTGAGGGTGTACTCATAGCTATCTAGCCTTTGTCGAAGAGGATTCCACTTACGACCCCTGCCAAAATGATTCAGCAACTGTATGAACAACTTAAAATAAATAAACATCAAAATCAAACACAAGATATTTTCCTGTTTTCTAGCAAAAAATAAATAAATAAATCAATAAATCACTCATTAATCATAACAAGGGCCTAGTCTTAAAAGTAGGTTTCATTTGTAATTGAAACAAATGATGCAGTAAAGTTGAAATATGCCCATCCCCCAATCGCAACCAATCACCAGCCAACCTCTTCCAACATAATACTGGCCTCCGTATATAACAAAAATTAATGAGATCAACATATATCACGCACCCATGAGATTATGTCAAAGAAAGGCCTAGTCTTCAAAGTAGGTTTCATTTGTAATTGCAAGTGAGATTCTTAATGGTTTTAATTACAAAAAGTTTTGGTTCAGGCTAACCTGAACAAGCGCCATAAAGCTGCTAATGCTTGTTATCTGCTGAGAATACAAAAGTGACATCACCCAATGGAGAGTTGACACATGCAATGTCACTAGCACAATCATGTCTCTAATGAAGGCAGCAGGTACGGTCATCCCAAAAAGAATTCCTAGCATAGCAAGTCCTTTCACCAAATAAAGCAAGAGGGCATCCATAAAGAACCAGAGGACAGACCATATTTGGATGGCATGAAGGGAAATCATGCCAAGAACTCCGGCCAACTCGGTATTCAACTTGAAACCTGCATGCACTCCCTTCAACTATACACAACAGCTCCTTTGTAGCGTCATTGGCAAAGTTCCAAAACCCATAAGCAGACTGATTCTGCATAAAACAACAGTGAGAAACCAATCAAATTTACCAAAAGCACATCGACAGCTAGGCTTGACCACATGGAGTGCTTATGTAATGCAGCTTTCTCAGCATATTCAACACGACTGAGACCATACAAAACAAAATATTTAAATTATGACACGAAATAGTAAGGGCCTGTTACAAAAAATGAAGAGAACAATATATCAAATGTAATACACTTTTTTTTTTGGGGGATAAAAATTAATTACCCTTCAGATCACAGTATCATGTCCATCTAGGTTGGACCAAATAGTCTAAAAAATCAACTGGTTAACCATGAGCTTTTCGAATATTTTCTTTTTCTTGGTAGGAGATACAAACTCCTTAGAATAGAGAAAATAAACACATTCTAAATGATTTTAAACTAAATAATCAAATATAATTTCAATTATCACCACAAAGTAAAACCTTATAAATCAAAAACCCCAATATATGTTACACAGAGCCTCTTGTCACCTGAGGTCATTGACCTGAAGAAGGATAGGCCAAAACAAGATCTGACCACAGCAAATTTGGATATTTATCCAAGCAGTATCGAATAAACTTTTGATGTAGTGCATATCCACGATTGTGATCCAAAACTCAGAAAGGTATGAATAAACTGAAGGAAAATATAGAATATCATGGACAACGAAGCCATAGACACAGCCAATAATTGCCACACCAAGGCAACAAGCCTGAAAACCATAACACGTGTTGTTAGAAAGTGCATATGAAACTAGGATTGTGTAAGCACCAAAGTCTAGAATAATTCATGCAAATGATAGAAAACTTAGTGGAAGGCCACTTGAAGCTGACATGTCTCTCAAAGACCATTTTGGAAGCAGTGGCACTGTTCATTGCTAGAATGACTGCATCCTGAATTGAGGAAATCAAAATGAAAATTCAGTCACAATTTTTTTTTTGAAAAGTGGTATATAGCACAAAGAGAAATCTTGCAAACCGCTTTACCAACTCACTGAGAGGTTGTTTCTGGTGAAGTTCATCAATCCACTTGTGTTTCTTGAGAAAAATTTTCACTTTTTCAGAAGAATTCCAAAAACTCAAGGAGAAATGGTGTGCACCATATCTGGGAGTTTCATAAAGTATCGCCTGAAATTTTCAAACAAAAGGGAAAGTTACTACAACAGAAAAAAAAAACTTAAAACATATATAATGTAGTACAGTAATTATGACTTACATACATGGACATCGCAATGCAACACCGATCGCCCATTCCAATGTATGTGATGCGATTTAGGAATACAGTGAATATTTCTACCACGAATTTTGTAAAGATCATATACCATCTGGATCCAGTGATTGCTTCCAATAGCAGCTTGCCTGTTTTTCTCTACTAAGCCATCAAGTTTGTTCTATTTCTCTTTCTAAGCATACCCTCCCTGTTCAGTTCACAAGCAGTACCACAAGTGTAGTACTTTCTTTGATCACTATCTCCCACTCCAATCCTGAACAACTGATCATTATCACTGGGATACACAGCACACTGACCAACCAAAGAAAACATTGACTTACCCTGTAAAGTTACAGCCATGCTCCCATTTGTATCATAGAGGATCTCCTGATAACAAGAAATAGCATACAATGTAAGATATAGTCTCCAATTAAAATCCTTCACATACCCAATTCAAATGCAAGAAAATATGCTTCATAAACTCCATAAAGCTTTTAACACACACAATTATCAGAGCAACCTCCATTGCAGATTCATCATCCACCCAATCAGATCAACATCTGCAAAATGAGTTAGCGTAATCAAACCTCATCACAACATCTCCCCCAACTCAATAACGTGTTACTAAGAAAACTGTATGAAAGTAACACAGCGAGAAACAAGAAGATGAGAAAATAATCTAAAAAATTTCATAGCTCTAACCCATTTAAATGTTTATGATTCAGGTCTCCTAATTTCTAACTGAACATAGTATACTCACCAATGTATCCAAGTTTCTAAGTGAACATAGTAGACTCATCATTAATGTTTCATAATATCACAGTTATAGCGTTGTCCTGTTGTTCAAAAACCACAGAAATTATCTAAACTGGATATGAACATTGACAGTAAAACAATCAAAAGAAATGCAACTAAAATACTGAGTGTTTTGAGAACTACATGTTCTTCTCAAACTTCTATCTGCATGATAACAATTATTATTGATACCTTAAGACTGGATTGGCAGCCAGACAAAGAGGAGTCATCACGAGCCAAAGCCACAACAATGTCGAGAGAAGCCGGTGTGCAGGAGACAAACCAGCCAAACAAGAAGGTGTATGATGAAGAAGGCTCAGTTGATGACAGGTGTTTCAGCCACCAAATCCTACATTGTTTTCTCATTTTTCACCTCGTTATCATCTCATATAATTAATTATTCAATCATCAATCTCTCTCATATTCACAAAAGCCAGCACATTAGATTGAATTAAATTATCTTTTATTTAAAATAATATGCAACGTACGATAATAGATCCAAAGCTTAAAACTTTTCTCCTCCACTCTCCCAAACTTTCTCAAGAAACAAACACAGGATTATGATTAAACTCGTTAACTCTAGTTAATTAGATAATTAAAGTTCATTGTTAGAAATAAAGGGAGAATAAATAAGCATATAAAGAGTTGCGAATCATAAGATTTGGACACATGTAAACAGATAGAGAAAGAGAGCTTACAAGCTGAAGAAATTGGTGTCATTACTTCAAGATTATTCAGCCAGAGAAAGCAAAAGGAAAAATCTGAGACAAAATGATGAGTGTTGTACCTATGTATGTCTATGGCTGCCAAATCTCAAAAATAAAATTAATAAATTACAAGCTGCTGCAAATATTCTGCTTTTAGAAAGATGCTTTCAGTTTTGTTGCATATTTGGTACCCTGTCAGAAGGTTACACATGGACTTCATCGGTTCCGGTATCAAAAACAAAGAGAAGCCACATCATTTTTCCTCAATGAATGAATATCATCAAATTTTCATGGCTCTAACATTCAATTATTACCCCAATCTTGTTCTTTCCAAATGATCAAACGGAGTAAAACTCAAGTCTTTTACGAGTATTAGATGTCCAATACAAACGAAAAAGCAATGCTTGAGATGTAACACTTTTTACGTTGACAAAAATAATTCCCCAACTACATGCTCCTTCCATGGCCACACAACTGATACAATATTTCTTACTCTCTAATAGCATTAGCACCCACATGCCAAATTTTTTATGTTTTCTTTCTGTATTTCGCTTGAAAGATTATCTTTGAAATAATTGTGTTCTATTAATTAATGTTTTGATTGCTGGGGAGAAAAGGTTGTTTTCTATGGCGCACCACACCAAAGGATTGACGGAAAGTGGATCGATCGCTCTAGGGCGATGGTTTATAAGTGAAATGAAAAGGATGATATGTTAGGCTACTGCTTTGAGATAGCAGTTTAGAAGCGACAAATTGATGAGAAGAGTAATGAGAAGAACGGGCCAGAGGGGAAACGAGAGTTTTAGAAGCAATTCTTATTATTTATTAAAGTAACAACAGTTCCTTATATAAGCCAAAGAGATCCTACGAAAATAATAATTCCTAATAATATAATAACTTAATAACTAATCCTTAACGGAAAGGAAATAATGCAGGTCTAAGACAAGGATTCTAACATCCCCTCCCCCTAAGAAAGCAGCTTGTCCGCAAGCTGGAAAGAAGGAAAACGGGCCGCGAACTCAGAACAGTCCTCCCAAGTAGCCTCTTCCTTAGACTGACCTTGCCACTGAACAAGGAGCTTAGTAACAGGGCGATTGTTGCGTTTGAAAATTCCACGATCCAAAATGGCCAGGGGCTGCCATTCCCAAGCAACAACATAAGGAGAATCAGGAAGCTGTTGTGATGGTGTATGAACCCCAAGTTTCCTCTTTAAGCATGAAACATGAAAAACAGGATGAACCTTGCTGGTAGATGGAAGATCCAATTTGTAAGCCACAGTGCCAATGCGAGAAAGAATTCGGAAAGGACCATAATAACGCGGAGATAACTTATGAGTACCATTAGGATGCAAAGTGGACTGCCGATAAGGTTGAAGACGAAGATACACCCAATCCCCTGCAGCAAATACTCGTTCTGTACGTTTTTTGTCAGCAAAAAACTTCATTCGTGACTGGGCAGCTTCCAAATTATCTTTAAGAAGACGTAAAATCAAATCCCTATCGCGGAGAGCTAAGTCAACAGCATGAACATTAGTTGTGCCAGGCAAATAAGATTCGATTCGAGGGGGGGGCCGACCATAGACTGCTTCAAAGGGAGTCAGTTGGATAGCAGAATGGAATGTAGTATTATACCACCATTCAGCCCAAGGCCACCAGTTAGTCCATGTAGAAGGCTGGTGACCAGCAAAACACCTCAAATAGCCTTCCAAGGAGCGATTAACGACTTCGGTTTGGCCATCCGTTTGAGGATGATGAGCAGAGCTGCAGCATAAAGAACTGCCCTGTAATTGAAAGAATTCCTCCCAAAATTGACTAAGAAAGATAGGATCACGGTCGCTGACAATGGTGCGAGGCATTCCGTGCAATTTAGCAACATCCTAAAGAACTGCCCTGTAATTGAAAGAATTCCTCCCAAAATTGACTAAGAAAGATAGGATCACGGTCGCTGACAATGGTGCGAGGCATTCCGTGCAATTTAGCAACATCCTGCACAAAAATTTTAGCGACAAGAGCGGCTGTATAAGGATGGGATAAGGCACTGAAATGAGCGTACTTGGACAAACGATCTACCACAACAAAAATAGATGTTTTGCCCTTAGAAGGTGGAAGACCATCAATAAAATCCATGGAGATATCTTCCCAAATTTGATCAGGGATGGGCAAAGGTTGAAGCAACCCGGAAGGATGCACAGCTTCAGCCTTGTTTCGTTGACAGACATCACATTCAGCAACAAATAACTTAGTAGCCCTTTTTAACCCTTTCCAGTAGAAACTAGCTTTGAGTCTTTTGTAAGTGCGTAAGAATCATGAATGACCGCCAGTTGGAGAGGCGTGAAATTCGTGTAAAATGTGTTGGCACTTAACGGAAGAAGGAAGAACAATCCGACCCTTGTATCGTAAAATGGAGCCATTATATGAATAATTAAGAACAAATTGGGATGACTGAAGACGGTCGATAAGAAGTGACAGGGCTGGGTCGGCTTTGTACTCTTGCTCGATGTTGGCAAGATGAGAAAATATTAGGGAAGAAATGGCATGGAAATGGGAGTCTTCGAAGCGACGGGACAAAGCATCCGCAACTGAATTTTCAACTCCCTTCCTATAAATAATTTCATAGTCAAATCCCAAGAGTTTAGATAACCACAGCTGCTGTTCCGGAGAGGAAATGCGCTGATCATGGAAATACTTAAGGCTGCGATGGTCCGTAAGAATTTTGAAATGTTGTCCCATAAGATACGTAAGAATTTTGAAATGTTGTCCCATAAGATACGGACGCCATTTTTGCACGGCAAAGACAATAGCGAGCATTTCTTTGTCGTATGTGGACATGGCTAAGTTTTTTCCAGATAAGGCTTTGCTAATATAAGCGAGTGGACGGCCCTCTTGCATGAGGACTGCTCCGATTCCTCGGCCAGAAGCATTGCATTCTATAGAAAATGGTTTGGTGAAATTCGGCAAGGCTAAAACTGGAGTGGAAGCCATGGCTTGGCGTAACTCTTCAAATGCGGCTTCAGCAGGAGGACTCCAAGTAAAAGAATCTTGTTTCAGCATGTCAGTTAAGGGAGCAGCAATTTTTCCATACCCAGCAACAAATTTACGGTAGTATCCCGTCAAGCCAAGGAAGCCTCGTAAAGTTTTGATAGTGGTAGGTTTAGGCCATTCAAGCATGCACTAAACCTTTTCAGGATTGACAGCTACGCTAGTAGCAGAAACAATATGACCCAAATAGTCAACAGATGACTGAGCAAAAGAACATTTTGTAAGCTTGACATAAAGTCGGTGTTGTTGCAAACATTGAAGGACAGCAGAGAGGTGTCGAGCATGCTCCTGTAGAGAAGTGCTGTAGACAAGGATATCATCAAAGAAAACTAAAACAAATTTGCGAAGGAAGGGCCGAAAAATCTCATTCATCAGGTTCTGAAATGTGGCTGGCACATTTGAAAGGCCAAAGGGCATCACAAGAAATTCGTAGTGGCCATCATGAGTACGGAAGGCTGTTTTTGCTATATCGGAGGGATGAACTCGAATCTGGTGATAGCCTGAGCGAAGGTCCAGTTTACTGAAAACTGATGCACCATGCAATTCATCCAATAGTTCGTCAACAACCGGAATCGGATAACGGTCTTTGATGGTTACCTTGTTGAGAGCACGATAATCGATACACATACGCCAAGAACCATCTTTCTTTTTAACTAATAAAATTGGAGAGGAATAAGGACTAACACTATGCCGAATGAGCCCGGCATCCAAAAGCTCACGAATCAAGCGGTCAATTTCTTGTTTTTGAAAATGAGGATAACGATAAGGTCGCACATTGACAGGAGAGCTTCCAGGAAGTAATGGGATACGGTGATCAATTAAGCGCTCAGGAGGAAGTTCGGTGGGTTCCGCAAAGATGCCAGAATATGTCTCTAGGACCTTAGTAATAATTGAAGGTGCTGATATATCAACTACTGAAGTGGTTATTGCCATAATCTGAAAAAAAATGCCTTGCTTTTCTTGAAGCAATAGCCTATTAATTTCACCATGATTTGCCAAAGTTGGTGGCAAG
Source organism: Citrus trifoliata (assembly GCA_018350135.1). NCBI lineage: Eukaryota > Viridiplantae > Streptophyta > Magnoliopsida > Sapindales > Rutaceae > Citrus > Citrus trifoliata. Next base: position 16,659,098 of record CM031389.1, on the reverse strand, counting down.
GAATTATATCCAGTGAGTTGAACCGGTTGGCCTTTCCAAGTGAACTGCATAGTTAGCTTTGAGAAGTCCCACAATATAGCACCTAATGATCGTAACCACTCAGCACCCAACACAATGTCACAGCCACTTACTGGAAGTAAGAAGAAATCCAAGTGAAATTGGAAGCCTTGAATATTCATTGGGACATGAGAACATTTTCCCGAGCTGCTGATCACTCCACCATCAGCTACAGTGACTTGAAACTGAGTTGTAGTAGTGATAGGGCACCCACATTGTTTAGCCAAGGATGGATTCAAAAAATTGAGTAGAACCAGAGTCTATTAATATAGTGACACCATGTTTTTTTAAATTCCCTTTCAGTCGCATGGTGTTTTGTGGGGTTGCTCCAGTGAGAGCCTTTAAAGAGACTTCTACTGTTTCTGGGAATTCCTCAAAAGCCTCAGTTTGTTTATCTTTATCGTCGATATCTGCATCCAGCAATAGAAGTTGAGGAGCTTTACAACGATGCCCAGGTTTAAATTGTTCATCACAATTGAAACACAATCCTTTGGCTCGTCTTTCAGTTTGTTCGGCAACTGATAGACGTCGAAATGGTGGGAATCCCGGAGGGGGTGCGCCTAATAAAGAGGGCTGTGATGACCCCCCAGATTTGGTTATTGTGGGAGATGAATTAAGGAGTGGTGGTGATGGCCTGCTTATATTAGGCCGAGGTGGAATCCTTCGATTAGAAACAGCCGCGTATTCTTCTTGGAATCTTGCAAGCTCAAAAGTTTGTAGGAGACTGGCAGGTTTCAACATCTGCACTCCAATTTTAATATCCTCTCGTAATCCCGAAAGGAAGCAACTAATAAAGAATGATTCAGGTAGGTTCCGAGTTCTATCAGCCAATCGTTCAAATTGTCGTTGATATTCAATAACAGTCCCAGTTTGTCGTAGTTTGGTAATGGTCCCGACTGCATCACCGTCTTCGAAAGTTCCAAATCGAGTAACTAGAGCGCGTTTGAATTGGGTCCAAGTCATATTACCCATAGTTTGCTCTAACCAATGATACCAAGGTACCGCATCTCCATCGAGGTGTCCGATAGCAAGTGACAGCACATCTGTCTCAGGCAAGGTAGCCAATCGTTGATACTGTTCACAGCGAAAGATCTAGCTTGTCGGATTTTCCCCGTTGAAAACTGGAAAATGCAGCCGTATATTGCGGGGTTGCACAAGAGCTCCTCCAATACGTGCTGCAGGTTCGGGTTGTTGATTATTGATTTGTAAAGGTGGGTTGTTGTTTCTATTTTCTTGAAACCGGATGAATTGATCGCGGAGACTTAAGATTAATTCTTGGAGGTCGTTGGACTATTGGGATAAGACCTCAACTTTCTCATTGAATTGATGAGATAATTGCTCCACCCTTTCTTCCAGTTCTTTAACAGTCATTATGCCCAAGAAAAAAAACTGCTCTGATACCAGATGTTAGGCTACTGCTTTGAGATAGCAGTTTAGAAGCGACAAATTGATGAGAAGAGTAATGAGAAGAACGGGCTAGAGGGGAAACGAGAGTTTTAGAAGCAATTCTTATTATTTATTAAAGTAACAACAGTTCCTTATATAAGCCAAAGAGATCCTACGAAAATAATAATTCCTAATAATATAATAACTTAATAACTAATCCTTAACGGAAAGGAAATAATGCAGGTCTAAGACAAGGATTCTAACATGATAGGGCAGACACCATAAGTGCTAGCCAGAAGAAAAGATGGAGCTGCTGTGCTGAGTATGATGAAAATTGTTCCTTATGATAATGGCTTCTGATGCAAATGGAAGCAAGAACAAAGAGAAAACACAAATTCCCAATGGAAATTTAATAAAACTAATCACCAGTCTTACAAATTAGGTTTTTCCCCTTTTATAATAAAACCCTAACACATGAAATTACAAAAGGAGAAAAACCGAAAGATTACAAATAAAATAAAATCCTAACCACTGAAAATAAGAAAATAAGAAGAAGAAAGAGCACTTAGTTCTTACATTGGGATAAAAAGATAAAAATTTAAAAAGAAACACGAAAAGTTGGCAAAAGTCTTCGTCTCGCGATTCGGGGCCTAAAGAAATGGAATTTCCTGTTGATCAATTGGGCCAATTAGCCTCGACGGCAAATTCCAAGAATGTTGATTGGAGTGAAATAACAAAGAGAAAAAACACCCATTAAGCAATCAATGAAGTCCAGTGAATAATATAAAAGTTAATGCTTAAACTCAAACGTAAAATTTCATAAAGGCGTCTAGTTGTGCTAGTAATGCCCTATGATGATCTAGGAACCAGCACTTGTGATACCAGTAATTTAACACTAGAAACTAGAAAGTGTATATTTAATAAAGATTAAAATTATCATTTTTTATTTATAGTGTTGATTGATGTGATCATAACTTACAAATTATTTTAATGTTTTTCTAGCTTAATTTTATGTTAAATTTAATTTTATTATGTTAATTTTTATTTTAATTTTTATTTTTTGTTATTGCATGTATATTTTAAAATTAAAGAGGAAATAAAAAAGAGTGGGATATAAAAAAAGATGGACAACTTGCATTATTATAAAGAAAACAAAAAGTGAGCTGCTGGGAAATTAAAAAAAAAAAAGTGGGCTGCTGAAAAGAAAGAAAAAAGGACATAAGTGGGGCAGCTGGCTGGCATTTCATAAAGAAGGGGAGAGGAAGAAATTGCAGGGGAGAAAAAGGCGAGAAGGAGGGTGGAGCAAGAGGGAGAGGAGGGCGAGAAAGAGGAGTAAAGGAAGAAAAAAAGGAAGAAGAAGAAGGAAAAAAGAAGGAAAAAAAAAGGAGAAAGAAAAGAGGAGATTTTCCCCTAAAAATCCCTCTACCTTCTTTCTCTTTCTTTTTTTTCCTTTTTTTTCCTGTCTTTCTCCTCCCAAATTCTTCCTCTCCCCTTCTTTATATAATGTCAGCCCCACTTGTGTCGTTTTTTTTTTCTCCCTCTTTTCAGCCGCTCACTTCTCCCCCGCCCCCAAACCCGCCCACTTACCTTGCATTATTATTCAATATATAATAAGGTAAGTCACCCACCTTTCTTTGTCTCCCACTCCTTTTAATTTCTTCTTTATTCTTAAAATATACCTACAATAATAAAATATAAAAATTAATATAATAAAATATAATTTAACATAAAATTAAGTTAAGAAAACATTAAATAATATAAATTATGAGTATATCAAAAATGATAATTTTAACCTTTATTAAATATAAAATTTCGAGTGTTATTCAATGAGAACCAAACATAAATCATTTGTCTAACTTTATGATTTAAACATCCAATTTAAAGTAGCACTGTTGCCTACGATGAAAGCAAAAGCAGCATCCTAACAGCAAACTTATCACCACAGGAAACAACAGAACCATAGCCTAAACATAAACAGATCTGTATTTTTCATACAGTAAAACCTCATGATTGTCATCTAAACATAACAAAAACTTGAGAACCTAAGAATTTGTAACCAAAAAAGTACTAAATGTAGCACTTAGTATATTTGATTATTCACACTAACAATCACTTACGAATACTTGTTCAAATATTAGGTAAAGGTAGATTTAGACAAGCACACAACTAATTAACTAACAATTTTAAAGACATTGCCAGCCTAGAGGATCTATGACAAATAAAAAAAAAAAAAATGAAACATATAAAACACAAAGTGACAAAAATAATAAAAATCGTACAAGTAGATACAAGAAACAAAAATAGATCTATTTAATCTAAATGACTAATAATAAGATTTGAAAAAGCTTAAAAATAAAAATTACATTCAACTAAAAATCAACCAAGCAATAGATCTGACACATTATTAGGCATTTCGTTCAACTAAATTTCAGCAAAGCACTAGATCTAACAATTACTAAGCAGCTCATTCACAAATGTTTCAGAGAAGCCGCAAAATAAACAACAGTTACAGATCCGAAGCAAAAAATGAGCCGACGAATAAGTTAAAAAACAGATCTTACAGAATGAGATCAGATGTTGAAGAGTGATTAATGTGTTTACCACTAAAAGGAAAGGCATGAGAAAAGCGAGAGAGAGAGCAATATTTGCTCTTTGTGGTTGGAGGCCAGCATGCTTTGAAATGAGCAATACTTGATTTTTATTGGCGCTACATGTGCGTTTTTCGCATGCTTTCATGCGTGTGAGCTGGAGGTTTTATTCGTTGTATACAGCAGCTTACATGCAGGGATGCAGGAGCGTTGAATTTGAATATTAGATGCACCTATTACCATTGATCTTGCTGTTCACATCTGTAGACCAGACCTAGTGAAAATTTAAAAATTTAACTTATTCATAAAATAGCATGCAATTTTACTTCTGATCATTTGTGCAGTGGCTGGGCTAATACTTGGTTGTTGTTTGATATGTCTAAAAAGGAGAAAAAAAGAAACAATTTTTTTTCAAGAACCGGGCTAAGTGAGAGGAGCACATACTCTTCAGCCTCGTTTGGTTATCAATTTAATATTTTTTAATTACACAACAAATCTACTAATATCTTATAACAAAAAAATCAATTAAAACCATTTAAATTAGCTTCTTCTTTTTTTCCCTTTCTTTCATAGAAGCCCTAAGAAAATAAACATTCATTTGCACTGAGAAGACTCGAAACTTCCACCTCAGAAGTAAGTAGAGAAGGTGCAGCCATTCCAACCAAGAGGTTGTTTGTAAATTAGTTGTATTACACTTGATTCTTACCCAGGGTGAATATTTGACTCTTACTCGCATGGATGGAAAAGAAAGTAGTTTACTATTAAGCTTCCGGTGGTTACAATGTTTAAATTGTATCCCGAACCCTAAAATTATATTATAATTTAAAATTCTGATATTGGAACATACAACAAAGACACGTTATAAGTGCAAAAAAACAATCCTATATTTTAGAAGTATGTTTGAAATTGAGATTTTGTGAGTTCAAATCCGCAACTGTTATAAAAAAGAATTAAACATGTTAAAAGACAATGGAAAAAAGTTAAAATATTATTTAAGAGTTAAAAAAGAATAAATAAAGAATTAAGACAGATGCTGACTAACGATATTTACATTTATACCAAGGAAAAACCAAAACAATTCATTCTAACAAATGAACTTCAAATTACAAAGAACTCTTCATTTGCACTAATATATTTACATCTGCTCCAACGTCTATAAATTTTCTGACATTAAAACAATTCATTTCATATTCATCACTAACTGTAAGTGTATTAAAAGTTCAACTGTTAAGTATTGGAACTTCTTTTAAACATTCAACTAATTCACTAAAAATAATCCAAAGACATCAAAACTCCATCAAAATTTTAAAAAAAAAAAAACTAATGCCAAAACCAAATGCATCGCAGTAGCTTATCCACAAAATAAACATAATAGGAACAAACAATTTATGTACATGGAAATTCGATTTTTCTATTTATTTCTTTAATATTCATATGATATGCCTCTTTTCTTCTCTAATTTATCTCAATTCTAAGTTTCTAATTCCTAACAAACAAGATGACTACAAAATTCAAATAAAAAAACCAAAAAAAAAAGTGAGAAGAAGATTAAACTTTTAACACCTAAAGGCTTAAACAAGGGAGTTAATTCTCCGGAGCTTTTAACCAATATATATGGCATGAAAAAGTAAAAAATGAGTTATTTAATTAAAAGAACAAAAATACAAAATTGAACCTTGCGATGGCTGGGGTTGTCTTTGATGATGGAGACGAACAAATTGAGAGTGGCCGCCGATGGCTGCAGCTGGTGGCGATCGGCGCGGCGGGTTGACTGGTCTGTGGTGGATTGGGGCTAGAGAGAACGTGAAATTAGAGCCGGTTTAATGAAATTGGGTTAAAATTAAGAGTTATTCTCTATTTACTATTTATTGTTAATAAATTGGTACAACAAGTATTGTATTTTAACATTTTACTGCTGAAAATTTATAAAATCTTGTGTTTTATTATATTTTTTATTTGTGTTAGTTGACATAAAATGTCAATTTTACTCTTACTTTAAGGAAAAAATAATTAATTATAAATAAAAATTAATTTTAATTAACTATTAATCATTATACTAAATAATTTTTCATTCAATTAAATGTCAATTTAATTTTAATTATATCGATAAAAATTAAAAAAATTTCGAATTTGTATGTTATCAATTAAATATAAATTTTATTATTTGATATTTGAAATGTTTGCGATTGTTTGTATGTATCAATGTATGTATGCATATATGTGTATTTGTATGCATGCATGTGTGTTATATGTATTTATTTATTAATTGTCTTGGTTTGTTAACTTTAATCGATAAATAAAAATTGAAATAAAATGATATCTAATTGAATGAAAAATTATTGTAATAAATGCATTACAGAAGCCTTAGATTACATGATTCTTATATAAATGTAAACTTTTAATTAATTTTTTGGGCTCTTGATACAATATTGAAAATTGTTAAGCTTTAATAGAATTTATTTGTTTTTTTCCCGCTTAAAGTAAGGCAAATTTGATATTTTATAGGTCAACTAATGGAAAAATAAAATAAAATAATATAATATTTTATAATTCTTTAATAATATAATATTACGGCGCAATACATATTATACCAAATTGTTATTTCACAATAATTTAAGTAGTAAAAAGAAAATAATCCTAAAATAAAAAGTTTTTCAAAATATCTATTAATATGATTTGTGCCTAAAAAAATACTTTTTTGAACTATTGTTTTCTCAATTTAGGGTTTGGAATTGCATTACATTCTTAAATAATCACTTCTATATTAGATTCATAATAATCAATTTTTTTAAAATAATTTCATAACATGTTTGATAAATTTAGATTATGAGAAAATCACTTTCAAAAAAATTTGTTGTACATGTTTCTTTATTGTTAAATGATTAATCGAGAGTAGGCATAGCAAAAATACTCAGCTCGCCTGAGATCCGACCCAGGCCCGGGCAATGCACAATTAAGTATATTTGAGATACTGGAGCAAACCATACATATAATTTTTAAAAAAAAATTCACACCTATACTTATTAGGTTGGTAAATTCACTAGTTTGTCATTATTTTGGGTGGTTATTGGATTGAAAGTACTGTAATCCAATGATTGTAATTGAAAAGGGTGGATAGAATTAGCTGTGAGCTATCGGCTGATTCGGACTCTTGATGATGAGTCAAGTTTTCTACTTGATTAAATGAAATAAGGAAGTTTTCTGCTGGGCAGCAAAAGAGAACAGTTGTATTAGTTGTGAGTTCAAGTCAATTCCTGAAGCAATACACCGTTTGCTCCAACAATGTAAGCCAAACCACAACACAAAAATCTCAAATAAGAAGCCGACCAGAAAAATAAATTTAGAGAGAAAAATTGTGTCTTGCACGGTATTGAACGCGGCCTTTTTTTTTTTTTCCTCCGTTGAGGTTGTTTTTTAATACATACCAATCCAATACCGACTTTTAGAATCCATGGCCAACAATTAGCATTAACACCACCACTTTGATTCAAAATCAAGATGGAATGAAAGATGATGTAAGTACTTCAGTTTTGAAGAGGAAGATATCAGGTTAGAAATAAGTTGAAATAAGTTCATTAAACAAGTATGAGAGTAACCAAAATTAATACGAAAAAAGAAAAAGAAAAAAGTCAGTTGTTCTCGGATGATGTAACAGAGGATCAAACAAAGTTCATTTCATATCTATATCTACCAACTCATTCCAATTTAAAAAATAAAAATTACCACAACCAGACAAAGCCGCAATCTTGGAAGCATAAAGAAGAAGTGCACCTACTAGCCTTTAGTTACTCCATTTACTCGGACGACTTGATAACTCTAGGGTTCAATCACAAATAAAGGCTGTGAAGAGAGCAAATAATCAAGTCATTACTGCTTACAAAGAAATTATATCATATATCCATGACTTAATCATCAAGTGTGGTGGGTAAGGAAACTTACAGTATCAACGCTAACAGGCTTTCTGTCTTCTGCAAGGATCTCAACTATGGTTCCTGATCTGTCAGCCTGAAGAGAATAATGCATTTAGATGAGATACTTGAAGGAAAAACTTCTTGAACTCAATCATTGAAATAGATATGCCACATTAAAATTTTAACTTTGTGCTAGTGTATGGTTTGGCATGTAAAATTAACAAGCTGGATGTATTCATTAAGTTTCTAAAAAGTATTTTATCTTAATCTTATTACATACACAATAGGGGTTCATACTACAGATTTTATGGATTGATCAAACAGAAGACATGGAACTATTACTGCATCACTAGTGACAAATGTAAATAATAAACCATGCAGGGGTGAAAATTCAAGATCAATGCCAGATATTAAGATAGAAAAAGTTAAAAAGGATAAGAAAAGGTTAAAATAGTATTTTAAAAAATAAATAAAGCAAAGTTTAAATGTGGAAGAGACATGATACTTACTTCTATTTCATTCATCAACTTCATGGCCTCAATGATGCATAAGACCTGTCCCTTCTGTACTCTGTCTCCAACCTATAAAAAGCCACTCATGTGAGTAAACATTTGTGGGAACAAATATGACGTAACATTTACAAGGGTCTATAGAATGCAAGATAATCATTAAGCAGAAATGATTCACCTTTACAAATGGTGGTTCACCAGGTGCTGGACTCCGGTAAAATGTACCTGCCATGGGACATTTAAGAGGTGGAAGCGATGACTTCACCGATTTGCCAGCCATAGAAGAAGGAGGTGATGCCGGTGGAGCTGGAGAAGCAGAAGGTGCAGAAGATGTAGGAGCAGGTGCAGGTTGGGTCGGTGGCATTACAGATGGTGGAGAAGGTGAATGCATCATAGCCATTGAAGCAGGAGCTGGTGGTTGAGGCAAGGCCTCTTTTTTCCGGATTATTAGTTCACAGTCTAGCTGCTTTAACTGCAACTCCACAATATCCCTAGAATCAACAAGCCTGAAAACACAGATAAAATACAAAGTTTTGAATCACTCTCTTATGTATTTAATGATTTGATGTACAAGTATAACTTAACTTGCTTACTTAATAAGACTTGAAACTTGGGATATGAACTCTGATATTGATTCCTCCGAAGCCAAAATTGAAGGTGAAGGCTCATTTGGTTGCTTAGCATCCTTTGTTTCTGCTGCTGGTGTAGCCGAAGCATTTGATGATCCATCGAAAGCAACCTTGAATTCAACAGGTGTTCCCAGAAGAGAGTCGAGGAAGGAACGAAAATTTGAAAATATATCCTCGAATGAAAACCATTGGAAGAAGCTTACCTCATTCAATTGGCATTTCACCACAGTGGCGCATTTCCAACTACGCTGTGAGCCCTGAATACGGAGAACAGTTTCAGTCTTCCATCACAACATGTTAAAATAGGATTTCAATATCATTTATTAAACTATCAAGTACAGTTGACATAAAAAATTTCCATAGGATGATCCTGTTAATTCAAATTACTAGAACTAGATAATAGAGAATTGTGAACTGAGTTTCATTTAGAGAGACAGAGGTAGAGACAGCAAGCCAAGAGAATGCCTCATCTCTTAAAGCTTAAGTAACCATTTGTTTTCTTGATAAGTAAACCTGAGCAACTATCTAGTTAACATTCTAATTTTTAGTGCAGTTAACTGGGAGTGAACCACATTGTCAGGATGAAAACTCTCTACTAATCAATTCAAGATCCAATTGTCGTGCAGCATTTGTAGCAAAGTTTGTGGAGCAGACCCATTCTTATAGTATTTTCTTCGAAAACATTCCTTTCAGATTCAAACTTCACCCGATAACACAGGAACTATATAACTAAAATAAATAAATTTGAGCAGAAAAGAGAAAAAAAAGAAAGACCTAAGCACAGTATTGGGATAATCGGCATATATAGGATTATTAGGGCACTAGAACAAATTCAAAACTGTGACACATGTAACATCCCTATTCCCACAACTTACAGGCTCAGTACAGATTTTCAAAAGAAGTGACCAGCTCTACAATCTCCAACCAACACCAAATGAGTCAAGTTCTTCAGATTGACATTCAAGCACAATGTGAAGGACTAAACATTTCTTGTTCTTAACAAAATGAAAACTAGCTGCATAAATTGATTCAATGAAGGGAAATTGACAAAAAAAATCCCTTTGCAAATTCTTGCCCCCAAAGAACCTAAAGAAGTCAAACACGAAGGCTGATTTCTGGACAATGTGAAACTTCAACAATGCAATTCATAAAGGAGACATCTATCAAATTGGCTCTAAAGTTAGCATCAGAACTGCAACAGCCACCTCTGTCTCCTACTCCCAAAAAAGAATATTGTAGCGTTGTATTTGGCTAGGAAATATAATATCCCAGACATAATCTATCTATAAGGTTCAACTATCTATGATTTATTGTTATTGTATAGGGAATGATCATGCCAAACATTGCAAATTTGCAAGGGTTTCTCTAGGAACTCATTTAAGCATTACTTGTAAATATTTATACAGCATATCAATGTAAGGAAATATTAACATCATTTTCTAATGATCACAAGAACTTTTGAGTCTATATTAACCAAAAGTACTTTTTGGTTGAAGTGCTTTCCGAAAAGTAACCATATTTGTCCTTACTCAGTGTCTACTTTTGCACCAGTAGGCTAAATTCGGAATCAGAAAAATGTTCTGCAGCAGCAGAAGAGCTATCTAGAGAAGCACTAGATAGTAGATAGATACTGCTTTCCGATAAGAGAAGCAATTCATAAGTGCTTTTTCAAAAAGTGGATTTAGCTGTTTTCACAAAATAAATAAATTAAAAGGTTATACGACCAGAAAGTGCTTTCAACAAAAACACTCCCAAACGCAGCCTATAATTAATTAATTCAATTTTCGCGCACCTAATATTATCTCAGCTAAAATCTCGAAAAATAAAATACTTTCGAATTAATATTAGTTAATTAATCTTTAAAAAAACTACAATTTTTTTTTAGTAAAGAAAAGAAAAATGAATAAATCATAATAAGAAACCAATTCCACTAACGGAAGTGTAAGTGAAGTTTCAATTATTACTCGAACTAAATTATAATATATAACGCATGTATTATAAACGACAAAAAAAAAATTCTAAATTGAGCTTCATTTCAGTGAAATTAACAAAATTTTTAGTAAAAAAATAAAAACAATTACAGAAAGAATTAGTTACCTTGGCGAAGAATCTGAGCTTGGGCTTGGAAGAAGAGAGGCGAAAAAAGACAGTGCCATTACGGCAATAATGGACCAAACTGGAGGAGTTTTTGGAGAAAGCTGAAGCTGATGGAGTGCCGGTGGAAAGAGAGGAGGAAGCCATTACAATTTTTATTTCTTTTTCGATTTGATTGGGAAGCAAAATGAGTTCTAATTTAGAGAGAGACGGAGGAAATTGGAGAATCCGTCAAAAGCTGAGAGCACAACAACGGCAGCAGCAAAGGTCGTTTTGTATTGAACTTGGGTCGATAAAATCAAAGAACTCAAGTACTCAACCCAGGGGGTGGCTACTCCAACATTTTAGGGAAATTTTCATCGGTGTCTCATTAATTTTGTTATTATTATTATTATTATTATTATTTTGTTATTGTCACCTGATATATTTTTCCGACAAATATTGATAGATTTTTTAAAAATAAGTAGTGAGGTGATAAAATAGTTAATTTTTACTGTTGTCTTTTGATAAAATTACGCTTCTGTCTATGAATTTCTTTTAATATTATGATGATATCTTTAATTACTTATTTATTTACAAATATATTCCACACGAGAAAAAAAAATGAAATTCAACTCATACAAAAATAATAATATTAAAATAAATTTAACAATATATATATTTTAAAATAATTTCCATATTTAAAAAATATTTTAAAACTTTACAATATTATATCATATTAAAATAAATTTTATAATAAAATAGAAATATAATCTAAAATAAATATGTAAAAATTTTAAATTATTTTTCAAAATTATATAAAATAATTTTAATATTATTAATATATGATAAATTATTTTAATATTTTTAAAAATATGAAAATTATTTTAAAATGTATATATTGTTAAATTTATTTTAATATTATTATTTTGATATGAGCGGAATTTTGTTCTCATTTTTTTGGGTATGGAATGTAAATAAATAAGTAATCAAGGACATCATCATAATATTTAAATAGTCATAGAGGCAAAAACATAAATTCATCAAAAGACAAGTAATTATGTTAAAGTTAATGATTTGTCACTACCTATTTTTGAAAATTCTATCAACATTTTTTTTATATTTATTGAAAAATGTGTCACTCAAGTGACATTAACACCTTTTTTTTTAAAACATTTATGATCAAAATTTTTATCTTTATTATATATATTTTCATGTAATACGGTATTTTTTTCATTTTTGTTTTTTACATTACACTTTCTTTACCAATTATGAGATTGAATTTGAAATTGTATATTAAAAAATAGTAATAATGTAAATTCATAACTTTTTCTCTTATACAAAGAATCAACTATATGATACTTCAATTATAAAATTGATAAAATTTACTTTCAAAACTTCACTTCTAACGATATAACTAAGAGCATAAAAAGTATAATGAAGGGTAATAATATACTGACAAAGTGCACCCACAAACTTTATATCTTAACTTTATAAACTAAGATTGTGTTAAAACAAAAATGAAGCAAGTTGCAATAATAGGAAAATATATTGCAAAGAACTTCTTAATTATTTTGTCTTGTTACTTGTCCTAAAATGGTTATATTACACCAACTTCACTAGACCTAATATCAATTTCATTGTTGGAAGTTGGGAATTCCTAGTTCTCCTATTACACTGATATTGTTTTCTCCCTTTTAATGGAAAACAGATTAAAACAATGTAGTATTTTCTTCAATTCTCTCTTCATCTATATATTTGTTCATCAACGAAGAGACAATATAATAACACCTAGTTGTCCCATTTTACTGATAGTAGCTTTTAGGAGAGAAATGTTTCAAGAAGAATTTAGATGTGCAATGAGACATGCTTTTAACCAACTTCTAAGTTATAGGGTGTGTTTGGGAATGAGGTGTTGTAGTTTTTAAGCTGCAGCTGCTGTGAAGTAAAAACTACAGCTGTAAAGTACAAGTTAAAAAAAAACATTTGTTAACCTATCAAAGCTCAACTATAAATGTTACTAAACACCTTAATAGCTGGATTTTGTTAGTCTAATTACCTCACCGCACTCCCAAATGGGCTAATAATCTGAAAGTTAAAGTCCAAAAATTTTAGATGGTGCTGGATGTTGAGGCACATTCAAGTCTTGGAATGGAAACATCCTTTACAGAAGGGCATATTCAAGGACTTTCTTTTATGTAGTTGCATGAATCCTTTGGAGCCCAAAGCTCTCTTGAAGAAATATGGGATGGTGAGATGAGATGACTTTAATGAAAACTGATCACCACCACCATCATCTATGTGATCCTCTTCGCGTTTTGACTTTATGCCCACTTGACGACGATCACAAGATTTTTGTTCATTCTTAGTAGCTTCTTCTTTTTTTAATTCAGTGTTATGCTGTTTAGTAGGCTGCAATATAATAATAAACAGCATAAACTCCATCAAATTTTAAGCCATCAGAAAAATGAAATGCTATATCAATATGGGGGACACAGATTAAAACAAGAAATCTAATACTTCATCTCATAGCCACATGCCCGTAAACTCATTTCTAATACTTCAAGAGCTAATTTTTTGACATTTGATAATCCTTCAGTTGCTAAACTTTCATCCATTTCTAAATCTTGCTTGAATTCTGCACGTTGTTCTTTGGTAAAGGTTCACAGGTGTACTCTCAGTGTCTGTTTTGACATCCACTTGCTTGCCTTCAGCACCAAACATGGAAACTTCAGTCTACGAAAACCTAGCCACATCTTACCTCTTAAGCAATCTAAATGATTTAAAAGTATAATAAGCCCAACATCTTACGTTAAAAGAGTAGAAAACCAAGAACCTAGGACAGCTCCCGTTGTGAAAAATTATTGTGATAATAGGGCATTATGTCATTACATTTTACTCTTTCTCAACAAATACATAATATAATTCAATTGAAATGTCATAATGACAACACACACAACAAGCAGCATATGTTATATATTTCATCTGTTGAAACTTAAAACAAAATCAATTGTGTAAACTTCAAAACTTATCAGATAATCATAAAAGCATCACCCTTAGGGTCTCTAAAATTCTGATACACTGCACGAAGACCATCTTTTTTCACATATCTTGTATATGAATGAATATAGTGGAGATAAATATACTAGCCTGTTAACTTTAAAAATCTTTAATTGCCCGAGTCACAATCCACGTGTATAAAAGGTTGGTTCAAAATGTAATAAGGCTTAATAAACCTCATAAATATTTATTTGATTCCAAGCACTCAACAATTTGGAGTGCAAGAAATCACACAAAATCAGGTAAAAACCTATCATTTCACTAACAAAAACAGTAGCGTTAAAGTTGTGAAACTAATTTATAATAAGCCCAAAATTAGATATAGATGTTTATCACCAAAACCACACTACAAACACACATTATGGCATTCCAACTCCATCCCAGCAATTCAAACTAAAATAGGAAAATTATAAGAGAAGAAACTGACCAAAATTTTCATTTGCTGCAAGCCCCACATCACTTACTTGAACTTCCCATTCTTGGTGAGTCGTCTATCCCCAATTAATTCATCATCAAATGCTTCAATTGTGGATCTTAGTATTGAGCGACAAGTTATAGTAATGTGTTCGTTTTGTATTGCGAGTCAACCCTACTACACTTAAAAATTCAGGAGCATCCAAATATTTACTCTATTTATTTGTTCCATCAATGGATTAAGCTAAACTTGTAGTTAATTTATCAACTCTAAAGAATGATACACTGAGTTTTGTAAAAAATGTCAATAAGCAACAATATTTGCATCACCATGAAGCTAAAGTTGGCCTAATCAAATGGCCAGTCAAATATATATATGGATGTATAAGAAATGATCTAATTTAAAATTTTAAAGTAAGAGAAAGTTTGGGAAAATGCATAAACCGTGCGGTTTAAAAGCTTTAAACCTGAAGCAATCCATTTACAACTAAAAAATTCTATAAAACCAAAAACATAAAAAAAACACACAATACAAAATAAATTAATCCGCATTCTGGAAAAATTTGGAGTCAAATTTCAGTTGCAGGAAATTATATACATATTCTGCAAAGAGGGTGCAGTAGTGCATTCATCTCACTCAAAAACTTGCATGTGCTTGAGTTTGGTGGCAGAACACACCACCTCACTCCAAACCATCTGATTTCGTCTTCATCTCTTTTTTAGGTTCACAATGCAAGTATGTAAGCCCAACAACACAAAATTGTTCAAGGAAAAGCATGTTAGAGCAAATCAAGAATCCATGTCACAACTATAGTTCTTTTATCTCTTTTTCTACAAAAATTATGGGGCCAACAACTTTCCGAACTGCCTTACCTCACAAGGACTAAATGACATTCAAGAGAACATGTAAATAACTTATGAGAAAGTCCTTAAAAAAATCACTGCACAATTCTTAAACTACCAAGATCTTGTAATTTTTCACCCAATATTGCATGGCCGCCAATCATCTACTACATTGCATCATGTTCGTAGTGAAAATGGCCTAAAAATATAGCCAAAAAATAGTTAACCACATAGCATAGAAATATTCGCTATACACTTGTTCAAAGCTCAACCCCATTATCAAAATCCACAAACATAATGTGTATAATGTACAGCTATGTTGTACCCAGGGGAAAAATTAGTATTGAAAAATATTCTAAAAAATGAATAAAACTCAACTATTCAATTGAAGGAAATAATAATTTATGTACCATACTAAATTCAAATACATATCCAAGACCAAAAGGTACCAAGACAGCAAATAAACAAAAGATGAACCTCCAGTTTTTGAAGCAAGTCCTCAGTTTTTCATATTGTCATCCCCCTGCATTGTCATCTTCGTCTCCTCATTGACCTGCTAACTTGTCACCCTCCGCCACAACTTCTCCATTACAATTTTTGCAGTCAAAAGAATCACCTTCTCGAGAAACCAACCTCAATTTTTCTAGATTATGCCTACAGGAATTCCTCAATCTTTTAGGAATCAAAAACTTATTTACATGTAAGAACATATAAAGTAACTTAAAATAAAATAAGAAAAAGAGTAAAAAGTACATTTGCGCACAATTAGTGCAAATGTACTAATGACCTATATTTTTGTTTTCCAGTTCATCCTTTAGACTTTTCTTCATATGGTGTATTATGTACCTAACAACATCATAGATCTGCAGAATATTCCACACTGGGTCTTTAGCTAATTCAAAAGAAAGATTGATCAATATAAGATAAGATAAAATGAACAATAAAGGCCAAACAAGAAAGTAAATGATTCTTTTGACTTCACGGTCCACATAAACCAATAACATCCAATATCACATTTTGTTATGAAAAGATAACCTATGCATATTCTAGACAATAGAAAATGTCAGCGTCTCTCTTGCATTCCTAAGTAACTAGTTTTTCTTCCTCCAAAAATCGTAAAGTGCAACATAGTTGCTTTCATGGCAGTTTCAATTCCCTTGCTAAATCTTCTTCGCTAATTCATTGTTATTTAAATGGAAAACAAAACATTAGCAAATAGTAATAGTTTTAGGGATTGCCCTAAAACTGAATGTTAGCTTATAAAATAATGGAAATAAAGATTCACATTATTGTTCATAAGTCGAATATTTAGCAAGAATATTCTTTAAAGTAACCAATAGAAGATATTATATTAATTCACATGATTTACACTTGATCGCAAGGCTAAATGATAGCCAAGCTCGAGACCAAGCTTAACTCTCCAATGAGCATTATCAAATATTAAAAAAGACACATAATTGTATTATAAAAAGGAGCTAGCATGAGGTAAAGAACACGACAATAGTAGAAGAAGTAAAGCAGTTTTCATGCCTAAGCAAAATAGCCAAGCCATGAGAGGCCAGAGCCAAGAGGCAAGAAAGATTTTAGCATCAAGTTCCAAGCAGTAATCCAACTTTAATTAGCAATTTATTTTACCAATTTCTCTAAGAAGCTCTTTTAATAGCAACACAAAGACATTGATTAAGCGATTGAGATTATGTTCTTCAAGCAACATACTTGTAGATAAGCATAACAAGCATATTGTCATTTGATGAGTGTAATGCGCAGCAATCTTGTGCAGCATTTAAACGACTTCTAGCACGCAAGTCGCTAAGTAAGCCTAATGATCTTTTCAAATTAGCCAAGCAAGAATGCTTCCAACAATACTAGAGAGAAGAGAACAATATGGCCAAATATAATTTTATTATTCACAAATGAGAAAATTACAAGAGAGTCTTTTACAAGAGCTAGAGAGCTTGTGTGTATTATGTGTGTGCTGGTGTGGTGCGTGTGTGGTCTGATATTGAGCAAAAATGGCAAATGCCATAGGATATTTATAGGCTTGGATGCCAACTTGCATAAATATCTCCTAAGACTTGAATGCACAATTTTAGAAAACTCTAGGTTATTGAAACTTGTAAAAAAGTCTAGAATTCGGGTCGGGCTTGATTAATCACTAAGCGCACCACGGTTGGCTAGTTGTGTTGGGCAACCCATTGCTAAGCGCATCCCACTTCTAAGTACATCCCACCTTTTGTGCTGAGTGCACTCCACTTCTAGGCAGATTTTTACAAAGCGTAACTGCATACACAAAGTTAACATTTGTTTTCAAGAGATTTAAGCAGCCCTTGACAATCCTCCCCCACCTATGCTCGCAACGTCCTCGTCAGGTTCTCGTGCTTTGTAGTTTTGCATATGTTCCGCGAATTGTCATAGGTCTTCTTTGCATTCCCACGTTGCTTCGCTCTCAGAGAGGTTTTTCCACTTGTGACGCATGCAGTCATTTGCTTCCCTTGCATGGTGTAGCGGCATTTCAAGTTGTTGAGCTTCCAACTCTCAAAAGCTATAGGATGGCCTTTTTGGATGAGGACTCCACCAATGGCGAAGTTGGAAGCATTTGTTTGGACTTCGAATGGCTTTGTGTGGTCTAGAAGAATGACGAGTTCCTCGAAGATAGTCCTCTTCAAGTTTTCAAATGCACGTTGGCACTCTTCGGACCAATGCCATATTTGGTTCTTCTTGAGTAGATTGATCAAGGGTACCGCATTGGCCGAGTATTCCTTGATGAAGCGGGCAGTAATAGTTTACCAATTTGAGAAAAGATCGAAGTTCTGGTACTTTGGTGGGAGGCTCCCACTTGAGGATGACCTTCACCTTCGAGTTCTTCATCATTAACTTCTTGTTTGCTATCTTGTGGCTAAGGAACTTCACCTCTCGTTGAGTAAACGAGTATTTATCCAACTTAAGGTAAAGTTCATTCCGCATAGTGCTTGGAGAATCTACCGCAAGTGTTGCACGTGTTGCACGTGTTTCTCCTTTGGCGATGCGCACTTAATAGTACCCGGACCGCAAGTTAAGCTTGATAAAGTACCTGTTTTGCCAAGTTGATCGAAGAGATCTGCTATCAAAGGGATTAGATACTTGTTCTTGATCGTGATTTTTTTGAGAGTGTTGTTACGGGCCGCTCAAATTTACCATGAACAGAGGCTAATTTCGCACACACAAGTACGTTTAGTAAAAGTCCAACCAAGTTGATCGAAGAGATCCGCTATCAAATGGATTAGATACTTGTTCTTAATCGTGATTTTATTGAGCATACTGTCACGTGCCGCTCAAATTTTCCACCACCAGAGGCTAATTCGGCGTGCACAGGTACGTTTAGTAAATGTCCAACTAAAAGCGTAGTGCGCTCAGCAATAAAAGCAAGATACGCTCAGCAATAAAGGTAGGATGCACTCAGCAATAAAGCATAATGCACTTAGCAATGGACCTGCCTAACACAAGTAGCCAACTGTGGTGCACTCAGCGATCATCCAAGCCCGGCCCAAATTTTAGATTTCTCTACAATTGTAAATAACCTAAAATTTTCTACTTTTGTGCATTTAAGTCTCTAGAGATATTTATGCAAGTTGTTAGGAAGATTCACGTGCTAGCACCCAACACCTATAAATTGGGGCAAGCCTTCCTCATTTACTGACCACCACACCACACACACACACAAGCTCTCAAGCGCTATTGTAAATTCTCTTTAGTGTGTAATAAAATTATATTTAGCCATATTGCTCTAACTTCTCTCTAGCATTGTTAGTTCAACGAGTGGTATGAGAGTTAAAGTTTGCACCCACGCAAGTTAGTTCAACGAGTAATGACCAACCCTCCTAGCACAACACAAGAGGGCGTAGTCAGAGTAGAATTAGTTGAGCCAACTCGTGGCCGCAAGGAATGACGCACACATGCTAGGTCCCACGGAAAGTCCAAGGTTGCTTTCGTGGATGCCTTCAAGCCTCACATCGCCATGCTCGATTAACACTTAAAAGTGTGCATGTAATAATGATAAAATTATTAATTTTTCACTTAAAGTGTTGATTAATGTACTCATAACTTATAAATTATATGAATGCTCTCCTAATAAATTTTTATGTCAAATTAATCTGCAATATATTAATTTTATCTTATAAATATTTTTCAAGAATAAAGATGGAATTGGAATTGAAAATGAGAACAGAGAAGAACTGATGGAGTAATTTAGAATGCATCATTGAGAAAATGTAATTAATAAATTTTTTTAAAAAATAAAAAATAATAACAATAAAAAAAAGAAAAGATGAGTAACCATGCTCGTGATGGTCAAGTGGCCATCTTACCACCTAACCATCACACCTCACAATGTATAAGCATATATTATAAAAAAAATAAAAAAAAGAGGATGCATCCTTGCCTATAAAAGGCAAGGGGATGCAAGCAAAGGAAGGCAGAGCGAAGCCGAGAGAGAACGGAGTTAAGCTGAGGA
Source organism: Citrus trifoliata (assembly GCA_018350135.1). Taxonomy (NCBI): domain Eukaryota; kingdom Viridiplantae; phylum Streptophyta; class Magnoliopsida; order Sapindales; family Rutaceae; genus Citrus; species Citrus trifoliata. The sequence goes on along the minus strand of CM031389.1, from coordinate 16,639,139 downwards.
AATTTTTCTTTCTTTTCTTGTTTTATGGAGTAATCAATTTTATTATAATATATTTCAAAAGTTTGTCAAATAAAAATAGTATTTTGTTTTCTTTTAATATGAATCACTAATTTTACTAAGTTAAGGTGAAGGGTGAAACTCAAGCTTTTAAATTATAAAATTAATTATTTTCTCAAGTGAATTTTAAATTTATTTTATTCTTTTCTATTTATTTTTATATCATGTTTATTTATATATTTTTCTTGGATTTATATAGTATGTTGACATAATGTCGACACATTAATATAGTTGTGGCACATTAGGTACTTGATTACATATTTATCTACACACATAATTAGTTAAAAATTAAATGATATAAAATTAACTAGTAAAAGTGAGAAAAAAATATAAAAATGAGAGTATTTAAACTATAATTTGAATACTAAGAGCGGATCTTGTAACCTTAGCATATTTTTAAATTGATTTCTAGTGATTTCTTTTCCTCCAATTAATTTTCTTTATTTAACAAATTGACTACTACTTTTTAAATTCCTTGTAGTTCGATCCCAAAATCAATGGGTTATATTATAACTAGACACTATTATACTTATGAGTAATAATAATTTTGAGTCGTGTCAGACACCCTCAACATTTTAGAGGTAAGGGTCAACGGTCTCGAGAGCGAGTATGGTGAGTTTATGGTAGCCACCAAGGCCCTCATACAAGACCAAGCCGACTCCCTCCGAAGGGAGTCTTGAGCCTTTCATGATGAGTTGCTAAAATTGCGTAGCTTCATGCAAAGCGAGATACGAGCGATTCGTGCGGAGGTCGACGAAATCCACTTGGATTAAGCTTGGCACAAGTTCACACTCTCTGCTAGCTTGACTTCTGCAAGTTTGAGTGACTTGTCAAAGCCACTTGCGCCTTATTGACTTGTCAAAGCCAAACACTTACGATGGTGCGCACAATGCCATCGTTGTGGACAACTTCTTCTTTGGACTAGAGCAATACTTCGATACCATGAGTGTTCGTGATGAGGAATCGAAGGTAAGCCTACATTCTTACGAGGCGCCACACAACTATGGTGCGGTGAAGCATGGCGAGATAGGCAATGGCATATGTACCATCAACACATGGACTAAGTTCCAACAAAAACTCCGCAAGCAATTTGCCCCAAGCAACGCGGAGAAGGAATAGCGTCCGCAATTACATCAACGACTTCACTACCCTTATGCTCGAGATCTCCAACATGTTCGATAAGAACTCTCTTTTCTACTTCCAAAATGGCCTCAAGGATTGAGCTAGGGTGGAACTAAATAGACTTGGCGTACAAACTCTCGATGATGCCATTTCCATTGCGAAATCACTCGTCGATTACTTCGCCCAATGCAAGGACAAAGAGGCCTAGCTATGGAAAAGGTGGGGGAGAGGGCCGGAAGGACAAAAGCCACAACCAGAAGGATTGGGGGTAGAAAAAGCCTCCAAGCAATAAGAGCGGGCAAAACAAATAAGAGAAACAGTAGCCTAAAAGCCCATGCTTCATATCTAATGGCCCTTATTCAGAACGCGACTATTTGAAAAAGAAGTCGTTTAATGCTCTAGCGGCCCAACTCAAGGGTCACTTCATACCGTCGACGGAGGAACCCCAACATAGCATGTGTACCCTCCAACATCTCGGCGCACTCAAGAGCCACCTGTCTACACCCACGAAAAAAGAGCTCATGTATGTGAGTGCGTCCATCAACGGCCATGCCGTGTGTTGCTAAATACCGGTGCCACACACAACTTTATTTCCAAAGATGAGGCCAAGCGCCAAAACCTTAAGGTGACGAAAGAAGAGGGCACCATGAAGACAGTAAACTCACCTACCAAGCTCATCACAAGCACCGCACAAGGAGTGCGTGTAACACTCGGGACATGAAGTGGAAAGTTTGATTTTTTTATGGTGCTTATGAAGCACCATGAAGGCAGTAAACTCACCTGCCAAGCCCATCACGAGCACCGCACAAGAAATGTGTGTAACACTCGGGATATGAAATGAAAAACTCGATTTCTCCATCGTGTCTATGAGGCACCATGAAGGCAGTAAACTCACCTGCCAAGGCCATCACGAGCACCGCACAATTAGTACATGTAATAGTCAGGACATAAAGTGGAAAGCTCGACTTCTCCATCTTGAAGTTGTCGACTTAAAGATGGTCATTGGCATGGAGTTTTTCGACCAAGTCCATGCCTTCCTACTATCAACCATGAACTCCTTAAGTATCATCGACGGGAGTATGGCATCCATGGTTCATGCCGAGCATTCCAAGACAGCAGACAAGACACTTTCAGCCATGCAATTTAAGAAAGCTTTTTAGAAAGACCCAGGCTTCTTGGTCTCTATTCGGGAGTTGAATAATAGAGAAGATCGCGGAGACTCACCGAGCCAAGTACCTCCGCTCATCCAAGGAGTCATCGACGAGTTCAAAGATGTCATGCTTCTAGAGCTACCGAAGAAGCTCCCATCTAGACAAGAGGTGGACCGCGAGATTATGTTATAGCAAGGCGCAAACCCACCAACCTTGGCGCCCTACCGCATGGCGCCAACCGAACTTGAGGAGTTGATGAGACAACTCAAAAACTTACTGGATGCAAGCTGCATCCGTCAATCGACGACTTTATTCAATGCACCTATGATCTTTCAAAAGAAGAAAGACAGATCGTTGCGGATGTGCACCAACTATTGTGCACTTAATAAGATTACAATCAAGAACAAGTATCTAATTCCCTTGAGCGCAGATTTGTTCGACCAACTTGGCAAAGCTTGGTACTTCACCAAGCTTGACTTGCGGTTTGAGTACTAGCAAGTGTGCATCGTTAAAGAAAATGAGTCAAAGACGGTATGTATGATCATGCGTGAATCTTTCGAATTCCTTGTTATGTCGTTTCATCTCACCAATGCACCTGCTGCCTTTTGCACTCTTATAAATAAGTTCCTCCAGTCATTCATCAACCACTTCGTCGTTGTATACTTGAATAATATCGTGGTGTATAACACCACGCTCGAGGAACATGCACAATACTTGCAGCAAGTTCTCTAAGTACTACGAGAGAAAAAGCTATACCTCAAGATGAAAAAATACTCGTTTACTTAACGAGAGGTAGAGTTCCTCAGTCATAAAATAGCGGACGAAAGAAAAACTAATAAAGGAGAACTTTAAGGTAAAGGCCATCATCAAGTAAGAGCCTCCCAACAAAGTACTCGAACTCTGATCCTTCCTCCGACTGGTGAATTACTATTGCCGCTTCATCAATGGCTATTCGGCTAAAGTGGCATAAGAGAGCCGCCGACTCCAACTACCGTCCATGTATGATCCATACTAGATCTGACCAACCGCTCATCCTACCTCTTCTACGTTCTTGACAACCCATCTTTGTCTCAGTAGAGTCTTTCAATGGCATGCTTCGATCCTCTTCCCCACTTGACTGACTTTACTCAAGAAGAACCGGACAAAGCAATGGTCTAAAGAATGCCAACGTGCATTTGAAGAGTTGAAGAAAATAATTTGTAGGGAACTCATCATCGTTCTTTCAGACCACACAAAGCCTTTCGAAATACAAACGAATGTCTCTGACTTCACCATTGGTGGAGTCCTCATGCAAAAAGGCCACCCGATAACTTATGAGAGTCGGAAGCTCAACGAAACGATATGACACTACACCATACAAGCCGCTCAAATTTGCCACCAATGAAGACTAATTTCGTGCACACGATTACGCTTAGTAAAAGTCTGAATAGAAGCGGAGTGCACTTAGCAGCTAGAGTGTATTCAGTACTAAAGGCATGATGCACTTTAAAATGTGATACGCTTAATAATGGACTACCTAACACAAGTAGCCAACCATGGTGTGCGTAGCAATCATCCAAGCCTAATCAAAATTCTAAATTTCTCTACAATTATAAATAACCTAGAATTTTCTAGTCTTGTGCATTTAAGTCCCTAGAAATATTTATGCAAATTGCTAGAAAGATTCACATGCTAGCACTCAACACCAGTACACCACACCACACCACACATACAACCACCAGTACACACAATCTCTCAAGCACTTTTATAAAAGCTCTCTTGTAAATTCTTTTTAGCGTGTAACAAATTATATTTGACCATATTGCTCATGCTTATGTTTAGCATTGTCGCAAGCATATTCGCTTAGCTAGTTTGAGAAGTATTTTAGGTTTACTTAGTGACTTGTGTGTTAGAAGTTGTCTACGTTCCGCACAAATTTGCTGCGCAAAACACTCATCTCGTGACAGCACAATAGTTGATGCACATCTGTAAAGAGCCATCTTTATTCTTTTAGAAGAGCACGTGTACACCAATTAGAGCCTTGAATGGGCAGACATAGTCCACATCCAGCAAGTCTTTGAATTGTTTCTGCAACTCCTTAAGCTCGAGTGGTGCCATGCGATAAGACACCAAGATTGGTGGCTTTGCTCCTTATTCTAACTCTATCTCGCGATCTACCTCATGACTAGATGGGAGCTTCTTCGATAGCTTTGGAGACATGACATCCTTGAACTCTTCGACTTCTTGAATGAGTAAAGGGACTTGGCTCGACGAGTCTCTGTGATTTTCCTTATCATTCAATTCCTAGATGGAGACCAAGAATCTTGGGTCCTTCCAAAAAGCTTTCTTGAATTGCATGGCCAAGAGCGTTTTGTATGCAATCTTGGAGGGTTTGGTGGGAACCATGTATGGCATACTCCCATTGATAATGCTTAGAGAGTTCGTGGCCGGTAGCGGAAAATCATGGATTTAGTCGAAAAATTCCATACTAAGAACCACCTTGAAGTCATCCATGGACATGATGGAGAAATCAAGTTTTTCGCTCTATGTCCCAAATGTTACACGCACGCCTTGTGTGGCGCCTGCAATGAGCTTAGCATGTAAGTTCACCGCCTTTATGGTGTCTCCTTCCTTCGTCACCTTGAGGCCCTCCTTTCCGAAATGAAGTTGTACGTCGTTCCGATGTCTAGCAATGCACACATGACATGGCTGTTGATGGACGCACTCACATATGTAAACCCTTTTTTTCGTAGGTGTACCGAAGTGCACCGAGGCATTAGAGAGTACCTATTGTCACATGCCGCCCAAATTTTCCACCAACGGGGAAGCTGATTCCGTGTACATGGGTACGTTTAGTAAAAATTCGCCTAACAACAAGATGTGCTTATAAGTGAGATGTGCTTAGCAATGGACCGCCTAACACAACTGGCTAATCGTGGTGCACTTAACAATCAAACAAGCCCGAACCGCATTCTAAACTTTTTATAGTTATAAATATTCTTGAGTTTTCTAGAATTGTGCATTCATGTCCAAAAGATATTTAAAAAAGCTGTTACGAAATTTCAAGAGTTTAACGTCCAAACCTATAAATGCCCCATAGTACTTGTCATTTGCTCACCACCACACCACACCACACACACACAAGTCACACAAGCTCTAAATTTTTTTGCAAAAAGCTCTTTTGTAATTTACTTTTTAGTGAGTAATAAAATTATACTTAATTATATTATTATCACTTTTCTCTAGCATTGTCGCAAGCATCCTTACTTGACTAGTTTGAGAAGTATTCTAAGCTTACTAATGGACTTGTATAATAGAAGTTGTCTAAGTGCTGCACAAGTTTACTGCGCATTAAACTCATGTGGTGATACCATGTTGTGTTGGGGTTCCTCTGTTGACGGTGTGGAGTGGCCCTTGAGCTGAGCAACGACGGTATTGAGCGACTTCTTCTCCGGACAATCGCATACCCAATGAGAGCCATTACATATGAAGCATGGGCTTCAAAGCTTAGGCGGCTGCTGTTTCTTCGATTTACTTTCCTTGTGCAGCGCCTCGAAGGACCGTAGGCGTGGCTACTTTTAATGTCTTATCACGAACACTCATAGTATTGAAGTATTACTCTAGCCCAAATAGGAAGTTATCCACGATAGTGGCGTTACGTGCACCATCGTAGCTATCAGGCTTTGGCACGTCAATGCGACGCACATCACTCGAACTTGTCGAAGTCGGACTAGCGGAGTGTGCAAACTTGTGTCAAGCCTAATCCAAGCAGACTTCGTCAACCTTGGTACAGATCGCTCATAGCTCACTTTGTACGAAGCTACGCAAGTTCAGCAACTCTTCATATAGTGCTCGAAACTCCCCTCGGAGAGAGTCGACTTGGTCTTGCATGAGCATCTTAGTGGTTACCGTGAACTCATCATACTCACCCTTGAAATCGTCGACCCTCACCTTCAAAGTGTGGAAGGTGTCTTGGACAACGGATATCGAAGTTTCGAGCGTGGCGATACGAGACTACAAGGTATCTACAGAAGCAGCCTTGGACTAGCCACAAGATTGAGCATGTGTGCATCCCTCCTCGCAGTCACGAGTTGGCTTAAGTGGCTCCACACGACTAGGCCCTCTTGTAATGTGCTAGGATGGTTGGTCATTACTCATGAGCTAATTTGCGTGAGTGCAAATATGGCTCTGATACCACTTGTAACGGGATGAGTATAATGCGCAGCAAACCCTTGCTTAAACAACTTCTAACATGCAAGTCACCAAATAAACATAATGATCTTCTCAAACTAACCAAATAAGGATACTTGCGACAATGTTAGAGAGAAAAGAGAGCAATATGGCCAAATATAATTTTATTACTCACGAATGAGAAAATTACAAAAGATCTTTTTATAAGAGTTAGAGAATTTGTGTTGTATGTGCTGGTGGTTATGTGTATGGTGTGGTGTTGAGCAAAAATGGCAAGTGTCATAGGGTATTTATAGGCTTAAATGTCAAGCTCTTGAAACTTCCTAACAACTTGCATAAATATCTCTTAGAACTTGAATGGACAATTCTAGAAAACTCTAGGTTATTTACAATTGTAGAAAAGTGTAGAATTCGAACCGGACTTAGTTGATCGCTAAGTGCATCACAATTGGCTATTTGTTTTAGGCGGCTCATTGCTAAGTGCATTATACTTCTAAGCGCATCCCGCCTAGTGTTGAGTGCATCCCGCTTTTAAACAATCACTTTGAGATGCTGCTGGATAGATATCGAAAATGAAATTAGTTTCCATCAATTAAATCCTTTATAAAAATTTTGATAGATGAGGTAGTTTCAAGCTTGATCGTTTTGTCTAAGGTCTGTTATCTTTTTTATGCAAAGATTTAAATTAATGGAGACCAGAAAACATACTTGTAATAATATTTGTATTAGTAAGCAGATAAAATTGGAGTATTTTGTTTGACAGTTTCAAATATGAAAATACATGATGAATAAATAATCAATACCAAAAGCAACAATCATTTATGGATCAGTCAATAAATTTATGGGGTTTCAAATTATATCAGCAAAGATAGAATTAATGATAAAAATCATTGATTTCACCATTAATGATGAACAGATAGACATGAGGACGATATTTGTGGAATTAAGATGATTTTACAAAAGCACCCAATCTAATATTAGTAAATGAAGTTATCAAAACCCTTGTAACACCCCATTCATCCATCCAATACACAATTACCAATACTCTTCTTCACTTGCTAGTTTCTCATAGATTGCACACTTTGCACAGATGCAATTAGTGTAGCCATTACCGTAGCGTATTGAACAGCCGTGTGCTGTGAACTATAGTGATCTGAAAGGCCATACTCAGTAAACTTAGGATCCATAGGCATGAAGTGACCTGGCAATGTTCTCTTTGACAGGGCTTCTTGCCATATCTCTAAAAATTCTTCCATTATTTGCCTGGATTTCTCAATTGACGAGATGGGAAGGTATTCCACCTACAAAGAAACAAAGAGCATCAATTAGATGAATCAGTATCGTCAGTTCAAGAATCCATAAAATTGCTGGAACTTGTGGTTTTTATCTTTTTTCCTCCCCTTTTTCAGATGATATAAGGGTTTTTCAGTGAAGCAGAAAACACTACTAATCGTTTAATCACCCTCGTACAATGAGCAATAGCTCAAAATCCACTTAGTAGTCAGGATTCTTTACACGAATTATTTTCAGGTTACAAAAATGTGTTACCGCTCAATCAAATTGGACAGGCAAATCGTTAAAAGAGTTTAATATCAACTTCTACTGCCGATCCAAATTATTAGACGATAACAACAATAACACGCTGCATAAAGTGCACTAGCTCACTTTACAATATAAGCACGGTAAAGATCATAGCAGAAACAGAATTTTACTTGTGGTATTTGCCAATTAAAAGAATCAAATAACATAAAAAAGTTGAAGAAAGTAAAATACCTCCATGACTATTCCTCTCAAATTTTCAGAATGAGTCGGCACAACTTTGCCCACTCTCAATTGGAAGTCGCCCAGTTGGTATTGAAAACCCTGCATAAAGCAACCACCATTCTAGTTCAAAACAAACTTTCTAATGATTAAACTTATAATTTTTTTCTTTTTTCTAAAGAATATTAATGAAACCTCAAAATTAAGGGCGACTCTCATTTTGTAAGACTGCAACTTCTCCATAATGGTCTGAATGGTGGAATCTGCTTCGAGAACAATCCGCTGAGCCCGTATTACAAAAAAATACTTATTAGGGCACTCTGGAACCATTATCCCTAGAAAATCCCGTGGGAACTCCGACGCTAGTGACTGGTCTCGGAGCATCGGTTTGTAGAATGTCAAAGTAGCTTTCCACCGTCCTTCTTTGACACCATTAATGCTCTCAACACACTGTGAGACTTCATTTAGGATTTGACTGTTTACACTCGTTCCCACATTTGGTTGCCAATGCAGAACCCTAGAAACAGAACGTAAACAAAACATTTACATTTCTATTTAATCAACAATTTATGTCCTTTTGTTGTCAATATAAAATGCGAAATCAAAAACTAAAAAAAATAGTCTCATTACCATTTAATGGTCATCCTTTTAGTGGTGGCTGTGTGACACTGCGACCGTGGTGAGCTGCAAATGCCGCAACATAAGAGCAGGTGAAATTTGAAAGATCAAAACCAATATTCAAAAATTAATATGAAATTATTAATTATTTCCAAAATCATAATTACCATTACAAAATGCAAAGACATTGAAAAATTAATTTAATTAATATTTCCATTCAACTTCCAATTTCAAACCCTAACCTTAACACTGAACAGAACCGCTATAGCTTCCTGACAGCAGCAAGACACGGCGAAGAGACGGTTTAGCTGACGGTGCCGCGAAGGCGGAACTGAAACGTCGCGGATTCGGCGACGAGTCGTAGTGGCGCCGGCGATTGCGAGACTGCCAGTGATGGTTTGACAGCGCCAGCGGTGCGAACCGAGAGTGTAAAGGAATAATTTAGGCTAGGCTTTATTTTTTAAATTTTTTGAATCAAAGCTAAGGACTTCTTGTGGAGATTTATCGGGAATAAGCCGACGTGTCGTACCACTCTATCATATATACGACTTGTCTTATCGGTGACAACAAACATGTCGTCGAAATATTGTCGTCGTTATATATTTCTCATTTTCCGACTTTGTTCTTTGAGCCGCCGTGAAAAGAAATTAAAGAAATATTCATACTTTATTAGTGCTTTTACATATATACCTCTGACTATAAAACTTAATTATGACTGACATAATTATTATTCAGTAAACTTTTAATAAAATTATGCAATCTAATAATTATATAGAATTTTTTATGTAATTCGCTTAATAAAATTATTTTTAATTGCACTTTAGATTAATTCCATTTTAAATGATTCCATATTTAATTTTACACTGCAAAATATATCGAATAAATAAAATAAGTCTACTAAATTGATAAATAAAACAATATGATAAATTATTAATTAACAATATGTAGATAGACTGACATTCCAAAAGAAATCCACAAAACAATTAAAGAGAATTTTGGAAGAAGAAAAAAATTGTATTATTTATAATATAAAAAGATGAATTTACCCCTATGTCGTGAACAGAAGTGTTGTTGATTTTTTATTGCAAATGAGTAGCAAATTGGATAAGTGTGTTTATTTTAGTCCATTAGAATTGTTTGCATAGTCAAATTAAAGCCATTGTTGATCCCAACAACTAAAAACTTTTGTGCTTCTTTTTTTTTCTTTTTTCTTTGCCATTTTAAAATGATAAATCTCATTTTAGGTTAATTTGATTGTCAATGGTACTTAGCATTTGAGTGGAAATGTGATATAAATTAAAAATAATTGGTGAAAAAAAATATAAGAATGTAAAATTGTGAATCTTTATGCAGACTATTAATAATTTCCCTTCATATATTTTCCATACCCTTCATCAATTATACCATTTGATTTGAAAGTACATATCTCAACTCTTAACTTATCTTCGATTACTCAAAGTAATTCCTTAATTTGATTTAGATTTTATATGTTATAACCTGTTGTTAAAAATTAATTTTTTTATCCAATTGATCAATAGATTTTCTTTCACTGAAAAATATTAAAAAATGCATTTATACATATTAATCATATATTTGTACTTTAACGACTATATAGTAAACCTAAAACATTATAAAATTATGACACGATACTTTATATGCATTAGTTATGTTTACCATAATAGACCAACGAAATAAAATTGTTCGAAAACTATTCAGTCAAATTTTTAGAGCCGCTACACTCTAATCCAAAATACAAAAGGAACTTCCTTTAGCTTTATGCACATTGAAACTAGTTAAGTGAAAACACATTCAAACAAGTTTTAACTGAAACATTGAAAATACATGGAAGGTTAGCACCAAATTGATCATATTCCATAGCTGAGTGTCATACTGCTCCTTATCCATAAATACCTGTAGAGCTGGTTTAAGTTCCGGCCTCGGCCACCACAATACAAATTTGTGGAAGGACTTTGTATGCCATAGCACTTCAGGAAGCTTTCTTAAGTGAGCACAAGGATTGATGACTAACTGTTGCAGTTTAGGCATAGCTCCTGTCTCCATTGTCATAGCATTGATTTCATATGCAAAATCTTGAGCTGAGGGAAACCACGTGAACGGCACCCGACCTTTCTTCCAAAATAGGAGTTGAGCTTCAGTTTCAGGACTTCGAGATGTGGAAGTGTTTCGAATGTTGGCATGGGATTATCTTTTAGTTCTGTATTTGACAAGTTCAGTTGAGTCAGGCTTGGAGGAAATTGGTATTCACCAACGACTATTGATGGTAGCTGCGACAACTTGCTTTTATTTACCAGCTTCAAATATTGAAGGCAGGTGGGTTTGCCAGGGCTTTTTGACAACCTACATTGATAAGAGCTTAAATCTCCATATATTTGGGGACTTTGAAGATTAGGCGATCTGGCAAATACATCAACTGATCATCCAAAGAGCTGCAATATTTTCCTGGACCTGCAGGCTGCAGGCAGAGTGATATAACCAAAATTTAGACGCATCAGTTTGTGCATCTTCCAAAATTCACAAGGCACACAATCTACGTAGCTGGATGTCATGTCTAGAGTAAAAAGATTCAGAAGGTTGCTTAGTGACGAAGGAACTCTTAAGGGACGGGATATTCAGCTTCAGATACCTCAAAAGACACAAAATCTCTATCCCTACAGGAAATTGGTCGAGGACTAGTGTTCCCAAGAAATGTAATCGCATTCTGTTGGGGCAGGATAGCCTCTATTCGATGTGAGACACAGAAAAGAACTTAGGTGTGAAGCGGGAATGCCTTGAAGAAAATAACTTATCAGAATAACGAACTGAGAGACGTCCGCATTTTTCGAACGATCAATGATGGATCTTGTTGATATTTATCCACATTGATGAATTCCGAAGTTTCGGCCTTGCAAATGGATATCTGCTGCGAAATACCCTGAATACAGCACGTTTTGATTCTGCCTGCCAACTGAAGTTCTCCTCATTGCTTGAATGAAGCCTCCATCCACTAGTTCTACCAAGTAGCATTCAGCTATTGCTTCACTGTTTTCTGAATGAAACCTTCAGCTATCCGCAACTGATGCAATTGCCTGGTTGATACCTTAAAGCCTTCAGGAAAAACAGCAAAATAAAGAAAGCAGGGTTTCAAGTGAAAAGGCAAATTGTAATAAGAGTAGGGCAGTATTCTGGAGGGAAAAGGCAAACAGTAGTTGGTACTGTGCTCCAACTTTGACAACACATCTTGCTTAACTTTCTCCAGCAAAAAACCTCCGAAGAATAAGATGGCAAAAGGCCAGCCTTGACACGACTTCCAATGATCTCTTAACAGGCTCCAACTCATGCTGATACCTGTCCTTGCCAAGAACTCGGCTAACATCTCCCTTGTCTGGCTCCAGTGGTGAATCAAATCTTCAAAGCAGGTTGTTGTCGGAACTCTACTACCAATCTGATCATCAGTAAGAGCACCTCTGAGATAATCCCATACACGAGAATGCCATCCATCGTCAGGCACAATCAAATATTTCTCGTCCCTCGGCTAGTCACAGAGAGTAGCTTTCTTCCGTTCATAATCTTTTTCCGGAATTTCACTCAAATGAGAAGAAGGCAGCACAGACCTCAATGTGTCTTCTAATATCTGGTTTGGATTGTAGTGCCAAGACACCACAACCCAAACAAAAATCGAAATAGCTCTTCACATAAATGCTGTCGCATGACTCTGCAGCAAGTGTAGTCTTTCCTCAACCGCTCACCTCCAAATTGAAATTACAGAAAGAAAAGGCTGTCCTTCTATTAGGAGATCCAACAGCTTCTCCATCTCATCCTCTCGACCCACCATACGGCGTTTCTCGTTGATAAAAGACCTCACCCTCGTCTTCACCGACACAGAAGATGAAGAAGAGTTGTTGGCTTGAGTTTCAGTTGATTTGGTATCCTCTTTGTAGGTTTGGTTGGCTTGAACCTGCTGCATACCTGCCTTGACATCAATGATATCTTTTTGAAACCTTTGAATTCAATCATGTAGCTCAGAATTGCTTTCACTGTTCTGTTGCATAATGTTCATAATGAATGTGTCTATGGCCGCCTCAGATTCATGGGCAAAATGAATCATCTTCTTGCTGCTGTTATAACCCCTTAAGCAAGGCAACAATTTTAACATTATTGCCCTACTTTTTCTTAATTCTAATATTGTACGTATACTATTACATACCCTCCCCTCACTGTGTGGCATATCATTTCATTTACGTACCTGGGGCTTTTTTTTTTTCCTTTATTCTTCTTCTCCTTTTTTTTTTCAAATTTTCTTTTTCAATTATTATAAAAATCTGTCGGCACCAGTCTTGTAGTACCCAAAAAAATCTTCTTAAATCCCATCTCTCGGCGTCTGCATCAAAAATCTTATCTCTGCAGAAACGTTAGCATTCAATTCGGTAACATTTGAGAAGAAGATTTTTGGGGCCCTACAAGACTGGAGCCGACAGATTTTTTTAATAATTGAAAAAGAAAATTTGAAAAATAAAAAAGGAGAGGAAGAATAAGGGAAAAGAACAGGGCACCTAATGATTGTTTGTTTTGCTGTTGTCTTACTCATAGATATGGGGTCCGGCTATAATATAATGGTGGCATGTATCATAATTACATTCAGTTGTTAGTTTCATTTAAATAAGTAAAATTTATTAAAATTTGGTTAAATATAATTATAATACAGTATTATAATTACATCATAATTTTCCCTTAAATATGGAAAAATATACTAAACCCTTTACTTTCACTGTTCTATCATAAATGCTACTGCAAATTGGTAAACAATTCAATCCTTCACCTTTCTTTATTTTTATTTTTTTTCAATTTACCTATTTTCATCATAATAAGTGATGAGACTTGTGAATCCAGGATTTATCCCAAGCACAATCACTAAGAGAGCGGCAAGCAATAACATGGAGCTTATCAATCTGCTCTGTATTCTGTTGTTTGCTATCAAATCCTGTTATATAATTCTGGACATGACATTTAATATGGTAATATGACATTTAATATCAAATCCTGTTATATATTCAACTTGTTAATTCAAGACTAGAAAGCAGTACAATTATTATTTTATAACACAATAAACCAACGCAGTGGCACCGCGCTATCAGCCCTTTGCTGAAATAAAATCAAACATCTGCCAAAATTGAAATCAGCAACGATCAGAATAGCACCACTCCTGCTGAAATAAATCAAAATTTTCATTCAGCTAAAGTTGGGACCTAAGTGATCAGAGTTACAAAAAGGTTTGGTTTCACAAATGGGATAAACAAAATGCTTCAGAAAATTCCAAGATACACTTGATCCTCTAATCATCCAAAAATTCCCAACACATTCCTTGATCTGCCTCATGGCTCTTTTGCACATTTGCCGTCCCCCAAATTCAATAAATATTAAGTATAATCTGTCGAATTCAAAATGAGAAATATCAGCCAATTATCTATAATATTATACATGACATTAAAGCATACAAAAACTAGTGCAGGTAAAAACAATGTCAAGAACAGATATGACTTATATGCAACCCCAGAAATTTGTAAAGCACCTCTTACTTTTTTGTTTTTTATTTCTTTTTCCTTGTGAAGAGGAATAAGACTTAATAATATAAGACTTGAGGGGTATATAATAATTCTGAAGGAAAAAAAAAAGTAATGAAACTCAAAAGGAAAGAGCAAGCTTTCAAAGTTGCATTACCAAACATCTGTAAGAAATATCTGGAAATACAATGAATTTAATAAGAAATGCATCTTCACTTATGTGAAGAATTTCTGATATACTGTTAGAGAAAATAAAGTTTGAACTTTGAAGCAATAGATGGGAGCAGAAGTTATATCTTTGGCATTCTCTCAGTAAATAATAGTATTGTAAACAACCTGAGAAAAATTGCACGTTTTACAAGTCTTCCATACACATCATAATCTCGAGGAAATAAAGCAAGTCTATCAAACAACCTGATAAACAACAGTCACAAAGCCTTGAAAAGATTTCTTCACAAACTACAATTGCATTTTTGATAACCAAGCAATTTCTAAGAGATACAGAATTTATCAAAGAGTACTCCCGCAAAAACTTCGATCCAAAGAAATCCCATAAACAAAGTGATTAATTGCATGTGAAGCTTGGCTTATAACTTTTGACTCAAGATATGCAAGAATGCAGAATTGAAAAAGAAACAGGGGAAAAAAAGAAAGCTAAACAATGTAAACCACAGCACCAGATTCTAACTCCCTATCAAAGTATGAAGTTATCTTTCTATTGTTTCCAGATGTATCACAACAAATGCAAGCCGCAAAGCATAGAACAGTCAATGTTAGCGACTAAATTTTATATTCAGTTTATGTGATTACCTCCTTCGATGTGTCTGCTTAGATCAATGCTGCTGTTTAGTGCTTACTCTTTGGTTTAGAAGTGATCTTCCCATACGCAATGAGCCTAGAGTGAGAGAGCTTAAGTTTCGCCTGTCGCCGCCTTGTCTTGGCTCGTTTAGATAAATTACCCACATCACCGTTTGGTCCTTCCTGGTGTGCCTTCTCATTCCTCTTGGCAACTACCTCTGAAGCTGTTGTTTCAGCATCAACCTTTAACCTCTTCTTCTTACCAACCTTCCAATCATCAGATTTTTGTCCATGAATAGCATCCTTATTCTGCAATTTTAGCTGATATCTCTTAATATCAGGAACCTTCCATTCTTTCTCCCGATAAGGAGCAAGCTTCTTCACAGAAACATATTGATTCAAATCCTTGTCATTCATCGTTAATATTTCTCCAGTCTTCAATCCATATCTATTAGGTTTTACCTTTGCATACTTAAACCTTGTTTTCAAGTCTCCAATTGTATCTTCATAATCCAACTTATAGAATTCCTCCAACATTTCCTCTTTCGCTTTCTTGACAAGTGACATTTTGTGCTTCTTCTTCCTCTTACTCTCCTCAAAAACCTCTCCTTGCTCCTCTCCTCTCTCACTTTCTGCTTCATCATTATCATCATTGCCACCTCCCTCACTTTCTCCTTCACTATCATCATCATTAACAGCCTTCTCTAACTTATGCTTTAGACTCCTCTCCCTAGCAGCCTTAAAACCATCACCAGACTCAATCACATCCCAACCCTTGGGAAGTCCCAGCAGTTCATCCTCTTTATCAAAATCTGGTTTCTCAATATCACCCTCATCTTCTTCCCTATCCTGACCAAACTGTGGGTTCACATCCTCAGCATCATAATACTTTGCATCAAACACTGCCTTCATCATCCTATCATATTCCTCAGGATCAAATTCATCATCCAAATCTTTTAAGCTCATCCGCAGATCTTCTTCCTCCTTAAACCCAGCAATTGCCATAACCTTTTTCATCCTTTCTTTCATCTCCTTCTTCTTCAAGTTCTTCAAATGTTTTAACTCTTCCTTTCTCTCCATCTCTGCAATTTTCATTCTCTCCTCTTTACTCTTCCGTTGCTCTTTCCTCGCATTCTCCTTCTTCCTCACTGACCCTTCCACTTTCCTCGAATGACCCATTACTCTATCTTCCACCTCCTCCTCATGCCTAAAAGTTGTCTCGTATAGCTCTTGCCTCTCAAGCTCCTCATCTTCTTTCAACAAATCTTCCACCTCCTCATCAATATCGACATTTTTATTATTATCTTCCTTATCAATCCACATTTTATTCTTGAAGAAATCTTTTAAAAACATCTTGTTCTCATCCAATTCACCATCCCCACCAAAATATTCATCTAATTTCTTAACAAACTCATCATTATCATCGTCTTCAACATCTTCACCGTCATCTCCCTTGTTTTTCTCTTTCAAGAAACCATCCTCTTCCTCCTCATTTCCCTCAGCTTCATTGACTGCATCCAGGAATGCTTTCCTTATCTCCTCTTGTTCGTCATAGTAACTCTGTTTTTTCTTTTTTTCACCCAAATCTTCTTCATTCTCTTCTTGAAACTCAGGCCCCTCTTCAATCAAATGCCTTGCCATAACATCTTTCAAATACATTGCTTTATTTGTTTCTCTCTTCTTTTTTCCCATCTTTTCACTTTCTTCTGTTTCCCCTTCTCCTTCACTCCCATCAGATTCAGAATCAAAAAGCTTAACATCTTTCTCTTTAAGACTCGGGTCTTGCTTCTTGATTAACAAGAGTGCTTTTATGAAATCCAAATCTTTCTTGCTATTCCCTATTATATCATTGTTATCTTCATCCGACTCAGATGACTCATCCTCCGATTCCTCATCAGATTCCTTGATCAGTCCTTTCTTTTTCATCTCCTCATACCTTTGAAGTTCTTCACGTTTCTTGTTGTGCTCCAATCGTTTTGCATATTCTTTGTTTATCTCAATCTTTGATACATCATCATTGTCATCCTCGTCAAATAGTTTCAATTGTCCCATTGTCTCTTGTAACTGCATAGAAGAATAGTTCAGGGATTCGTCAACAATTTAATAAGACAAGGTGAAAAAGAAAATATAAAACGCACACGCACAGAGATAGCCAATTTTCGGGTTCAGAAACAAAGTTCAGTTATTCGGTTCTGAGCATTTTTGAGTTATCAATTAGTCTAAAATTCGCATGACTAACCAGCTAAGATTTTATCCGTAGTTTGTACCACAAATTAACTTGAAACTACAATCACTCAAAGCATCACGATTGTACAAAGCACATTACTATTGATCATTTACGTTCTTATCATGGGCTAGCCAAACGAAATCATATTTAACACTACAAAATGCAAAGATATTAACAAATTAATTTAACTAAAACCCCAGTTTCCATTCAATTTGCAATTCCAAAGCATAAATTAGTAAAACCAAACAAACAAACTCTAAAAAGATAATTTTGTTGTGCGAGCTCTTACAGAACAAAGATAAAAGTAAAATTAAAAAAATTAAAAATTAAAAAAAATAACACAAGAAACTTAACCTTAACCAAAACAGAACCACTATTGCTTTCAGACAGCAGCGCGGCAACGGCGGAGCTGAATAGGAGCCGAGACGGCGGCCACTTGTCCTGGCGCCGGCGATTGTGAGACTGTAGGTGATGGTTTGATAGCGCCGGAGGCGAGTACCGACAGTGAATGAGTGATTTAGGTTAGGGTTTTGTATGTGAGAAGAGTTTGGGAGTGATTTTGAGGGGAAGATGAGTTTATGCTTGTTATTATGTGTGTACGTTTATGATAATCAAATGAATCTTTCCTATCAAAGTATGCCACGTTAGTGATTTGAACCATCATTTTGTTTTTCCAATCACGAAGAGTTGGAAACTTGGCATTAATATATGCGGCGATAGTGATCTGAAATTATTGGCATATTTAGTTTTGGCTATTAAGATGTTATAATTTTGAGTTGTTGTAAAAGAATAATTATAATTATAAAAGAAATATTGACGGTATATAATAAATATAAATTTTAAATTAAAATTATTATAAAAATAATTTAAAATACTAATATTATTATTTTTATATAAGTGATGGATTAAATTAAATTAACTTTTTGAACGAACCAAATTTAATAATGAATTTTTACCAAATAATTTAGTGTTTTAATTTTTAAATTATAATTGGTCAATCTCATTACCAAACATAGCCTACATTATGGATTTTAGTCATGAATTTTTCCATTTGAGTTTTTTCTTTTTTAATGTATGTGCAAAAGCTTTATTAATCAATAAAATAAAATAATTTCAAGAGAGTATCCTATATAGCTAGTGATATCGGTTAAAAGTGAAGTATGCAAATATATGTACAAAAGGATGGAGCAAGAAGCATGAAAAGAAAGTATGGAAGTATGGAAGCATGGAGAAGGGAAGTATGAAAAATAAAATAATTAATTAAAGTGGAGCATGAAAGCATGAAAAGTCAAATAAAAAAATAAAGTGGAAGCATGGAATAAAAAGTCAAATAGTTAATTAAAGTGAAAGCGTGGAAGCATGGAGAATACAAGCATGAAAAGTCTGATAGTTAATTAAAGTGGAAGCATGGAGCACGGAAGCATGGAGAGTCTAATAGTTAATTAGAGTGGAAGCATTGAAGTATGGAGCACGAAATCATGAAAAGTCAAATAGTTAATTAAAGTGGAAGCATGGAATAAAAAATCAAATAGTTAATTAAAGTGGAAATATGAAAGCATGGAGCATGAAAGCATGAAAAGTTAAATAGTTAATTAAAGTGGAAGCGTGGAAGCATGGAAGCTTAGAGTATGGAAGTATGAAAAGTCCAATAATTAATTAAAGTGAAAGTATGAAAGCATAAAAAGTTAAATAATTCATAAAATAGAAGTATAGAACATGGAAGCATGAAGTGACACTAAGAGAAAAAGAAAGGAAAAATGAAAAAAAAAATAAAGGTTTCAGAAACCATCTTTGAAAAGGAAATAAACATAGACTCCAAATCATACTCTAATTAAGTGATCGAAGTAGATCGGGATAAAGAGATATCAACAACTTATATTATCAAAAAATTTGTATTATAAATAGAAAGCCCTTAATTCATAGGAGGCAAGCAAAAAAAAAAAAAGGCGAATAGGAAGCCCTTTAATGCAAATTCTTTGTGTTTTGCCCTGTGTATCTTTCCGTTTATTTAATTTGCTAGTTAACCGAAAACAAGCATCAATAGATTAGTGTCATCTGTAGGGGCGATATAATTAGTTGCAAACAGAATCACTCAACACAAAATCACTGAGCCAGCAAAGCCAACGCAGTTATCGCAACCATAGGTTACTGCAGGTCCGAAGCCCCCTAACAAGGAAGCACAGCAACATGGGCCCACAGCCACCGCTTACGCAACAATGGCTGATCTGACACAAAATATGAATTTGGTGCTCCAGTATATAGTGTTAGAAAAACACACACAGTGAGTTGACAATTTAAATTGCAGTTAATTGAAACAACAATGTAAACCAGCAATCGGAAACAACAAATGAAGAACATAAGAGAAATGAAATGGAATAAGAAAAATATAAACCCGAGGCCTGCAAAAGGCAGTTTTCTTAAAACAGATTTACCACCTCTTCGGAGTGCTTAAGGTCTGCTGGTATATGTTTCCCAGGATACAACGAGTACGAATTTCCAGTCAAGTATAGGCTAGAAATTCCGGCGAACCACAACAGGTAACTCGATCAGAGAAAGACGAAGAATGATGAAGGAAAAACAAGTGTGATTTGTGCTGGTTTTTTCAAGTGTCCAAAACAGAAGATGAGATGCCTTTTTATAATCATGTGAGGATATAACAGCTGATGTGTATTGAATTTCCGAATTCAATATGTTTTATTTAATTGCTATAACAGCCAAATCAATTCAATGAATTGATTTCAAAATTGAATTAAAAAAAACGTGAATAATAGCAAAAAATAATTGTAAAATCTGTTACACATTCTTTGAATTCAAAACATGCAACTGTTACAATAAAAATTCAAAAGGAAATTAAAAGTGTGCCAAGCTTGCATGGATAATTTTGGGCCGACATTTGCGTACGCAGGACGCGCGAGCGCACACGAGTTCAACCAAATCGGTCTTGGATTTGCACCCCACCTGCGCACGCGCATGTGGAGAGAGTCTCTATCCTTATAATTCTTACTAATGCATGGTTAAGTATTTATATATAAACACTAATTCCTAGGCTTTCTTTTTCCTTTCAAATTTTCAACTTCAAGGGTGAACTTTGAGAGACAATTTCTCATTCACCCAAGCACCATTTTGAGAAAATAAGATTATATTATTGAAGTATCAATAGAGTAGAATTCGAACCTCACAATATTTTCCACTTTCGTTAAGTGAGACCCACTCAAAATAGCATGTTATGCTATTTTTTTAACAATCCCCCACATGAATGAAAATTGGCAGTAAAAATAGGAAAACCGCTAAATTTTGACATCAAAACCATTTTTGACTTTTAATGATCGAGTTTATTGGATTGATACCTAGCACAGGATAGGTAGGTGTTATCCTTTGAACCTTCCCTTGTAATAGTATAATTATTTTACTAGCTGATCAGTAGACGCGATGTCTTTGAACTGTTCTACCATTAGTGTAAACGATCATATACTACATATAGGTATTTCTCCTAACACTGTTGAGTTCTCATGATTATGTTCATTTTGGCCTTGAACAATTGCTTGGTTTTGCAAGAGTTTCTAAGAGCTGAACCCTTTATAGCTGCCTTTGAAGCGGCCCCACTTCTCTCTCATATAGGTGATATCTTAATTAAGAGTAACCCGCATTACTCCGCTCAAATTTTTTACGCATAAGAATCATTAAGAGCCTAGCTCAACCTTATTCCTCACAGGCATCACTGTTTCATCATAGGAATGGTCAATGAGGTAATCCTTTCAAGAGAATGACCCCCACAGTGATCCATCTTTAGTCTTTAACAAATAGATTGTCCAATTGAATATAGATCTTGGGATCTTTAGTCTACTAGGTTGGGTTTTCCTTCGTTATTGACTAATTAATCTATGGGTTTTAATCTCATTCCCTTCGATGATTTTTCTACTAGATCTCTATTTAACCCTTTGGTTAGCGGATCCGCAATGTTATCCTTTGACCTCATATAGTCAATAGAAATAACTCCAGTAGAAATAAGTTGTCTAATGATATTATGTCTACGGCGTATGTGTCTAAACTTACCATTATACATATTGCTTTGTGCCCTACCGATAGTTGATTGACTATCGCAATGTATATAAATCGTAGGCACAGGCTTTGACCGCTTTGGAATACTTTAAAAAAAATTGCGTAGCCATTCTGCTTCCTCACCACATTTATCTAATGCAATGAATTCAGATTCCATTGTAGATCTAGCAATTACTGTCTGTTTAGAAAATCTTCATGATACAGCTGCACCTGCTAGTGTAAACACATAGCTACTAGTAGATTTTGAATCTTTTACATCTGATATCTAGTTAGCATCACTAAATCCTTCTAATACTTCTGGATAGCTAGTATAGTGCAGTCCATAATTACGAGTATATTGAAGATGCCTAAATACTCTTACGATAGCTTTCCAGTGATCAGGTCCCAGATTAATTGTATATCTACTAAGTTTGCTTACTGTATAAGTTAGGTCTGGTCTGGTACAATTTATTAAATACATCATACTACCTATTATTCTAGCATATTCAACTTGAGAAATACCCTCTCCTCTGTTTTTCGATAGATGAATACTAGTATCTAATGAAGTTTTAGACATAGTATAATCATCTTTATTAAATTTCCCAAGAATTTTATCTATATAATGAGTTTGACTTAAAATAAGTCCATTAGAAGCCCTTGAGATTTTAATTCCCAAAATGACATCTGCAAGACCCATGTCTTTCATGTCAAACTTAGAGTTCAACATATTCTTGGTAGATTTAATTATGTCATCATCACTCCCAACAATGAGCATGTCATCAACATATAAATATAAAATGACATATTCATTTTTTGTTTCTTTGACATAAACACATTTGTCACACTCGTTGATCTTAAAACCACTTGTGATCATCGTATGATCAAAATTTTCATGCCATTGTTTCGGTGCTTGTTTCAAGCCATATAATGACTTTACCAATTTACAAACTTTCTTTTCTTGTCCTGGAGCTATAAAACTTTCAGGTTGCTCCATGTATATTTCTTCATCTAAATTTTCATTTAGAAAAGCAGTCTTTACATCCATTTGGTGTATCTCGAGATTGCGTAAAGATGCAATTGCTATTATCATCCGTATGGAATTTATTCTCAGTAACAGGAGAATAAGTATCAAAGTAATCAAGACCTTCTCGTTGCCTATAACTTTTAATTACAAGCCTAGCCTTGTACTTATTAATTGATCCATCGGCTTTCATTTTCCTTTTGAAAATCCACTTATACCCCAAAGGTTTACATCCTGGAGGAAGATCTACTAGCTCCCAAGTATGATTTTGTAAAATGGATTCAACTTCACTTTTAATGGCTTCTTTCCATAAAGTGCCTTTAGCTGAAGTTACAGCCTCTTTGAAGATTTGAGGTTCACTTTCTAACAAATACGTCAGAAAGTCTGGACCAAAAGACTTTTCTATTCTATCTCTTTTGTTACGTCTAACCTCAATTTCTTGTTCTTTTTCTTCTTCTGGTGCTTGATCATTTTCTTCATTTTCAAGTGTTGTTTCATGAAATTGTTGCAATTTTCTCGATTCCACTCTAGAATTGCAAGGAAACACATGTTTGAAAAACGATGCATTTCTTGATTCTATTATCGTATTTTTGTGGACATCTGAAACTTTAGACTCATGCACCAAAAATCGATATGCACTACTTTTTTGTGTATAACCAATGAAAATGCAAGTCAACAGTTTTTTGTCTTATTTTCACTTTTTTATTTAAATGAACCACTACTTTAGAAAGACACCCCCACACTCGTAAGAATTTATATGAAGGTGATCTAACTTTCCATAGCTCATACGGAGTTTTATCTTCTTTCTTTCGGGGTATCTTATTTAATAAATAATTAGCTGACAAAACAGCTTCTTCCCACATATTCTGGGGTAACCCAGAACTTATCAACATTGCATTTATTATTTCCTTTAAAGTTCGATTCTTTTGTTCTGCAATCCCATTAGATTGAGGTGAATATGGAGCCGTGACTTGATGTATGATTCCACTTTGTTCACATAGTGACATAAACGGAACAACATACTCACCACCACGGTCACTCCTTAATTATTTGATTTTTCTATTAAGTTGATTCTCAACTTCATTTTTGTAGAGATAAACTTTTCCAAAGCTTCATCTTTACTTTTCAATAAATATACATAGCAATATTTTGTGCAATCATCTATAAAGGTAATAAAATATTTATTACCAGCTCTTGTTTGAATGGATTTAAAGTCACAAATATCATTATGTATTAAATCAAGTGGTTCAGTGTTTCTTTTAATTATTTGGAAAAATGACCTAGTTAGTTTTGCCTTAACACAAGTTTCACACTTATGTTTCCAATCAATTTAGAAATTGGGAATATGTTTTATGTTAATTAATTTACGCAAAGAATTAAAATTAACATGCCCTAATCTACCATGTCAAAGATTAGAAGACTCAAAGCAAATAAACAGAAGATGTAGCTTTATTATTAATTGTTAGTTTCAGAGTCATTACATTGAGCTTAAATAGCCTATCATTAACATAACCCTTTCCTATATACATCCCATTTTTAGACAAAACTACCCTATCTGACTTAAACACCATTCAGAAACCATATTTGTTCAGTAGCGATCCAGACCCAGAGGTCATCTTCAAAATCACCTTTCCTTGACCCTCAGTCTCAAACGTAGCCGAATTCCCCATGAATAGCTTCTCTCCATTGGTAACTGCTTTAAATGAAGTAAACAACCATTTGTTCGAGCACACATGTCTGGTTGCTTCTATATCTATCCACCATTCTCTTGGATTAGAGTCAACCATATTCACTTCTGAAACCACTGCAGAGAAGTTTATGTCTGAAACATATTGAGTGATGTTTTCCACCACATTCGCCTCTTGCTTCTTTTTAGGCAACCTGCAATCTGAAGCCTGTGACTCATCTTATCACAATTATAACATTTTCTTTGAAACTTTGTTTGTTTCTTGGAAATTCCTCTTTTCGGCCTAATTTTTTATTTTTATTTTTAGGTCCATGTTCAACAAAATTTGCCTTTACCATAGAAATAACTCACTTTCCTTCTGCATTTCTGTTGTCTTCCTCAATTATGAGCTTAACAACCAGCCCTTTAATATTCATCTCCTTTCGTTTATGCTTCAAATAGCTCTTGAAATCTTTCCAAGCAGGAGGCAATTTTTCAATAATTGCAGTAACTTGAAAAGTTTCACTTAGATGCATCCCTTCTGCAAGGATTTCAGATAATATAATTTGAAGTTCTTGTACTTGACTTATTACAGTTTTATAATCCACCATTTTATAATCTAGGAAGCGACCAACAACAAACTTTTTGGTACCCGCATCCTCGGTTTTATATTTTTGGTCTAAGGATTCCCATAGCTCCTTGGTTGTTTTCTTTCCTATGTATACATTATACAAGGAGTCACTAAGGCCATTCATTACATAATTTTTACTCAAAAAATCTGAATGGTGCTATGCATCAATTGCACTTGCAACTTGAATATTCGTTTCACCCTCTTTGGGTTTAGGAGCATCCTCGGTCAAGAACCTCACAAGGTTCAATGTGGTCAAGTAAAAGAACATCTTTTGCTGCCAACGTTTGAAATTCTGGCCATTAAATTTTTCAGGCCTTTCTGCATGATTGACAAGAATTGCCACAGAGGCTAGTTCCTTCACAAGAGTTGGTGCAGCAACAGAAGATGAAACAGGGACATACAAAATATCATCAACGGTTTCAGTTGCCATCTTAATGATGGTAAATCTGTTTTAAGATTGTTAGAAAAATAAACACAGTGAGTTGACAATTTAAATTGCAGTTAATTGAAACATACAATGTAAACCAGCAATCGGAAACAACAAATGAAGAACATAAGAGAAATGAAACGGAATAAAAAATATAAACCCGAGGCCTGCAAAAGGCAGTTTCCTTAAAACAGATTTACCACCTCTTCGGAGTGCCTAAGGTTTGCTGGTATCTGTTTCTCAGGATACAACGAGTACGAATTTCCAGTCAAGCACATGCTGGAAATTCTAGCGAACCACAACAGGTAACTCGATCAGAGAAAGACGAAGAAGGATAAAGGAAAAACAAGTATGCTTTGTGCTGGTTTTTTCAAGTGTCCAAAAATAGAAGAGGAGATGCATTTTTATAATCATGTGAGGATGTAACAGCTGATGTGTATTGAATTTCCGAATTCAATATGTTTTATTTAATTGCTATAACAGCCAAATCAATTCAATGAATTGATTTCAAAATTGAATTAAAAAAACGTGAATAATAGCAAAAAATAATTGTAAAAGCTGTTACACATTCTTTTAATTCAAAACATGCAACTGTTACAATAAAAATTCAAAAGGAAATTAAAAGTGTGCCAAGCTTGCATGGATAATTTTGGGCCGACATTCGTGTACGCAGGACGCGCGAGCGCACACGAGTTCAACCAAATCGGTCTTGAATTTGCACCCCCCTGTGTACTCGCGTGTGGAGAGAGCCTCTATCCTTATAATTCTACTAATGTATGGTTAAGTGTTTATATATAAACACTAATTCCTAGGCTTCTTTTTCCTTTTAAATTTTCAACTTTAAGGGTAAACTTTGAGAGACAATTTCTCATTCACCCAAGTACCATTTTGAGAAAATAAGATTATATTATTGAAGTATCAACAGAGTAGATTTTGAACCTCACAATATTTTCCACTTTCATTAAGTGGGACCCACTCAAAATATGCCCTCAAAATACCATGTTATGCTATTTTTTCAACATATAGAGAGTCAAAGGAATAATGGATCTGCCCCACCAGTAGAGGAGCAGCAACAACATTACCAGTATCATGATCAGTATAATCGTGAAAAGGAAAGATCTCAAGATGACTCACGAGTCAAAAGCCATGCAAGTCACGCCAACTATGAAAAGGAGATCTTCAATAAGCATTGAACTCCAGAGATCTGCGGGAAAGATTGAATGAAAAAAGCTAATCCTGAATCTAATTCAGAGGACATGAGGAAGTTGAGTTTAGTGCTGACTCAGCAGGATTGGAGGCAGAGTTAAACAAACCCAAGAAAAGAATAAATGATATTGAGAAAACTTCGCTCTTTATCCCAGATCTATTCTCTCCGTGGATACTCTTTTTCTTCAACCACAATTCACTGTCACAACTCTCTCTCTTCGCCACAGTTCTTCAAGCAAAATCGATTGTTGCTGCTGCTGCATCTCAACTTCGTCTCGATTGGTGGTGGTAGTGTTGTTGCGTCTCTGCTCTACTTCAGCTAGTGGTCGATTGACCGCCGCTGCTGTGTTGAAAATGGTTGTTGCTGCTTCGGCTGGTGGTGGATCGACTGCTATTGCTTTAACTGGTGGTGGATCGATTGTTGTTGCTTTGACTGGTGGCTATTGCGTCTATTTAGGTAAATTTTGAGAATCGACGCTGGATCTCTGGTATTATTCTTTGTTTGGGTCCAATTTTTTTAATTGTGTTTTTCATATTCTTTGTTTGGGTTCATGTTATTCTTTGTTTGGGTTGATAAACTATCATTTGGTTGGGTTCAATGCATTTGGTTTGTGAATGGAAATTGAGTTTCTTATTTTTTTAGTTTATATCTAATTGTAAATTTGGAATGTGTTGATGGAATTTATTGTGAATTTAAAGAGCCGCTAAAATGTTGATTTGGAAATTGAGAATTTGGTTCCATGTCAAATTTGAGATTTTTTTTACAACAACACTATATAAGTAGTTGTCTGGTTCTTAGATCCTGTTTCATTTATTCATCTCTATCAGAGAATGAAACAAATTCTGTAATGGATGAAGGATAAAAAGTATTTTAATTACTTTAGTTTTTCACGAGGACATAATTGGAGAAACCAAAAAATGATTTTCTATATCGAAGGCGCAGTAGTGTGTGGTAATAATAGAGACATCTGAGTCCTGGAAAATAAATGAATTCATGTTTGACATATCTACAGTTATGCAGTTACTAATCTATTCTCATTGGCCACAAGGAGAATTTTCTTTTTAATTTGATAAGTTTGATTTTTATTTTTTATTTTTGATTAAAGACTTTAGGTAGTTAATTGGGCATCATGAACTAATGCCTTATTATTCTACATGGTTTGCTCAAGAAAGTGGAACCATTTCGGAAGATATTTTTAGAATTTCTTTTTCTACAACTGAAGAAGTTTAATTGGCTATTTTGACTCATGGACAAGCAATTCTTTTTCCCAACAAATATAGAAGATATAAAGACATTCTAGAACATAATACGTTTGTATTACTTGTTATAGTTGCCCACAAGCTGTAGGTATTATCTTTAAATGCATCTAGTTTGTGTTTCATCTTTTCTCTTTATGGCACTCACTTGTTTTCGACCTTTTTTTTTCCTTTCAATGTCAAGGAGTTGTCAGCCGACTTCTTAAAACAACTTTAAATACGGTGGCAAAGAAAAGGCAGATGGATTATAACGAGCTTGAGAAGATTAATAAGGGGGATCGGTGGTTTTATCTTGACGATGTTGTTGTGGTTGTCATCTTCATAGATCATTGAATTGTTGGGGAACAAGATCTCTATAGCAGAGCTATCAGTTCAAGGGTTCATTGATAGCGTATCAATCATAGGTTTTGTAATATATCTTTTAACTATAGTGTAAAGACAATGACAATGTAAAACTTTTTTTTTATTAATCCTAATACTAAATTATTTATGGTATGTTTGTGTATGTATTAGTTAAACAATTGTTTTTTAACTATAAGTATAACTTAATATTTAGTAAAAATTATTTTTGAAAATAGTATTACCGAACGCATATTCACTATTTTTGCCATTTTCAATTATATCTATTGAACACATATTATTGTTTTCAATTTTAAAATACAACATACAAAAAATGATACCAGACGCATACTTAAATTCAAAATTCAATAATTGCAAAACACCATTTTCATTCTTATTTTTGTTTTCAGAAAATACTGACTAAAAAACAATACCGAACAAGCCCTTAGAAACCTACCGGTCTTCTATGGAGCTTCAAGAAGCATCAAGAGCAGCCATGTGTAGAGCACTCTCACTGACACTCACTAGACCAGTGCGTAGGTGGTAAGAACGCTAAAACCGGGATCAATTTCTTCATTTGTCCAGCTAAGTCAGATATTTATTAGTCAATTCGTTAGAGCCAAAGACCATCAGCTTCCCCCGACTCATCTTTTGTCAGTTAAACAAGAGAATGATAAGTCGTTAAAGGATTACATTACTCGTTTAAAAAAAGAAGTCGTAAGGGTGGAAAACTATAATGATATAGTGGCCTTGATTGTCATTATGGCCAAGTTGCAACCAAGAAGATTTCACTAATTACTCACAAAAAATACACCAAGGACTTTCACAGAGTTATTGTTAAGAGCACAAAAATACTCTAATGCATATGAGTTGACTAATGTAAAAATGGGGGCGTTGACTCGAATCCACAAAGAGCAAGAGAAAATAGGAAGAGGAAGAGGAAGGACGAACAAATTGAAAACAGAGAAAGAGCAAGTAGACTAGAGAATAGAGGTCCAAGGATTCCCTTAAGCACGTTCCCTAGGTATACACCAGTTAATGTGCTTAAAGAGTCGTTGTTAATGCAAATGATAAACTCATATTTGCTGCAGAAACCTAAATATATCAAGACAGAATCCAATTGAAGGGACATAAACAAATACTACCAATACCACCGAGATCAAGGTCATAATATAGAAGATTGCTTCAATCTCAAGGAAGAAATAGAATCATTGATCCAAAGAGGACATCTTAAAGAATTTGTGAGGAAAAATGCTAAAGGAATGCCCGTCGAGGCCCTAATCCAATGCTCTATAAAAAAAATCACCGTTTATAACTGTGCGAATCGAAAACCAAGACATCGCAGGTGGCACACCCATAAGAATCATACTTTGTGGGCAAGTGAATGAACGAAATTCTAATAGGGCTCGAAAAACGCATACTAGAAAGGCCAGAAACATACTAGAGTTTTCCTTGTATATTTAAGAAGCATACCTAAAAAAGAAGCCAAAATAAAACATAACACCATCACATTTACAGATGAAGAGACAAGAGGAATACATCAGCCGCATGATCATGCCCTAGTCATCTCCATAATCCTAGCAAACAAAAAGGTCAATAGAGTTCTGATAGATAATGAAAGTTCGGTAGATATTTTATATGCAACTGCATTTGATAAAATGGATATTGGAAGAGAAAATTAAAACCAATATGCACACCCTTGATTGGTTTTGGGGGAGAATGTTTGACCCCATTGGGTAGCATAGAGTTACCGATGACTATGGGGGAACCACCCCACCAAGTTACTAAGATGGTGAATTCTTTAGTAATGGAACATCTATAAGTTTACAATGCCATCTTTGGTAGACCATTTTTAAACATGTTTCGAGTAATAACTTCAACCTACCATTTGATGAAAAAGTTTCGCACAAAAGGAAGAGTTAGAGTTTTAAGAGCTAGTCAAGGGGAATCTAAAAGATGCTACGCTATGGCTTTAAGAGGCAGGATGGACAAACATGAAAATCTATAGATTATGCTAGACTCAAGGGAAGAAAAAAGTGAGCAAAGGTGTTTGCCGGTAGAAGAATTAAACATTATCCAGTTGCAGCAAAGAGATCAAAGTAAGTCCACTCAAGTTGGCCAATTACTAATTCCAAAACTATGTACACAAATAAAAAAATTTTCTTAAAGCGAACTCTGATGTGTTCGTATGGTCCCATGAAGACATGCTTGTTATAGATCCTAAAGTAATAGCTTATCGATTGAATGTTAATCCTAGTTACAAACCAGTATGGCGAAAAATAAGGTCTTTTAATCTAGAAAGATATGAAGCAATTGTAGAGGAATTTAATAAACTACTAAAGGCAAGATTTATTAGAGAGGTGCATTACTCTACTTGGCTGGCAATGTAGTGATGGTCAAAAAAATAAATGGAAAGTGGATGATTTGCATAGATTTTATTGACTTGAATAAAACGTGCCCTAAAGACAGTTTTCCTTTACCTATAATTGATTAGCTAGTTAATGTGACCACATGACATCAATTACTCACACTTGTGGATGCATATTCAGACTATAACTAGATTTATATGCACCCTATAGATAGAGAGAAAACAATATTCATTAAAAATGAAGGCTTATATTGTTACAATGTAATGCCTTTTGGGTTAAAAAAATGTTGTAGCAATCTATCAAAGGTTAGTCAACAAAATATTTGCTAGACAAATTAAAAGAAATATGGAAGTTTATGTAGATGATGTGCTTGTTAAGAGTAAGAAAATGGAGGATCACGTCACAGACTTGGAGGAAGTTTTCAAAATTCTAGAACACTTTAACATGAAGCTAAATCCGAGTAAATGTGCTTTTGGGGTATCTTCAGAGAAATTCTTGGGATACATGGTCAATCAGCGAGGAATAGAAGTTAATCCAGAGAAGATTCAGGCTCTGTTGGATATAGAATCACCAAAGACAATAAAGGAGGTCTAAAGATTGACAGAGAGAGTTGTTACTTTAAATTGCTTCATTTCGCGAGCACTAGATAAATGCTTGCTATTCTTTGAAACTCTGTGTGGGGGAAAAAATCTAGTGTGGACAAATGAATATGAGAAAGCATTCCAAGAATTGAAAAAGTATATAGGCAGTCCTCCAATTCTTTCCAAACCAATGTCATGAGAGAATCTTTATATCTATTTGGTTGTGTCAGACACAGCAGTAAGTTTAGTATTAATAAGAGAGGAGGAAATGGTGCAAAAACCTATTTATTATGTGAGCCATGCATTGTTAGATAATGAAACGAGATACCTCATGATAGAAAAGATGATCCTGGCATTGGTAATCTCCGCTAGGAAGTTAAGGCCTTACTTTTAGGCCTATACTATAGTGGTGTTGACAGATTAGCCACCAAAACAAGTCATGAAAAAACTAAAAGTGTTAAAAAGATTAGACTTTCAATCAGAGCAAAATGAGGAGCAACTAAATCTCAGCTTAGACTTATTAGAAGAGATGAGAGAGCAAGCCTGACTCAAAGCTACAGTGTATAAGCAAAGGCCAACTCGATATTTTAATTCAAAATTAAATCCAAGAAGCTTCCGGATTGGAGATCTCGTCTTTAGAAAACTATTTTAAAGCACCAAAGAGCATAATGTTGGAGTGCTGGGCCCAAACTAGAAGGGTCAATATAAAATAACAAAAATTGTTCATCTTAGAACCCACAAGATAAAATATATGAGTGGAGTTATGCTATGCATCATTGGAATGCAAAATATCTTAGTTACTCCAGTATATCATTCTTAATGAGTTTAGTTTACTAATCTTGTAAGAAGCAGCAAAAGCTAAAAGTTAATTCCTAATGCTAAAAAATTGAGCAAATTTCCGGTGCGAGGAAAAAGTTAAATAAATTCCCAATAGAAAAAGTTAAGCAAATTCTTTATACCATTAAGCAAATTTCAGAAAAAAGTTAAGTAAATTCTTGGTCCCAGGAAATCATGAAAGAAATTTTTAGTGACAAGAAAAGTTAAATAAAGGAAAAGTAGGATTAAGATTGCTGGAAACAAATAACCTTTTAAATCCATAACAATAAAAAGGCCACCATGCCACGATCAATCCTCTTCTTTATCATCCTCTACAAAGCTATAGTCAAGGTGGGGATAATGACTTTCCATCATTGCCTTCACTTTAGTAGCACCCTTAAAAAATTCTCATCAATGATATGGCAAACTTAGCAGAAGTCGACATTTGAAGATTGAGTTGATTGAGGGAGTTAAACAAATCTTGAATTTCATTTTGGGACTGAGTCTTCAAATTGTCATAATCTGGTTTCAAATTATCATAGTTTGCCTTTAGTTGGGCCATGTGAGCTTTCTCTTCAGTCAAACTTTCTTATAACTCAACAATCTACCTTTCAGAGGCTCACTTAGATTTAATTAGAGTATTTCTTTCTAACATTAAACTTTTGATTCTTTTTTTGGATACTTGGATGGCTCAACTAAACTGCAGTGAAATGAACAAAAAGTTTAATAGATGGACATCAGCAACTGATTGTGTTGAAACATCAAGAATAAGGAAGCAAAATATACCCGACAAATGTTGGTTAGCATGATGTTCATTGGGTCATATCTTTCAATGTGCTTCACGTCCTTCGAAGAAATGTACTAAGGCCAAAGTTGGTTGAAAGAATTGAGATATGTCTGAGCAAGGTCCTCCCAAGCAAAGCTTGGTAAGTCTTCCACCAAAGGCAAGGTCCCTTGGTTGGAATCTGATGGAAAATGAGCAAAAGCCGGAATGTTGGTAGTGGTAAAAGAGCTAACAAATGGCAGATAAGAAGCCATATTAACAGTAGGTAGAGGCAAGGTTTCCCTCTGAGGATGATTAGAAATAACAGCTTGGGAAGATGCCCCTTTGACATGAAAAGTAGTCTTATCCCTCGGCTTTCTACTAATCTTAGCAAGAGGAAGCTTCTCAATCTTCTTTTTTTTGCGAGCACCGTCATTTGCGGAAGACATGGCTAAAAAAAAAAGACGGAAACAACAGTAAATACTCACCAAAAATTTGGGTAAGAAAAACTTGAGAAGAGATGGAAAGAAAAATTGATTGTTAAACGAGAGAGAGAAGACGAATTCATGTAAGTGAGAATTGGCTTAGATGGTGGATAGAAGAGGCAACAACTATATATATATATATATATATAGGTGAGGAAATGACTCTTTTAAGCTTTGAAAATCAAGCTCCAAAGAGCTTGGGGCAACTGATATCAGTTGAAAGTGAAGCATGCAAATCCAGGCACAACAAGTGGAGTATGAAGCATGAAAGGAAAGCATGGAGGCATGGAGTAAGGAAGCATGAAAAATAAAATAATTAAATTAAAGTGGAAGGAAGAACATGGAAGCATGAAAAGTCAAATAGTTATTTAAAATGGAAGCATAGAAGGATGGAGCATGGAAGCATGAAAAGTTAAATAGTTAATTAAAGTGGAAGTATGGAACCATGGAGCATGGAAGCATGGAACATGGAAGCATGAAAAGTCTAATAATTAATTAAGGTGGAAGCATGGAAGTATGAAAAGTTTAATAATGTGGAAGCATGGAGCATGGAAGCATGAAGTGACGGTAAGGGAAAAAGAAAGGGAGACAAGAAAAATATAGAGGCTTAAGAAACCAACTTTGAGAAGGAGATAAATATAAACTCCGAATCATACTCTAATTACGTGGTCGAAGCAGATTGAGATAAAGAGATTTCAATAACTTAGAATATCAAAAAATTGTATTATAAATAGGAAGCCCTTGATGCATGGGAGGCAAGCAAAAAAACATTCAGAGGTAAATAGTTAAAAAAAACTTCCTTATAATCACTATTGAATAGAAAAGTTGACTCTTTTGATTTCCCGTGACCGTAGGTCAAGTATTGAACCACATAAATTCTCTGTGTTTTATTTTTTTTATCGTCCCATTTATTCAATTTTCTATTGACCGAAAACAAGCGTCAACAATTAAGAGAATCAATAGTTGAGTAAACGAATTCCCGTGCAAGTTCTTGTTGTCAAGGACTATCTCACCAATTGAAAACATCACAAAACAAGCATCAACAATTAAGAGAATCGATAGTTAAGTAAACAAACTCTCGTGCAAGTTCTTGTTGTCAAGGACTATCTCACCAATTGAAAACATCACAAGACAAACCAATATAAGCCTTATTTTTAGCTATCTCTAAAGCCAATGGTATTCTCTCCTAATGGAACTGCAAAAACAGCCCAAGAGCATACCATCGACGCCATGGAAAATAACTCCACAAAGGTTTGTCATTGTGATTAGCTTCTACTAGAATAGATTGATAGAAGGATTATTTAATGAAATTTTAAAGAATTGGTTGATTAATTGGATTTATGAAGAAAAATGAGAGCAAAAAGAGCAAAATAGTTCCAATTGATCCTACTCCAAATCTACTATGTGATAAAATTATGCTTGTCTTTTACTTCTCGAGTTTTTATTTTATTGAAGGACACTTATTTTATTAAAAAACTTATTCCAAAAACTTGACTAAGTAATTTTTACTTAAGAGTGTGACTATTGGCACTCCTCTAAATATCTCTTAACACCTCTTTTCTTTGTTAACTCCATTAAAATATTTTAAATAATTGTAAAATTCTTTTAACACCTCCATCAATGACAAATATATTCTTAATCAAAATTTATTAGTATAAACTCTATTATCTAATTTTTATTATTAAACTTTATTTCAATAATAAGATTTCTTCCACTAAAAAAACAAATTCCTTCTCTCCATATCAACCACTAGTGGTAAATTTTTTACTTGACAATTAGAGAAAAAACAACTTTTTAAAATTTTAAAATGTTAGACTTTTTTTAAGAGAAAAAAATTATTTAACTTTTGAGTAGAGGTTAATTAGAAATTGTCCTATTTTATAATTTTAATAAAAATTAATTATAAAATAATTAAAGAGATTTTAATAGGCATTTGGAGGGATGCCAATAGTCCCACTCTTTACTTAACTTGATTTAGCTAGCTGCCCTCATTTAAATCTGGAAGAAATAGGGATTGTAAAAATTAATTTAAGTTTTGCCCACCCTCTTTATCTTTTGATTTTTTTTTTTTTATAAAAAAACAACGGACTTACTTGGCCACTTGGGTAAGGATAACATAGACCAAGTTAACTAAATTCTTCAACTCCTTTCTTCTCATTCTAAGATTTGGTTTCAGAAATTGATAGCGGTTACATACATAATTTAACATTGACACAACCACTCCACCTCCACACATATTGCCTCTTTCTAACTTGTACAACCTCAACAATACAAGTTAACAAATATTCCTGATGGTCTCAATGCCGAAATTGGGAGAGATTTTTGCTGCCATACATACAAGATGGATGCCGGAGCATGAGGTAAAGCTAGTTTACTGGGTTGTCACACTCTTGGCCAGATTCCGAGGCTGATCAACATTGTAACCCCTTAGGACAGTGAGATGATACGCCAGCAACTGCACCCAGAAAGTGTTATCGTGATTTATCAGAAATCCCAATCAATTATTTTCTTAAAAAAAAAAATAAAGCAACCAAACCAGGATTCATATGAGAAGGATAGTAATGTCAGACCCAGAATGCTCAATTATTTCTTTTATTCCAAAGAAGAGAAGAGGCATAGTTTGTTGAAATTAACCAGCTACGAATTTGAAATTAGGAAACCCTACTTGATGAAATGAGAAAATGATTGGACAGGCACATCATTGCAAGTTCCTAATTTTCAAGAAACCAAAAGGGCTTCCAAATTAGGCTAGTTGCGGTGTCAAACACGCACATATGCAAGCCAGCATGAATGCATGCAAAATTCCCCGTCTGTTCATCTATCTACATGATCTTTTTTATTTTGCATCAATAGAGAATTTGTCAACTAACAAACTTTGAATAATTGAATCTAATGATGCACAAAATCTAGATATCCCAAGCTTGGTTGAAACACTACCTGCAATGGAACTATATTAATTACAGGTTGAAGACAGTCCTCTACTTGAGGAACTTCAATTACGCGACAAGATCCACCAGGAAAAATAGATGCTGCATCTCCTTTCGAACACATAACTATCAACCGACCTTTGCGAGCATGAAGTTGCTGAATAACTGACTGCTGCTTGCTGTCAACAAATGAGAGATGTTAATACTAAACAAAGAAAAAATTCAAGATGATGAAACTGCTGCCAATCACATTAAAAATCCAACCTGAAGCAAGCATCACGGGTAGCAATTACAAGAATTGGAAGATTTTCATCAACCAATGCTAAAGGACCATGTTTCATTTCACCAGCAAGTATCCCTTCGCTATGCATAAGTGCCACTTCCTTCACCTTTAAAGCACCTTCCAAAGCCGTTGCATAATTGTATCCTCTTCCGAAGACAAGAAGGGACTGCTCAGCAATCAATTGTTTTGCAAGAACTTTCATTTCCTGGTCAAGTTTCAGCACCTCTCTAACTTTGTCTACAAAGAAAAAAGACAATGGAGATAAGTACTTCGCGGGTACAAAGTAGCTACAGAAATATTTTGAATGTGAAAATCAAAAAAAGAAAACCAAAGCTTACTTGGTAAGTCACATAGACCGTCAATTATGGCCTCCCTTCTTGCTTGAGTAGATATTGTATCACCTCCAATTGCAAGAGCCAACATGGCCATCACTACTATTTGGCTAGTATATGCCTGCGTTAGTAAAGATGTTAGCTGTCAAGCATTTAAAGGAACTTGAAATTAGATTAATTCTATATGTGCGAGATCTTTACCTTTGTACAAGCATTTAAAGGAACTTGAAATTAGATTAATTCTATATGTGCGAGATCTTTACCTTTGTACTAGCTACGCCAATCTCTGCGCCAGCATTAATATGAACGCCACAATGTGTTTTCCTAGCTATTGCACTACCAACAGTATTGGTTATACCAACACATAATGCACCATTTTCTGAAGCATATTCCAAAGCCTGTAATGTGTCAGCAGTTTCACCAGATTGACTGACAAAAACTGCTGTATCTTCTCTATATATAGGAGCTTGCCGATCCACCAAATCACTAGCAATCTCCATTGTAACAGGGAGATCTGTGTTACATATATAATAAACAAGAATGATAATCAGTAGAAAAAACTTTGAAGTCAGGAAGATTTTATTAATAATCAAAAAGCACTTACCAGATAGTTCTTCCAAGATGGGTCTTGCAGCTAGAGCAGCATTATAACTTGTACCACAACCAATAAAAACAATCCGTCGGCTTCTTCTGATGGTTTTTAAGTGATCCTTCAAACCACCTAACAAAACAGACTTAGCTTTACAAGAACCTCCACGTATGAGTCTCCCCCTCATTGTTGTTGTTAGAGATTCTGGCTGTTCATGAATTTCTTTCTGCATATAGTGCTCATAATTTCCTTTATTTATTTGTTCAACCTCCATCTCAAGAATGGATAATGCCCGTTGGACTGATGCAGGTCTGGCATAGGTACCACCATTTCTTCCCTTGGCATTATCAAACTTAAGAATTGACACAGCTCCATCCTGAAGTAATTAATCCAATTAAAATAGGCAAAGAAAGAAGTAAGTAATGTGTTGTTAAAAAAAGCATCACAAAGGTAGGTTAAACATAGAATATTCAGTTTCCATTTTGTCTAAGCTCAGGAGGTTTAGTTCAAAGCAATCAATAGAAAACCAGATACTCATTTTACAAAAGTTTCTGCCTCGAATAACTGCTAAAAACATATCAGTTCCTCAATGTTTAACATGCTTATTGGAAGGAGAAGCTACAAATGCCATTTTATATAGGATACAGATAACATTCAGAAAACCCATTAAATTGGCTCTCCTTGAAAATCAACACCAGTTCACAATCAATCTGGCCAAAACATTGGCTTTCATGGATATCATTGAAAGGTGCTATTCACATACTAGTACTGGACCATTCATATCTTGCAAGTTTGCATGCTTATATTCACAAGTGATGAAATAACTCTTAAGCAATGTTGAATGTTTGCAGTCTCTTGTAGATGATATCATTGTTCTTTTACCCATCCAATTTATTTGTTTTGTTTTACCAGGCAACCCACCCCCCCACCCACGCACAAACACAAATCAAACTAACCCAATCTAAGATAGTGTGGAGGGATTCAATTCCTAGACCTCTTGCTTGAAATCATGATGTCAAACCAACAGGGCTATCTCCCAGGTTTTTAACACAAATAGTCCTTTTTGCCATAAATTTAAATTACCATCATGATACCATCTTTATCCAGTAAAATCACAAAATCTATTGCATATTCTTTGTTTTGCTTTCCATTTTCACCAGAGGGTCTGATAAGGCTATTTTGTGGCCTTTTTCTGCTTTGGGGCAATTTTAGTGTTTCCTTAACTTAGGGCTATTTTACAGTCGTTGATTTATGTAATTAGTTAAGACACTAATTCAATGCATAGATAAGGTAGGTTAGTTGTTGCCGGCTCCTCTGTACGTCAAGTCCACATTTATTAATTACTTTCTCTTTCAATACAATACAAGATTTCAAGTCCCTTAAAAAAAGGGAAATAATAGCATATTTAGTATAAAATTGTACAAAAGTAAACTCAAATACGTTTAAATCACAAATAAACTCCATAAAGGCAACAATGAGTACCTTAAGATGAACAACTTCACCATCTTCAATCATCAAAACCTTTTTTGTATGTTCAACAATAGCATTTGCATCACTTGATAGAAACAGTTCTTTGGGATGCCCATTCTTCGAGAGGAATTTATCATCATGAAGAGCTGGTCCATTGTTCAGATCTTCATTTAATTCCTGATGTAATAACTGGACTTGTTAACATGGACAAATAATGAAGAGAAAAATGTAAGACTTAGGATATCATGAACTATTGAACTGCAAATGACCAAATAGTCAGGTAAAGTTTTCTAGAAAGCTTCCAACTTAACTAAGCTTCAATCCCAAGGTAAGTGACCTAAAGAAGCTTCCAATGCAACAAACTCATAATCACTTGCCTCCTTACATCTAGATAAATGGGGGGAAATGGGAGATATCAAACAGCATAACTACATATTAAGGACAATCAAGAGCATCAAGATCCAGTATATCGGTCTTGAACCAAAGAGTATACATTTATTATGATACTTAAAAATATACATAAAATAAAATACACAACTAGATAAAAACCACCAGCTTCACAGAATAGCTAAATCAAAGCGATCTATTACATAGCCTTTCCCTAGCAGCACTCTAGAGAACAAGGATCAAATCAGGAAATCTTTTTTTGCTAGCCTTCTAACATAGACACACAAAAAGGCAATGAGAACTCAAGCAGTCTGGTTCAATTACATTATCTCTCATACCTAATGCAAAAGATAATATTTGGATCTCAACAAATTAATATTTAAAAAAGACTGTTAAGGGATTTACAGCCATCAAGAGTTTGGCATCCTTGAGATGTGCATCAAGGATGCATCTCAGGTCATCAAGGTAAAAATTTTCTACTAATGGACGATGTCATCAGTATTTGAATCCAAACCAGCCACCGGCCCACGATTAAGTTTGGGTGAGCTGGGTCATAAAGCCCTCCATTATGTCTTCTTTTACCATCAAAGTTTACTAAACTACACAATACACATAAATTTATTCACATCCCCACCACTAAATCTCAAACAGAAGAGCTGTACATCTTAAGACTAAGGAAACAGAAAAACCCAAAAGCATTTAAAACTCTTTCTGATGAAACAAGTTTGTTAAGCTTGCGCAAAAAAAAAGTTTGTTAAGCTAATAAAGAAGACGCGGGCTTCATGAATAAGCAATTAGACTTAATATAGTTTTGATTGTGGCTGTTTTGTCCCCCTTAAAAATTACATTTAAGAGGTTTGGCACATCAATTCTTTTCCGATATTTTTTTTATACAACACAATTAAAACATTCAATTTGAATTTCAGAATTCGAAATTTTAAGCTACCTATGTTTTCTTTTTTTTTTTTGAATACAAGCTACCTATGTTAATTTACAAGCAATCAAAAGTACTATTTTTCACTCTTTAAATGATTGGCTTACTTTACCAAATTCTCCGAGTTCAAGCTCTCAAGTGAAGCAATGTAGTATAGACTGTTTAATGCACCATAATTAGCTTCCTCCAATTAATCATTTTCATATCAGAAACAGCTTTTATGTCTATTTTTCATTGCATAGCCCATAAATAATTTCTGATGAGCAATACTTGACTAAAATTCACCAATGAACTAGTTATTGACTATATACCGGCAACTCCCAGAAAGTTGATGGAAAACAAAGAGTAAATAAGTAACCTGTAAAGATTAAGCAAGCCCACGATAAACAATGCTATAAGTTAGAGACTTGATTATTGTTTCCAGATCACATCGCCTAATTTAAGAAATCTAACAATCAATGTTAGTTCATAAACCAATTTTATCATGAAGAGCCAATGCTATTGAAAGCTTGATTTCAATTTATGATGCATATTATCACATATAACTTACTTTAACACCAAGAAGCAATGGGCTACCACGCTTGCATGCGATCAGCTCATTTGGATAATGCTGACTTTTGAAAATGAGCGCATATGCTCCTTCAAGATGTCTCATAACTTCAACCACGACTTGACTAAATGTGACAGGTTGGTCACCTGCATGTCAAACAATGAATTGTCCAAATTAGTGTTGTATTAGCCTAGTGAGATTTGAGATTAATACAGAAAGAGGGCATAGAATTTCTGGAAGACACAAAGCCAATTACAGAAAATGCACTGTGTGTTGGCAATGATGAGGAAACCAGAATGTTTGGATATACTTCTGTTACACAAAAGTACTTATGTTCCATAACAACATTACTTATTGTAGCTCTGATTAAAAAGAGATGTCAACCAGGCTTCTCTATCTTATTCTTCCAACTATTTTTTTTCCGTGTTAGTATGATTTATTTCATTTATTTTGTATTTTCTGAGTAACTATTACCTAATTCAGTAGTTAATTGCTACTATCATTTCAACACTTGATTTACCTAAAAATCATAATCCAAACTCTAATTGTCACTGTCACTGGCAAAAATATATAAAGATCTTTCATCAACTGAAAATGCAAAAGGGGGACGACAGAGGATAGGAAGGTTGCATAATTTTTTTTTTTAAAAAAAACAAATTTAAGTGCATTATTAGAAGGAAAGATTAAGATGCATGATGTGAATTGTAAGATGAAAAGATTAAAATCAGATTCTTCAAATAAATTTTAAAGCAATGCATTCTTCAGTTGGAAAACTACCTTCTTCTTCATTTGCTTTGTCAAAAACAAACTTAGCAAGCTTTGGAATTACTTCTGTGTCTGTCTCAGATTCAAAGGTAAAGCCATGCCGGATTAGGGTTTCCTTCAACACCTAAAGACGAAATAAACAAGAAAAAAGATACCAACATAAGGTGAAAGATAACAGAAACCACATTTAACTATAGAAATGAAAATTAAGTGTGAATTTAAATGCAATCCAAAAGACAAAGCATAGTAACAAAAATCATTGCCATTCTATTGAGAATAGTACAGAAGACCAAGTGAATCTTGAAGTTGAACATGTTAACTGTAACATCATACAAAGCACAGAGAAACAAAGGAAAGAAACTACTGGTATATCAGATATAGAAATTACATTAGAGCATAAGGCTCCATTTGGTACAATTTCTTCTAGACACAGCAAAAGGCTCCATATCGTACCATTTGTTCAAGTAGCACTTACATAACTGAAGCTTTAATAGTATGGCTTTGCAAATAGAGCTCTTAGCAGCATGTTAATGGTTGTCTAACAGTCAATCTTACAAGCACTTCTAAATTAACAGACTACCTGGTTGTGCAGCCGTAATAGTGCTGTCGTGGCAGTAATAAATACTGAAAATAAAAAGAAAATGTTT
Organism: Citrus trifoliata; assembly: GCA_018350135.1. Lineage (NCBI taxonomy): Eukaryota > Viridiplantae > Streptophyta > Magnoliopsida > Sapindales > Rutaceae > Citrus > Citrus trifoliata. The sequence goes on along the minus strand of CM031389.1, from coordinate 16,597,194 downwards.
TTTTTTTCTTTTTCAATTTAAAACTATATGACAAAAAAACTGATTATATATCAGAAAAACTTGTCCAAATAGTTCATATAACCATTTAGAATGATGTCATTAAAAAAGGGTTAAAAGCATATTAACGTGGGTTTCAATCAATGAACAAAATACAGTTTCGTCGCGTGATGGTGGAATTTGTAAAGCAATAGAAAGTAGTTTAAAGAATCTCATATAATTTACAAGCTCAAAAGGAGATCCTGAGAGAAGCTTGATGTTTGTTCTTTTTTCAATAAGCGTAACTATCTCAAGAATTAAAAAAAAAATTACCCCAGTAAAAAGTAACAACTAAAAGGATTTTGAAAAGAGCTTTTAGCAAACTATTTAGCCACTTCAAAGCCACACAAAGGAAGCTAAGGTTCAGGCAGTCCATCACTAGAGTAGTTCAACGATACAGAATGCTAAAATTCTCCACAAAGTCCATCAATAGAGCATCTCATATATTCAGGAATTTCCTGACATCCAAAATCTATTTTGGAAGGATAAATTTCAACTATTTAATGCTGGAAAAAAAAACAAAGCATTTCTGATAATCAATGATAAATCTCACAAACAAAAGAACACAAATTAATAATTACTGTTAGAGAAAGAAAGAAAAGTTTATACCTCCCATCTTCCCCAAACTTCTTTTATTTAATTCTAAACATGTCCCTACACTCTGCAACTGGAAAAATATACTTTTGCCTATCATCAGCTCTGCATTTATTAATCAGCAAAGTCTGACTGCTAATAATGCTCCTAAGACTTCTTGGCATCTAGGCTTATATGCTTAACTAGGTCTGCTCTGTGGTCGGTTGTCCTAAAAGACGGTGATCATTTTGTTTCTAAATACAAAATATAACCAAAATCAAGTAGTCAGCATTCAAAGTAAGAAAATCTTTCTTAAAAGAGATATCAAATTGCCTCAGTTTCCAACACAAGCCAATACACACGTGCAAACTACCTAATCAAAGTCCTTGATATGTATAATTCCAAAGCCTATCGGAGTATAATTTCTACCATAAAACAGTAACTCTAGTTTGAAAAATATGTATCAGTTTCAAAAGGAGTGTCTATCAATTTAAGTGATATACAACAAACATTTGGACAACAAAAAAAAAAAATAACAGTGTTGCTACTTAAGCAAACCTCATAATTGGTAATAACTCCATTATGAACAACCAAGAACTCATTCCCAGCACCGGATGTCTGAGGATGACTATTCCTTGGAGCTGGCTCTCCATGAGTTGCCCACCGCGTATGTGCTATTCCAGCATGAATAGAAAACGACTCCTCCAAATTCAATTCTGTTTCAGCGACCTCTGAAAAGCACAAAAAGAACCATTAGGTCTGCCTACAATGTTAATGAAAAGCAAAACCACAAACCACAGCAACAGGACACCCTTTTTTCAAAGGAGTAGTGCCACGCGTACATAGTAAGTACCGACTCTTTTATCCCAAATAAAATTGCCAAAACAATGTGGAATTTTGAAAAATGCTTATTACCTTTAACAACCTCTTTTTATTTTCTTAAGGTGACTTTAATATAAGTATAGTAGCAAGTGTAGTTGTAGCTTGATTTTGAATGAAGATAATACATTTAGCCAAGACTCACCCACCATATGAGCTAAAATACAGAAACGGATGTAGAATAGGAAACAAGAATCAAACAAGTGAAGTTATTGCATTCTATATTCCAAGCAACCAAACGGGGGGTGAGTTTGGCCAACTCACATGGCAACATTGACCCCATAATTAGATAGAATCAGCTTAATATTCCTCTCCTAGTTCCAATTTTAATTATGATAAATAAATAGATAAAGACCATTTATAAACACACAGCATTTGATAGTAACAATTCGGTCAACCCGACTACTTTGACCCGAACCCAGACAGCAAAACTTTATAGCTACAACGTGACGGAACTAGAAAGACAATCAGAGACCGCCACTGGATCAACCCGATTATAATCCGAATCAGAAAAGACACTGCCATTCCCAAAACATTTGATCAAACTTTAAAAAAAAACTTAAAATCAGCAGACTTTACGTAGACGAATCCGACAAGGAACTTAAGATAACTAAACAGTACTGTCCTTGCAAGCTAATTCCTGGTCAATGCCACTAGATTAACCCGCCCGACCCGACTGGTACCACAAGAAAGCACCAAAAAACCAAAATTAAGTTAAATAAATTGAAAGGAGATGAAGAATTTGCAGACCTTCGTAGACGGATTTGACGAGAGACTCGATGTTGCCTTCTTGGCGAAACACAAGCGGAGGACAGCCATTCACTGATGATGATGGTGATGGTAATAGTGACGGTGACGGTGATGATGAATCGTCGATGCAGATGCCAGCGGAATCGTAACCGCGGTACTCAAGGCGACGGAGTCCGTTAAATAGAACTTGAAGAATGTAACGCCGTTCTCTGTTAACTCTGTAATTCAAGTAAGCAAATATGCCACACATTTCTTTCTTCCAATTATTGTTCAGTGATGATCAGTTTCGTTCGTTTTCTTTTTTCGATTTTGATTTGAAATGTTCAAGTTTAACTGGGGAGACTGGTTTGTGCACTTGTGCTCCCCAAAACCCGTCAACAAAATTATAATATGAAGTTACCAAAAAGCCCTCACGATTACGAGACCATCTTAATTGTGCCGGGTATTAAAGTTATATTTCCTATTCTAAATGGGCCGAGTTATGTAAAAAGATTCAAATCGAACATATTTATGCAATTAGAACTTTTGAAGATATTTATGTATTAGAACACCCATTTTAAAGTTTTTATCTTTTTATACTTTAAATCTAAGTGATGGAAACGGGACACCATGGGTGGGTTGAGATATTTGACTTTTGACTTTTGACTTTTTTTCCTATGTTCCGTTCTGGTACAGGGAAGCTTCCATTATTGCGTCGAGTTGCTGACGTGGAATCTCGTGATTCGATGGATGTGTTGTTAGTCGTCATTTAAAAGAACACTTGGCCTTCGGTGCTGATTTGAAGAATATTAGAATAATGAGCTCATTTTTTTAAAAAAATTTGATCAAATAACGCAATTAAATTTAAAGAAATTGTTATTTATTTTTTTAAAATCTATCTGCAATTAAATCTGGTTTATCAAATAACAATATAAAAAATAATTAACGGTTAATTTAATAATATTGTAGATTTTTATTTTTCCTTCTTACTCCTATGTTTTGGTATGGGGGAAGCCTCCGCCACGCAGGGGCTGCAGCAGTCTTTATATATTACGTCAAGTTGCTAATGTGGAATCTCCTTATTGGATGGATGTATTGTTAGTCTTCATGAAAATTTGATTTTTTACATCATCTCCAATATGATACCAAAAGTAACACCGAATCATATTTTACATTATTTTTAATGTAAAATATTTTTTTAATATAACACCAAAACCAATATCAAAATGGTGTTATGAATAGTATTTCACCATATTTGGTGCAATACTATTTATTTGGTGTTAGGAAAAAAATCTCAAATATCCTTATTATTTTTCTTATTTATATATATGTCATATTTTATATAATATTTTAAGTTATTATTATTTTTTTATTATTATTGTAATTTTTGAATATTATACTAATATTTTTAATTTCAGTGCTGGTTTGAATATTGTGCTTACTTTTAAAAAAAATTGTAATCAAATAATGCAATTTATTCCAATTTTGAGGAGGACAATAAAACTTCGTTGTGTTATTTTAAAGTTTCAAAGAACGCAATTAAATTTAATTTTTTAAAAATTTAACTGTTAAAATACTAAAATAAATATTTTTTATTTTTTTAATTTTATTTTGATACCTCATTATAATTGGTTATAAAATAATAATAATCTTTTTAAATTTAATTATTTTATTCCTAAATTAATAAGGATAGTTTTAGATTTTTATGATATATATGTGAGGATATATATGAAATTATATTAAGTATAAAATTTATTTTTAAAATCAGATTTTAAAAAGCTACTTTTTTTTTACTTTTTAAAATTTATTGTAGAATAACGTGATTTTACTAAAAATAATTTTTAAAATTTTTTATCAAATACCAAAAATTACTTTTGAAGCTATCAAAAGTAATCCCAAATAAGCCTTAAAACTTCAAATAAAAAATTTATAAAAAAAAAACCATCAAACAAATTTGTGTGTGGTAGAGTAATAGTAAAATAATACATTTCATCCAATTTCCTAAAAAGAAACTAATATGTAACAGCGTGTTACAAACACAAATTTTTGTAATAAATAACTTGAAAAAAATAGAAGGATTCAAAATAAATAGTTTAATACAAGGAAACCTAAACCTTTCAATTGATATTGTTTGCAGTTGAGGAATTAACGCCTCCGAAGTTAAACTCAAGTTGCAATAAAATTATAATTATTTATACAAAATATCTTTATTTAACTATCCCCTAAAAATAAGCACCTAACTAACCATTATCTCTATAAATAATTTCCACCAAACCACAAATAATTAACTCACTACTTGATAATATTTTATACAATAATATTAAAAATTCTAATTTTTGAGTCTAAACTCAAACCTAATTATATATCACTCATCTATTAAATGATAAATATAAAATTATTATTACTCTTTTCTTTCATCCAATAAATAAATATAAGATCGATTTGAACTCAAATTTGAATATAAAATTGATATCCCTAATACTATTTAATTTTATACAATTTAAATAAAATAATGAATACAGCAAAAAAATTAATAAATAAAATATTTTGATTAAAGTAATGATCGTATCAGTCATTTCCGCACTTTCGTTTTACATAGGCCCTACTGCAGGAGTGCAATTATGATTTATGTCTACAGTCTCGCACGTGCTATCAAATCACTTGCCAAAATAAGTGATGCTTTATTATTTTATTTAACTTTTATTTTTCTAATAATATATAATTGTATAAGTGATAAATTTAAGAGTTTGTATTTGTGAATCGAAAACTGCTTTTAAAAAATTTGAATAGGATACATAAATTCTGAGTTGTATTTTTTTATATTTTTTATGTTTGAAAATTGTTTGATATAATATTTAAAAACTGTTTTTAAATTTTAAAAATTGTAAAAGCATGTTTGATATAATATTTGAAATTACAAAATTAAGGATATGCATTTGTTAGAAATTGTTTTCAAGGTAATTATTAGCAAATCACCATAAGTTTATCTTGTTATTAAAATAAACTATGAAAGTTTGAATTTGTTTAATTTCTAACCTTAAGTTTGCGGTTTATACCAACCATCCACCAAAAAAATAAAATTACCTTTACAAGATAATTACTATTATAATTTGTGTTTACTTTTGTTTTTTTTTATAAGGTAATTATGTCTTTTTCATAGATGACTAAAGACATGTTACAAACCTATAGTGGAAATTGAACAAATTCAAAAATTTATAGTATTTTTGGTAGCATGGTTATCTTAAGGTAGATGACTGATAATATCCTTTATTTTCAAGAATAATATTTAATAACATTTTACTTGTAATAAAAAAAGATAACTTGAACTAAAGTTAGTTGGTGTGAGTGGTTGGACACTCTCACTCCTTAAAAGAGGTTAGGGGTTCAAGCCTCATTCTCGTATGATGTCACCACTTTGACCAGTATTTTACCCTTTACGGGTTGACTCGGTGCAAGTGGAAATTAATTTGAGTTGTGGGCTTAAAGGAACCTCCCACAATTGGGGCCCACTCAGGACTACCTCGTGGTTCAGACAAAAAAAAAAAATATACTTGAAACTATAATTTCAAATATTTTAATACCAATGACACAATGATGATATAATTTCTAGGGAGATATTTATAATAAGCATATATAAATAGGCAACTTTGGACTAAAATAATATAATAATTAACCCACAATCGATATACAAAACAAGTCACAGTGACATATAAGCAATAAAAATAATCTAGGAACAAATATCTCTGCTTTTGATACCCTACTCTATTTTGATGAAGACTGGTTAGCAAAAAAAAAGAAATTTCAATCAATTAAAAGATATGAGTTATGCTTTTTGAGGCCTAGTGCCATGGAATGAATGTTTTATGCAGCACATTCGAGTAATGCTTAGATAACTTTTTAAAAGAAATTACTAAGGTGGCATTTTTTTTTGTTTGAAATCTGAATAAACCTGAATTAGTCTGAATTCTGAATAGATCTAAATGTCTGAATCTGAATAATATGTTTGTTTTTTTGTCTGAATTTCAGAAAATAAGTATTAAGTTATTTGTTTTTTTCAACTTAAAAAGATAAAAATATGTACTTTACATTTGTATCCTTATTAAATTTGAATGTCAAATAAATAATATATTAAATACCACAATATTTAACATTTATAACTAAAACTATATTTAAGTGAATATATAATTATTTTGAAATTTTAATATATAAAATACCATAATTTTAAATTTTATCATATATAATATAAGAAAGAAAAAATATGGATATTTTTATATGGGGTAAATGTGTATGGGTGAGTTTGGGATAAACATGAAAAATAAATTATAAAGTAAGGATATTTTTGACATTAGTAAGTAATTGACTTAATTCAGATTTTTTTCATTAAGTAAAAAGTTAAAAAAATTAGCTTATTTTATTAAGTCAAAATTATCTAAAAAGTCTCATTAAGTTATAAAAACAGATACATCTAATTAACTTAATTAATTAAATTAAGTCACTTTAAGTTATTAAGTTAAAAAACAAACGCCACCTAAGTTGGTAGTGAACTTCTCAACTATTTAAACTAAATTGTTAGCAGAGGAGTTAGAGAAGAATGAGCAACCAAAGAAAATGTATATGATTCACAAAAGTTTGTGGTTACAAGAGTTTTGAAAGTTTGCTTACAAGTTGGTTGTTACTCTCGCTTCAAATGGCAGACGCCAAGTCCTATTTTACAAGTTACTTGTCTCTCCGCTTGCTTAGTTTAAAATATTGTAAGTCTAGAGAAATCTCATAACTTGGAGAGAGCTCCCATGTCTACAAGGCTTAGTGTTCTACAGAATTATGTATACAAGCTACATGCTACACTATCTATGTACAAGTTTAGAAGGCGTTAGAGATGGAGCATTCTAGAGACAAGCCAATCTAGCACACGTTGAACTTTGTCAAGTCACCTTTTTCGGCCAAGAATTTGGGCTTTCCTTGGGCTCCATAAGTCATTTCAAAGGGCCTGGCTCGGGCTCAGCCGGCGAAGCCCATTACCATCCCGCTAGTGGAAGGAGGCAGGGCAGTGGGTTTTGCCCTCTGAAGGTGGGAAATGAAATCAATTGAGAATATAATTGCAATTGCTTTTCTTCATCTCAACTACAGTTTAACATACATAAATACATACAAGTGGAACAATCAATTATTCTCAAGCACGTACACATTGTTGATCATATTGTTTATAGTTTACAGGAGAAATAATAGGAAAGAATTTTCAACTGGATCTAACAGCATCAATGGCGAAAACTAGGTCTTCCAATTTGGCCCCCGTCACTTCCTTTACAACCTTATTGTCTTTCAGAATCTTGAAAGTAGGAACAACCCTTATTCCAAGCTCTTTCGCCAATGACTACCGATAATTTTATCAGGAATTTTCAAATGTTAGATAGAGAAACTCAAATTTAGTAAAAACATTGAGATTATAATACGAAGCTAAATACCTTGTTCTCTTGGTTGCAATCAAGCTTTAGAAATATAACATCGGAGTACTTTTTGGCCAATTCTTGAAATTTTGGAGCTATCACTTTACAAGGACCACACCTACAAAATACAAGAAATATCATGCTTCTGAAATGAAAGATAATGCCTTCACCAACCAACCAACCAACCTCCCCATGGTAGGGGAAATGAAAGAGAATGTAATCAAAATAAACTTAAACCTCATTTTTTCACAGCTGCCAAAAAAAAAATTCGAAAAAATTTCTAAGAAATTTCTATATAGCCATTTTACAATCACAATGATTGTTTTTCACGATAAAAATGTTCCAGTAATTTGCTAACTATGCCATTGTCAACCCAGCAGGCCAAGTCTAGCACAAAAGGTTTTTCTCCATCTTTGACTGGTGTTTGTGCTGTAGAGGTTGGTTAACTAGATGGAATAGAAAGTTAAGTTGCTTACAGGCTATAGATTGACACAAATGACAAAAGAACAGAAGCTACCATCTAGACAGAAGAGCTTAAAAGAGTGAAAAAGGGGAACCAAATTAAAAATATGGCAGATTAATGAGATTTTCCCACAGGTATAAAGTATGCATTAATTGTTTGATATAATTGAGAGATTTAGTAGCTTTATATGGCTACAAGTGTTTTTGAGAAAAAACTTCCTGGCTTTGTGGTTCTCCCCCCCCCCCCCCACAACACCCAAAAAAAAAAAAAAGAATTGCTTTCAAGCACTTTCCTGACTTAAAAAGCTATGGTTTATTTAGGAAGATATCAACACATGCACTTTGGGCCTTTGAGAGCAGTTTTGACATTACCCAAAACACTCTCTAATCATACCATTAATCAATGCTGGAAAATCTTTAAAGACAATTCAGCCTAGTAGTGTGTTTAGAAAGTGCTTTTGGCAGTACCAAAAATCACTTTCAAATAGCCGAAGAAACGATTAGGCCAGTTTTCTAGTTTTTGTTTGCAATTAGATGTTACTGCCATTTTTTAAGAAAGAATAAGAATCCAAAAGCATGTGAAGTGTTTCCTTTTTCATTTTCCCTATTTTGAGAAGCACTAAATAATTAATTACCATTCCATAATCCAATTTCTAGTTACCTGAATTGAAGTGCTTTTCAAAAGAACAATTTTGTAGACGACCCTTTTGCATAAGCACTTTTACTCAAAAATTCTTTTGTACAAAAGTACTCGGAAACCAAAAGCAAAAATTAATTTAAACTAAAATTAAAAACAAAAAAAAAACTATTCCGTAGCACTCATAATAAATACCCAAAAACACCCATAATTCCACTGAAATTTCCACAATTAAATTAAACATATTTCATATTAAAAAACAAACGAAGCAAAACTATTTTCAATTTTATTTTTTAAATTAAGAAAAGGAGAAAGAAATTCAATTACCATTGAGTGTACATATCAAGAACAACAGTCTTATCACCGGCGGCCTTAACGATGGGCCAAAAAGTATCTTTATTTACTTCAGTGACCTCTCCCACTGTGGCCCCCGCAATCTCCAAGCTCGATCTCACCGTGAAAACACCGCCGTTTAGCTGCTTATTGCTCTTCTTATTCGCCTTCTTCGCTACTAATGACGAGGAGTAAGAGCCGGTTCTTGAGCTTGAGACTCCCGCTGAGAAAGCAGAGGCTGTGATCTGGTGATTCCCGGAGCACGGTACCGACGTCGGAGATCGGACGGTGGTGGAGGAGAATTGGATTAAAGACATTTTGATTTTTGTGGTGGAGAGTGAAGTGAACAAAAATATGTGTTTTGTGTTCCGTGCTCTTGCAGCGTGCTAAGCGAACTTAAAAAGGAGAGTAGGATTTTGTTTTCTTATGGATGAAAAGACTACAATACCCTTGTTGGCCTTTTGTGTTTTGATGATAGTTTTGAAAAAATTCGATGAATTTTGTTAAATTTTGATTAGATGAATATTCCATTAACTAATGGATCTTGCAAAAGTAAATAATAAAAAAAGCTAATATATTGGGACTTTCATATCAACGAGATTTATGATAAAAATAATAAGTTTTAAGAGAATAATTTGTATTTTTAATGTTAAATAACCCTAGTAAATGGTAATTAATATTGATGCAGCAAGATAACAGAAGGGTAGATTAATCACATTATTTAAGTTTAAAGATATGGAGCCCAATAGTTCTTAATATAATGAATGATATAAATCGCTGCATCGAGTCTTAAGAAAAGTGCAATAGTTTTAAACAGAATAAAAAATAAATGTCATTATTATCCAAATGACTCAACACCATAAGATTTGAAAATAAGTATCCACATTAGCTATCGAAAGGGAGTCAATGACAATGCCTTGGTATTTTATATTTAAGCTTCTATTTTAGATCTTTGAACATTTATTATGAATATTCACTTATCAAATTAAAAACTTCACAATTTAATTAAATTTTAATTGTTCATTAAATGCGATTCGAGATTGGGGGTATTTCGGTCAATTCGGGATATTTTGTTGCAGATAGTATGAGTCCATGAGAGGCCTAGGCAGGATTTTCTAAAGCAATGACAGTGAAATATTGAAAACAATAACTGGATTAATGGATTATATGTTTTGAACAATTAAAAAGACAAAATTAACCTTGGGATATTTTATGTTGTTTGAAAAATATCAGAGTAGTTTGGTCATTTCATTAACTTCCTCTTGTGGCGCCATGTAAATCAAAAGAAGAGCCGTCCTTAATATTTTGTTCATAGGAAAAAAAATGAAATACAATTTTAATTTATATATTTTCAGTTTTGATTATTAAAAAAAAATTGTATTGTAGCCATGAATTTTAATGCCGCGAATTTTCTGAAACGAAGTTGCAAGTTGCTAAATTCGATCATGTTTGATGTTTGATTGTATATTACTATTAATAAAAAAATAAAGGACATAGCATAAACAAGAAATTCTAATTAAGAACAAAATATGTTGGGAATTTTTTATTCAGTTAAGATATTGCGACGTAATTATTATTATTTTAATTTAAAAAATAGATGGGCTATTTGAACCCACCGAATTTTTTATTAAACTTATTTTGAAAAATAAATTTATTATTAAAAATTTAAAAGAAAAAATCTCAAAATTATCTTTTACCAATCTATTTCTCTCTCTATTTTACAATTGCATATTCCCTCTCTTCTTATACATTTTACAAACTAAATACTCAATTTCACTCTCTTTTGATTTTTTTTTTACTTTCCTTAGTACATCATGAACTACATTTTATACTTTTTTTCTTGATATTCATTACCTTTTATGTTTTGGTAAAAATTAATTTACTGATATTCATTAACTTTCATATATGATCATTATTGTTTTTTTAATTCAAAAGGTAGATTTGTAGATGTAGCGTATAAAAGTCAAAATGTAATATTTAAAATCATTTCTTCAAGTAAACACAATATTTACTCTCATTCCTTCGCTCATTTAAATAAGTAAACACATTATTTATTCTTATTCTCTAATTTTTGATTCTCATTGTTGATTAGTAAACACATCATAAATGTGCCCCATGAGCAAAGATAGCCAATGGGTCGAGTGGCACGTGGCACGACACATGTCTGTATAGCACAACACGACACAAGCACGTTTCGGTAGGGCATACGACACGACATGGCATGCAAATGGATTGGACTGGACTGGACTTATAATTTTAGGAACCTGAGCCTTAAAAGTACGGCATGATTATAAATGAGCCAAAGCATAGCACGCAAAAATGCACGTAATAAGAACGCTTCGTTAGTGGACTAGCATGCGACCCATAGGCCATCAATAACATGTGAGCTAAAGTATATAAAAGTAAAATTTTTTAATGAAAAGTAAATATAAAATATTATGATTTTACAAATATCTTGAAATTAAAATTTTTAATATATTTTATTAGCATAGGCTTTTAAAAATTAATTTAAGTCTTAGTTTAAAAAAAATTCTAATAATTTTATATTTATAATTTATTAAATGAATAAATGAAATTTGAATAATTTCTTTGAATATTTTTATAATTTGGCCGCTTGAGGTTATAGATTTGTATTAATCATTACTATGATCTATGAAGTTAAATTTATTTATTGTTGTATTATAGTTGCTTATTGTGAAATTAAATATATAGTTGTGAAATTGTGATAAACTGATAATGAACTGTTAATTGTTCCCTTAATAGAAATTATTATTGTTGTTGTTGTTGTTGTTATTATTATTGTTATTATTATTGTTGTTGTTGTTATTGTTATAAGTGCATAGGCTCATGGGCTTGAAAAAGCACGTCAAGCATGTGAGCTTGAAAAAAAGGGAAAAAAAAGTTGGCATGTTAGAAAAGCCAACAACACAAATAATGAAACAACACAAGATAAAGAATAAAATGAGAGAACAATATATTATATAGTGATTTTATTCATTTCAACTATGTGTACAAAATAAAGAGACAAGCTCTCCTTTTATAGTTACATAATCACTCCATAAAATTAATGAAAACATTATGGATCATAGTTTCTTGTGAGATAGTGGGAGTTATAGAGAAGCCAAAGGTTGCTATTGTGAGATAATTGGGAGATTAAGAGATATATGTTATGAATATCCACATTTATTTTAATAAATTCATAACACTTCCCTTTGGATGTTTAATACAAAGAATATGCCTCATTAAAACCTTTACTAAAAAACCCTTAGGGAAAAAAATTAGTAAAGGAAAAAAGTACATTATTCATTGATGTCTTGAATAATTTTAGAGATATAAAGTTGTCTCATTAAAACCTTACTAGGAAAAACCCTATGGGATAAAACCTAATAAGGAAAAAGAGTACAACATATGAAATTTCCTCAAAAATAAATTATTTTCCCAATAAGTATGCTCTCCCTCATCTTGATATAGATTCTTCAAGATTTGGAGAAAAATCTTTGAGTTGACGCATCCCAATTTTATGTACCAACTTTTTGAATGTCGCCGTTAGTAGGGATTCTGTAAATAAGTTTGCAAGATTATCACTTGAGCATATTTGTTGAATATCTATATCACCATTCTTTTGAAGGTCATGTGTATAAAAGAATTTGGGTGAAATATGTTTGGTCCTATCACTTTTTATGTAACCACCTTTAATTTAGGCAATGCATGCTACATTATCCTCATATAATATTGTAGGGTTATTTTTAATTGATGACAATCCACATGTTTTTCAAATATGTTGTATCATTGATCTTAACCAAATGTACTTACGACTTGCTTCATGAATAGCAAGTATTTCTGAATTATTTGAAGATGTTGCAACCATTGTTTGTTTCATTGACCACCATAACCTAGCACTATCACCAGAGGTAATTAAATAACCCGTTTGAGATCGGGTTTTATGTGGATCAAAGAGATATCCAGCATCTGCATATTCAATTAGTGGTGACTTTGATCCATTTAGATAAAATAATCCTATGTCAATTGTTCCACGGAGATAACGACAGACATGCTTTACACCATTCTAATGCCTACGAGTTGGTACAGAACTATATCTTACTAATAAATAAACTGAAAATGCAATATTAGGTCGAATACAATTCGCAAGATACATGAGTGCACCAATTGTACTTAAATATGGTACTTCAGGACAAAAAATTGCTTCATCATCTTCTTTAGGACGAAATAGATCTTTTTCTACATTAAGTGATCGCACCACCATTGGAATGCTTAATGGATGGGCATCATCTATATAAAAATGCTTCAAAACTTTTTTTAGTTCAAAACGTTTTTTAGTATATGTTGACTGATATAAGATTATTTCAGTTGACAAATACTCAATCTGTAAACCAAGACATAATTTTATTTTTCCAAGATCTTTCATTTCAAACTCATTTTTCAAATAAAAAGTTGTTTATGAAAGCTTTTCAAGAGTTCCAATAAGATTTAAATCATCAACATATACTGCAACTATTGCAAATCCAATTTCAGATTTTAATAAAAACACAAGGACAAATTGAATTATTTATATATCCTTCTTTTAGTAAATAATTACTGAGATGATTGTACCACATACACCCAATTTGTTTTAATCCATACAAGGATCTTTGCCGTTTCAAAGAATATAAACTATGGTGTTTAAATTTGCTTCTGACATATTGAATCCTTCGGTAATTTTTATATAAATATTTGTATCAATAGCACCATGTTGATATGCAGCCACAACATTCATAAGACATATCAAGTCCTTCAGAGGCTACAAGACTAACTAGAAATCGAAATGTAATTGCATTCACAACAGAAGAATATGTATCCTCATAATCAATGCCAAGTCTTTGAGAAAAACCTTGTGCAACTAACCTTTCTTTATATCTCACAATCTCATTTTTCTCATTTCATTTTTTAATGAATACCCACTTATAACCAACAGGTTGACATCTTCAGGTGTCAGGACTACTGGTCCAAATACCTTACGTTTCGCAAGTGAATTTAGCTTTGTTTGAATAACATCTTTCCACTTTGGCCAATCATTTCTATGTCGACATTCTTCCACAATTTTTGGGTCAGGATCCTCATTATCATTTATGCTATTAAGAGCCACAATAAATGAAAAAAATATCATCAATAATTATTTCATTTCGATCCCAAAATTTTTCTATACCATCAAAGCCAATCATAATTTCATCATTTTGTTTCTTTTTAGGAGAAATTGATACTTTCTCAGTTGTTGGCAAATTTTCTTCTTTTGGGTTAATCGGACAAATACTATTTAATTGATTAATCTCTGTTATTTAATTAGCAGGCAATGACTCTTCAGGAATGCTAATTTCATTTTGTAACTTTTCTTGTGTTTTCCTCTTCCGGGGAATTTTATTTTTGAGCCAATTAGTTTTTCAGATTTCAAACGTACTTTACTTTCATTAGTTTTGTCGTGTTGTCCTTCAAGGATCTCCACACATACTGGGGCATTTTCAAATGGAATATATGATTATGTTATTTTTCTTGAATCAGTAAATGTATTAGGAATTTGATTTGCAATATTTTGCAAATGAATGATCCTTTGAACTTTAAGTTCATTTTGATTTGTATGGGGATCAAGATGAGATAATGATGATGCATGCAATGTAATTTCACGTTGTTAATTTACTTTTGTCTTTTGTCCTCTTAACGATGGGAAAATTTGTTTATCAAAATGGCAATCTGCAAATCGTGTAGTAAAAAGATCTCCAATTAAAGTTTAAGACACCTAATTATTAAAGGAGAATCAAAATCAACATGAATTCCAAGTTTTCGTTGCAAACCCATTTTATTTCTTTGTGGGGAAGCAACTGGGACATAGATAGCTCATCCAAAAATTTTCAAATGAGAAATATCTAGCTATTGGCCAAAAACAAGTTGTGAAGTTGAATATGTATTTTAAGAACTTGGTCGAATGCGAATTAATGATGCAACATGTAATATTGCATGTCCCCAATATGAAAAAGACAAATTTGATCTAAGAATTAATGGTCTTGCAATTAATTGTAAACGCCTAATCAAAGATTCAGCTAAACCATTTTGTGTATGAGTGTGTGCAACCGAATGCTCGACATCAATTCCATTAGACATACAATAATCATTAAAAGATTTAGATGTAAATTCACCAGCATTATCAAGTCTAATTTTTTTACCAAGAAAATTAGGAAATTGTGCTCTTAATCAATGATTTGAGCAAGAAATCTAGCAAATGCAACACCACGACTAGAAAGTAGAGAGACATGTGACCATCTAGTTGATGCATCTATTAAGACCAATAAATAACGAAACGGTCCACAACTTAGATGTATAGGGCCACATATATCTTATTGGATTCTTTCTAAAAATTTAGGAGATTCAAAACTTACTTTCATTGGAGATGGTCGAATTATTAATTTGCCTTGAGAACAAGTAGCACATGGGCTTTCAGTTGGCAAAAGAATCTTCTGATTCTTTAATTGATGTCCATGTGAATTTTTTATAATACCACATATCATGATTGATCCAGGATGCCCAAGTCGATCATGCCAAAGTTTAAAAATCTTTGAATCAGAGAACTTCTGGTTCATTGTAAAATATATATCTATTGTTCTTATATTTTTATGATACAACCCAAAAGAAAGAAAATGTAGTTTTTCCAATAAATGCTTATGGCATGAAACAGTTGAAGTAATAGAAAGAAATTCAGAATTACCTTCACTAGATGTTTCAATGTGGTATCTATTTTGACAAATATCCTTGAAATTAATCAGATTTCTATTGGATCTACTATAGTGTAAAGCATCATCTATTTGTAATTTTGTACCATTTGGTAACATAATATTAGCTCTTCCAGAGCCTTCAAATAGATTAGCATAACCATATATTGTAGTAACATTAGCCTTAGCTAATATTAAATTATGAAAATATTTTTTATTTCATAGAATTGTGTGCATTGTTGCACTATCCACCAAACATCCATCTTCATTATTCGCTAAGTGTAAATCACTTTACTCCCCCTAATCGTAGGAGAACTTTTGAAATATAAGTGTGCAACCCAAGAGGGGGGTGAATTGGAAATTTAAAAATTATCCTACCAAATCCACACAACAAGCAATCTAATGTCTTAATAAAAATTGAAAGCAATAAGTTCAATAAACGCACAATAATTAAAGAGCAAGGGAGAAGAGAAACAAACACACGAATTTTTACGTGGTTCAGCAATCCCCGCCTACGTCCACGCCTCCAACGATCCAAGCTTGAGGATTTCACTATCCAAGCCATTCCAAGACTTCAACCGATTACAATTGACTTCAAGGTGTCAATAAACCTTTACAACAAAGAGATTATCTCCCAATCTCTTCACTCAAGTGTCTCACACACTCAAACTCTTACAAATGAAATGAAGAAATGAAAGTTACAATGAAACTCACTCAATGAGTAGATCTTAAAAAATGAAGAACAATGAATGATTCAATGTTTTTGTGTTTTGCAAGTTAAAGGCTCAAGATATCACGTGTGCTTCTTGTTTTTGCTTGTTGGAGGGCTTCAAAATGAGTTGGATTTGAGTTCTTATAATTTGAGCTCGAAAACTAGTCGTTACACACATTCTGGACGTAACGGGCTTGCCGTTTAGCTATCCGGTAAGTCGCTTATATGTTACTGTTAAGGCAAAATTTTGAATTTCAAACTATCCGGCTTGCCGCTTTCGAATCCGGTAAGCCATTTATGTTCCAGAAGAATTTCTAAGTAATGCTTCGTCAATCCCACAACTTTATGAAATTATGATTTCGCCCAAACTTTGTGAAATTATGGAATGACCTAAAAACACTTAAATAGTTTCAAATAGGTCCAAATCCGAAATTTAAAAATATTATCAAAGATTTTTTAAAATACTTTCATTTTAGTCCAAAATACTTTAATTTCATAACATCATTTTCTTATTATAAAAACACAATTCATAAATCTTTACTTAATAATTACATGTGGTTTGTTATCATCAAAATCAATATTTATAGCCATATAGGCTAACAACTTTCACAAAATTATTAAGCTTGCATGACAAATTTATTGAGCTAAATTTGTCAAGATTTTGGATTTGAACTTCTGGTCCATCATCGACATTGATTCAATTTCAAACCACTTCTGGTGGTATAATATTCACATGTTCATTTCTTATAATAAGATCTATAGTCATGATTTTCTTTAGGGAAATTATCTACCGTCCACTTGTTTTTTCCAACTTTTTAAAAAATATACAATTCTTTTTTTTTTGGTTGGAATCCACATGAAGTTATATTTCTTTTCACTTTTCCACTTTCGTTTGGAGACCGTTAAGAAAACTAACGGAATATTGTTTAAATAACTTTTTTACCCTCAAATGTAAAAGATAAATTATCCACCGACCGTCTTTTTTTCGTATTTTTTTAAAAATACACAATTCTTAATTTTTTTTTTCTTAACTCCACTTGAAGTTATATTATTTTACATCAATCCACCACTGTGTCGTTGTGAAATGACAATTTTACCCTTATGATGTTAGCAAAGTTCTAATGGTGTTATAATGAGAGTGGACCAATGAAAAAAATGTTAACTTCAGGTGGAGCGCTGCAAAAAAAAAAAAAAGACTTGTGTATTTTTGAAAGTGAAAAAATAGGTGGTCGGTGGATAATTTTTCTTTTCTTTTTAATCAAAAAAATCATATTTTTTCTTTTAATAAAAGAAAACATACGTTAATTTATATTACCTCTCTTGATTTGCTACTACAGCAGCATATGTGCGAGAATTATATTGGCACTCATGTCCTCTTTCTTTCTAACTTTTTTCCATATAATTTCAAATGAGAGAATTAATTGAGCTTTTAAAATTATTGTCATGCTTATATATGAATTTTTAGCTTCTTCGGAGAGATGATCATAAAATAAAATCATAATCTTTTACAATCCTTCAGGGATTGATTTCTTCCACAAAAAATTTTTAATACTATTTTTGGTCTTAAACATGTGAATATTAATTAGACTTTAGTAATTCAAGACAATAATAAAAAAAAATGTTCATCAAGAATTCAATAAAAACATAGGGATCAATTTAAAAGTTCAAGTACATATATATGCCACTTAGAACTCATTCCTATATTTTATCATATCAAACAATTGTTGAAAATTATCTAATATAAAATAAGCATGCAAAAATCTATCACTAAAAGTCTAAGAAGTTGAAAACAGAACAATGAGCCAACGAAGTCAAAAAGTTGCTAAAATCGAAAACGAATAATTTTTTTTAATGACCTCATTTATTAATCAAACACTTTTGATTGTCATATTTTTTCCTTCAAATTTTTTTCAAAGAAACAATTATGTGTTATTTATATATATATTCACTTTGTAATTCCTTCTAGGAGATATGGAGAAGAAAATTTGTATATAGTCTTGCACGACATTTACATGAACTTATAATATTTATATAGTCTTTCGGGGACATGTAAAATATACACTTACATAGTGAATCCTTTATGAGCAAAATTTTGGAGAATAACATCATAATTTCTGAATAATTCTTCAGGAACATATTTTAAAAGAAAATCTTCATTATGTGTAGTATAATCCTTCAAGGATGCATTCTTAGTTTCCTTTCATTATATATTATAGTATTTACACTTCAAGATGAATTTTTTAAATTTCAAGACTGGAAAATATATAATAGCAATTGAATATTATAATAAGAAGAATCAAACAATAACAAAACTAATGAATAGAACATTAGATAAATGTTGCAATCCAATTATAATAAGATATATGTAATCATTAATAAATGAAGTAAGGAATGACTTCATAGATCCATTATTCTTAAATTATAGAAATATGTAAGCAACATATGTATATGATTTACACAAATGAAGATAGTTTAATTCATACCTTCACGAGTAAGATCAAGGAGAGATATTATCATATTACCTCTTAAGACTCGTGCTGATAATGTGTTAGAAAAACTATTAGCCAGCAACACAAATAAAGAAGCAACATAAGATAAAGAATACAATGAGAGAACAATATATTATAGAGTAATTTTATTCATTCCAAGTGTGTACAAAACAAAGAGACGAGCTCTCATTTTATAGTTACATAATCACTTCATAAAATTAATAGAAATATTATGGATCATAATTTCTTAGTGAGATAGTAGAAGTTATAGAGAAGCCAAAGGTTGCTATTGGAGATAGTGAAGAGATTAAGAAATATATATTATAAACTATCCACATTTATTTTAATAAATTCATAATATGGCAGGCTTTTTTTGGGTATGGCTCACAGCACGCCCAAGCACATCACGCGTGGGCTCGTGTCGTGGGCCGTGCCAAGCCTAAAAGAAAACAATTTGGGCATAGCACGACACGACACACATTTACTTGGTGGGTATTGTCGTGCCGGCCTTGGCTTAATGGGCCATGCCAGCACAATACGACATGTTGTCACTATTACCCATAAGTTTGACATATTAGTTATCGAGCAATTTTATTTAGTGCCATTTGTTTTTAAAAGTAGGGACTAAAATATGAATTTTTAATTTGCTCACCATTACCTTTTCAAAACAATATAGTTTATATAAAATAATTTGAAGTGAAGAAAAGGGCGCAAGCAACAATAAAAGAATTGGACACAGAGAGAGAGAAAGAGAGAGAGAGAGAGAGAGAGAGAGAGAGAAGGACAAATTTTTTTTTCAAATTATAGCTAATCCAAGGATGGTGAATTGAGTTTTAAAAATTTCTCCAACAATAACATCACAATCCTCAACATCAGTTACCATATTCCAACAACTACAAACACAACAAGTAAATTAAAGAGGTAAGGGTCGAGAGAAATAAATACAAATTGTTTTACATGATTTAGCAAACTTGCCTACGTCCACACCTCCAAATAATCCAACAATTTCTTTGGGATACAACATGCTACATCAATAAAGTCCTCAATTTTGTCAGCAAAGTCATTTTTGGAGCCTCAGGATATAAGGCTGACATGGCATGTTACCACTGTAGAGTTTTAAACAAACCCATTAGCAGCTTTTCTTAATATTCATAGTTTTGACTTAATTTCTTTTTTATAATCACGAAAGTGCCTAAAACGTTTTGAAATATTATCAATAGGTTGTTTCCATATATTTAGAAATAACAATAAGACTTATAAATTTTCCATTCTAACACTTTGAACTTTTCAAGTTCTTTTCAAATCAACCCATTTAAATTAAAGAAAATAATGTTGATAAAACCCTTATCTTCCATTTTAATTCAAGTATTTTTAAAGCACATTTATTAGCAAACCATAATGTAATGGAAAATTCAAGAATTTTGGTGAAAGTAATTCATAAAAGACTTTGAGCTCAAAATTGCTAATCATGCATAAATATAGTCAAACTACCTTTACAATAAATATTGAAAAGAAAGATATCATCTAAGCTAGTATCTTGAGCTTAGGTTTTGACTTGATGAAAATTTCTTTGAATTCTTTGGGCTTTATCTCACATTAATAACTTTTGACCTTCAAGAATTAGTGCATGTTTGGGTTAGCTTAATTAAGCTCTTTTTTGGCTTTTAGAATAAAAAAAGGTCTTTTGGGGTTATTTGGGTGTCAAACCAAAAGTCATCTTTTTAATCCAAAATTTCTTTTGGAAAAAGTCAAGATTTCTAACTTTTCCCAAAAGGCCTTTTGAGAAGCTATATTCCCATTTATTATATTTTTCCTAATTTTTAAACTAACCTTAAATTAACAAAGGAACAAAAAAAGTTACATCCATATCCAAACCCTTAACCCTATTTTTTTATGTATTTTTCTTGTTTTGCCTCTTCATTGTTCAACACAAAAAAAAAAAAAATAGGAGTACAATTACCACACCAATCTTCTTTCAAGTAAGATTTTTTTTGTAATCTTTTGCTTTGATTTGCATCTTATTTTTAATTTTTTAATGTGTGTGTGTATATATATATATATGGAAATCTCAAGCTTTAATTATGCGGAAATCTCATTCTTTGATTATGCGGAAATCTCAAGCTTTGATTATGCTTTATTTAATTTTTTTTTAAGTAAATTTATAAAGTTGACTTTGAAAGAAGAATAATGTTTTGTGAATTGGTGGAATATAGAGTATAAGTTAAGTTGCTGAATTAAATTTAATTAATTTTGTATTGTTAATTTATAAAGTTTTTGTTTATTTCACATAGGTTTTTATTCATATGGGCATATAGAAGTGTTATTGTTTAGAATGTAAAGTGAGAAATTGCATGTAGTTTGAATTGTTCATAATGAAGAATATTGTTTGATCTGCATATTATATGACATGCATGTACAGTAACAAGTAACTGAAATTACAGTAACAAGTAACTGAAATTAAAGTTACAACAATTGATATTTAATCTTTTAAAGATATTGGTAGTTGTGGCATCAATTACTACCGAATTTTTTTATATTCTTTTGTGTTTATTGATTTTTTATTATTCTCGCTCTGATTTGGTGTTGTTGATATATCTATTGATAAATATCTATTACCCTTAACTAGAATTAGATGGCAACTGATGGTGTCTCCCAAACAACTTGATGAACTTTGTGAGGCAGTTAAGAACATATATATATATATATATATATATATATATATATATATATATATATATATATATATATATATATATATATATATATATATGTACTGATCCTCTCGGTTTTAGTGTTCAAGAGGTTCTCGACAGGTTAGCTACACTTTCAGAATACCAACCAATGTCTCCTCTATTGAAGTTGGGCATTCGTTTGTTCACAAAAAAAGCAAATAAAGAGACTTTTGTTGCTTTGAGTGAGCCGGAGTATCAACTTGAGTGGTTGAAAGATCAATAAGACAACATCTGAAATTTAGAAACTATTTTGTGCTAGTATTTCAATGTTAGTTCTTTTTTAATTAAGTTTGTGGTAGTGTTTTTGTGTGACTTTGGATTAATGTATTGTTTCAGGATTTTTTAAATTTGTAACAACTTTTATAAGTTCGTCTTTGCTATTATGTTATCATTTGATGATGAATATTTTTTTTTGGTTGGCTCTCTTGTTTTGTCTGATTCAAAGCTAAAGTTGTAAGATTTGTTATTTCCTTTTTAGATTTTATTTTTATATTTTAAAGAAAAAAAGGCAAATCAAGTTTGGTATTTCTTCTTTAGATATCAGTCATTTTGAAAACTCTCTTGATTAAGGCTATTTATCCTTTTCTATTTTGTATTTATTAAAAAATATCATTAAGTGATTCAGACGATAACACCAATGAACAATATTTGGAACAAGTACCTAAAAATGGTAAGATGTTTGAAGATATTGTCCTAACTGTTGCAAGAACAACGGTATGCTATCACAATAATTTTTTAGTTAAAGAGCCATGTAGAAATTCTCCTCATACAGGATGTAAATTTATTATAGAGGTACTTAATGGCAATGATCGATGTTCCTATGAAATATTTTGAATGGAAAAACATGTATTTTGCAAATTATGTGATAGATTAAGAAGTTACAGTTTAACAGCTACTAAAGGTGTGAACTTGGAAGAAGTTGTACATATGTTTTTGATGATCTTAGGACACAATCTTGGAAATCGAATGGTTCAAGAACAATTTCAACATTCAGGTGAGACTATGAGCTGTCAATTTGAACATGTTTCAAAAGCAATGATGAAGTTAGCTAGTGAATAAATTAGAGCACCTAATAATTTTGACGAAACTCCACAATATATTCGATGAAATCCAAAGTATTGGCCATACTTTAAGGTAATTTATACATTTTTTTAATTCATGATTAATATATTTATAAACCATTTTAATTTCTTGTATTAATATATTACATTTTAGGATTATATCGGAGCTATTGATGGGACTCATATTTTTGCCACTTTTCCGTGGATGAGCAAATTCCATACATTGGTAGAAAAGGTATTCCTACTCAAAATATAATGGCAGCATGTGATTTTGACATATTATTTACATTTGTGTGGCCTGGATGGGAAGGAATTGCACATAATACTCATATATTTTTGGAGGCATTGAAAAACGATGATGTAAAATTTCCTAAACCAACAAATGGTAAGTTCTACACTTTGTAAGTGTTATTATACTTTTTTTTACTTATTTTAAAATAAAAATAATTAATTTTGTATAATTTATAGGTAAGTATTACTTGGTTGATGGGGGGGGGTATTCAAATGTGAAAGGCTTTCTAGCTCCTTATAATAGAGATAAATGTCATCTTCCTGAATTTCACAATAGCGGCCTACCAAGGAATAGTCGAGAGACATTCAATTTTGCACATTAATCATTGCGTAGTGTCATTGAACGTACCTTTGGTGTATGAAAGGCACGGTGGAAAATTTTACAACATATGCCTAATTTCAAATTTGATAAGCAAGTAGTTATTGTTGCCACATCAATGGCTCTACACAACTTTATAAGGAGAGAGACTATTGTAGATTTGGAGTTCGAGTCTTATGAGGGAAAAGAATATTATATTCCAGATGATGAAGAATCATCAACTAACATTAATGTTGATGAAAATGAAGCAAGTGAAATAAGAGTGGTTCGTGAAAATATTGCTAGGGAACTTATGCTTAGATAAACTTAATCTAGTTATTTTTGTTCTTCTTTTTTATAAAGAAAAATGCTACTTTAATTTGTAAAAGTTTAACTAGATTGATCAAATAATTATTTTGTTTGTACATTGATTTTTAAATTTGATAAGTATTTGTTAGATTTAAATATTTAAGGGTATTAATGACTTTATAATGATTAAAATGTCTTTTTTAGATGGTCAACCAAACACTTCAAAAAGAGTTTCTTATTAAAAAAAAAATCTTTTACTATGGTTATCCAAACAGCAAAAATAAGCTAGAGCTTTTACTTAAATTTTATTTTTAAGTAAAAGCAAAATCAAAAGCTAAACCAAACAGACTCTTAATGAGATTCAAAAGTGTTTTCTCATATTATCCTTACTATATTGTTTGTTATTATCAAAATGAAGGTTTGTAAGAGCCTTTAACTTAAAAGATTTTATTTTATATAATTTTAAAAAGCATAGACTAGTACAGACTCTTGCTAAAAGAAAGTGGATTTCATATGGAGACAGATAGAGTTGGGGGTCGCTTAATGAAATGTGATAAGTGTGTAATTTCATGTCAGTTTTAATAAATTTATTTACAATATTTTGATGTATTCTTGAACTTCTTGAATCTTTGTTAACGTTTTATGTTTTATAGGAGTTTTTTAGGTAAAGAACTAAAAAGGGCAAAAAAGGTATGAATTAGTGTGGAATACCCAAATTATGATTTCATGTATTCTTATTGCTTCTTGGACAAACTTTTAGACTCTATTGACTTTTATTTGGCTATATTAAAATGGTTGAAGATCAGATTTGAGCCAAGAGATTGATTCTTGAAGGCTTGATGATTTCCTAATTAGGCCAATAATATAAACAAATTTTTAAACTATTCCGCCACTTGTACCTATAATCTTGTGTCAAGTTCATATTCTCATAATGAAAAAGAAGTTAAAAACAAGTATTTACTAGTCCTGCAAGGATTAAGATAGCAACTTTATATAAAGACAACAAGTTAAACATCCTAAAAGGAGAAAGAACGTGAAGCATCAATTCAAAGGAGAGAAAAACGGAAGAATAGAGAAGAAGGCGAATTTGAGAGAAGACCTAGTTGCATTACCATAATTCAATTAATAACTTTTTCTTCTTATATTTTATTAGTTTTCTTTTATGGATTTGATGCTTACATATTTAGACATGTATAAGTAATATTTCTATTCATTATTATTGATTTCAAAACCGCAGACATGGATTTTAGTTAATAAAATTTTAGAATAAGAATTTCTTCATCTTTCTCTAGAGAATTTTATATTTCACTTATTTTAATTTCAAGAACTTCTATCTTGTTTGTTCAGGTGGCCAACTACATGATTTGATTGTTAATTTCATAATTGCCAAATAACTAAACACAAGTGGTAGCTTGTGATCAATGATTATTAAATATTTTTGTTTGATTGCATGTGGAACATAATTCAAGATAAATAAACGGAGCTTGAATGTTTGTGTTTTCATTCAACATATATCTTCTTTATTTTAATAATTTCATTAAATTGAATTTAGATAGCTTATTATGGATTGTTTGATAGAAATAAATTAAGTGAAGAGCTTGTTTAACTTGAAAGCTAAGTAAGGAAAATTTAAGATAATTGAACTTGTAATTATCTTAAGGTGGTTGTTTTCAAAAGTAATGAATGATAATTCTGATAGTTGGTCTAAAATCCATTGTGTAGTGGTGGATAATGATTTCTTAATCACATTTCACATCATATATAAACCTCTTTAAAATTTTTTTCAACAAGTTCAAAATTTTTACTTTAAATTCTTTAGTTTAGTTTATATAGCAAATCAACTTCAAACACGCACCTGCCCCCTCACCCTAAGATTTTGTGTTCGTGTTCACTAGAATATTCATAGTAGAATATTCTAGAATAATATGAACTTATTGAATATCCCTTTAGCAAACCCACTTGAAAGAGTTTGCTAAAGGGATTTTATGCAAATTACCTCTAGGATATAGCAAAACTAAAACATTGCAATTAAATGCTGAAATATTCCCTAACACTTTTATTTTAAATTGTATGATTGTAGAGAGAACATAACAAAGAAAATTCTTTTAAATATCAAAGAATGATTTCTTCTTTTTTTTTTGGCTAAGGAAGTGAAATCAAAGTCTTGTTTATAGTGGTTCAACTAACATTGCAATTCTTTAATTATAATTTAACTCATAGGAAATCAATTTCAAATTAGTTGATTCTTTAAATTAAAATTCATTGCATCAATTTGATTCACTCTGAGGCTTTGAATTCAAATTTAGCGCACCATTTAATTAACCATAGTTTGCTTTATTACAAACTCTCTTTATCCCTATTATTAATAATATTACAATCTGTACAATAATTTAGCTATAACTAAAAAACTTACTATGTAAATGTGCTTTAAGAGGGAAAATAAGGGTGCATTTGGTAACATTTTTTGTTGGGTGTTTTTTGTTTCTAGAAAACAAAAAAGCCCAACATGTTTGGTCAAACCATTTTTTGATAATTAGTAAAAAAATTAGAGAATAAAACATTTTTGCTTTTTAACTTTTATAAAGAAAACTCAAGAACTCTTTAGAGAATAGTATAAACAGAGTAAAGGTAAAAGATTGGTGTTTGGACCACCAATGTCATTTATTCAATTATTATTTTATTAGTTCTTTATTAATTACTTCCACCTTATCCCCTCAATTTTACTTATATGATTACACCTTTTTTTTTTCCTTTCACTATAACCACTCAACATCCATTATCTTTTTAACTGTAACAAGTTCTAGGTATTTTTTTTTAAATTTATGACTTTATTTATTGATCATTAAAATTTTGTATGATTCTCTGTTATATCAAATATAAGATGAAGATCTATTTTTTTT
The DNA here is from genome assembly GCA_018350135.1 of Citrus trifoliata. Taxonomy (NCBI): domain Eukaryota; kingdom Viridiplantae; phylum Streptophyta; class Magnoliopsida; order Sapindales; family Rutaceae; genus Citrus; species Citrus trifoliata. The sequence continues at coordinate 16,570,554 of CM031389.1, read as the reverse complement.
ATAATTTTGACGTAGTAAGAATGAATAATGGTGCTTTATTTTAAATTATTTTATTTAACTTTATGCATGACTATGTATTTTTGCACTTTAAGCATGTACTTTATTGTAATACTAAAAGTATTAGTTGTTTATTTTTTATGATGACATTTTAAGCATGTAGGGCTTCTTGCCTTTTAGTCTTTTGTTGATGATGACACTTAGCTAAATCTGCTAGTTATGGTTTTATCTTATGCTTATCTAATGTCGAGTGATCTTCTTGAATTCCCTGAATCTTTTTGGCCTTTCTAGTTTAATCCTCGATGAATTGAATTTTGTACTAAATAAAGGGTAATCATTAATGTGTTTTCTTTTTAAATGCATTAGAAGGAGATGGCCTCAACTGATGTTGATGTTGATGGTAAAGCTGAATGTTCTCATGTAAATGAGTTAGTATTCATTTGCATTTTGTATGAACATGTGAAAAATGGTGACCTGTAAACTTCTACCTTTAGTAAAAAGGTTTGGTCCATAATAAATGATGAATTTTATGCTGAAATATTAAAGCAATAATCCCAAACTTAAAGCAAAGTACAATCATTTACAAAAGAAACATCAAGAGCTTTCTAAGTTAATTAACTATATTGGATTTGGATGGGATCCTGTTTCAAATATTTTCCCAGTAGCAAATGAAGTGTGGAAGAGCACATTAAGGTAACTTTGTAGTTTACAATTAAAAAAAAATGATATACTTATCTAACATTTATTTATTTATTTACTATTATTATTATTTTTTTCAACAAGTTCCAGGAGAGAAACCATATCATAAGAAATAATTAGACCACTGTAGGATTTTCGAGAAGATATCTAATACTATGACCGCAACTAGTTAGATGCATTTTTCATCAAACCAATTAGTTATGAGGAACAAATATTTGAGGAAATGTTTCTCAATATAAGAGTGCATGTGAATAATGATGAGTTAATTGATGAGTCTAAGCCTTTAGTTGCACATAGTCAAGAGAAGAAAACTTGTCGTAGAGTTAATCAATCCCAAGTATCTGGACCATAATGCTAGGATCAAATAGGAAAGGCTATTGAAATTTTTTGTGATATAATTGTTAGCCTATATGTCTATAAATATTGATTTTGATGATAACAAACCACATGTAATTATTAAGCAAAGATTTATAAATTGTGCTTTTATAATAAGAAAATGATGTTATGAAATTAAAGTATTTTGGACTAAAATGAAAGTATTTTAAAAAATCTTTGATAATGTTTTAAAATTTCAGATTTGGACCTATTTGAAACTATTTAAGTATTTTTGGGCTATTCTATAATTTCACAAAGTTTGGGCGAAATCATAATTTCATAAAGTTGTGGGATTGACCAAGCATTACTTAGAAATTCTGAAATTGGATCTATTTGCAAAGTTTCATAACGTTTTGTGCCATACTAAAGTTTTATAAAGTTTTGGGGTCAAAATATAAATTTTGGGAAATGTTTCACTGTAGCAGTTACTGTAGCAAGCAGCTTACCAAATACTGATAACCGGCAAGCCGGATATTGACCAGAATGTATCCAAATCGAAAGCGGCTTATCGGATACGGTAAACGGCAAACCGGATATCGGCCAGTAAGCTTCTGGAGTATAAATAGCTTACCGGATTCGCAAGCGGCAAGTCGGATAGTTTGAAATTCAAAATTTTGCCTTAACAGTAACATATAAGCGGCTTATCGGATATCGGCCAGTAAGCTTCTGGAGTATAAACAGCTTACCGGATTCGCAAGCGGCAAGCCGGATAGTTTGAAATTCAAAATTTTGCCTTAACAGTAACATATAAGCGGCTTATCGGATAGCTAAACGGCAAGTCGGTTACGTCCAGAATGTGTGTAACGGCTAGTTTTCGAGCTTAAACTATAAGAACTCAAATCCAACTCATTTTGAAGCTCTCCAACAAGCAAAAACAAAAAGCACACGCGATATCTTGAGCTTTCAACTTGCAAAACACAAAAATATTGAATCATTCATTGTTCTTCATTTTTTAAGATCTACTCATTGAGTGAGTTTCATTGTAACTTTCATTTCTTTATTTCATTTGTAAGAGTTTGAGTGTGTGAGACACTTGAGTGAAGAGATTGGGAGATAATCTCTTTGTTGTAAAGGTTTATTGACACCTTGAAGTCAATTGTAATCGGTTGAACCCTTGGAAAGGTTTAGATAGTGAAATCCTCAAGCTTGGATCGCTTGGAGGCGTGGACGTAGGTAGGGATTGTCGAACCACGTAAAAATTCGTGTGTTTGTATCTCTTCTCCCTTGCTCTTTAATTATTGTGCGTTTATTGAACTTATTGCTTTCAATTTTATTAAGACATTAGATTGCTTGTTGTGTGGATTTGCTAGGATAATTTTTAAATTTTCAATTCACCCCCCCTCTTGGGTTGCACACTTATATTTCAATAATGAGCGACAGATCAGACAAAAAAAGGAGTCTCAAAACTCAAGAATCAAGTCATGTTGGAGGACATAATGGAAAAGGTTAGTAGTTGTACTCTACTGCAAAAGGTATGCAGATTGTCGAGAGCATTGGGGTTGATGATGGCATTTATATCAACTTTTTAGAGAAAAATTTTCCTTGCTATGTCTAATGATAGGAGGAAAGTTTGATTAAGCCAATTGGACTAGATTGTGGTTAATTTTAACTATGCTTTGCAATAGCAACTATGTTATTGTTCTGTATGTGTGCTTAAGTTTTGTTTGACACTTTTACTATTTTCCATTTTTTATGGTTATTTCTAAACTTTGGATTATTGCATGAACTATGTTATTGAGTTTAAACTCAACAGACTATGCATTAATATTGTTTGACAATTTTTATAACATTTTATTTTAGTTGATTAATTGACATTTGTGTATTTATCCATTATTCCAGTTAAATTAACATTTTCTTACTTTAATAAATGTCTATACGATAGATATCATAACGGAAGAAAGTGATTCAAATAATTCATCGTATAGTGATGAGTCAGATAATTCGTCATATATAGTGCTAAATCAAATAGTGATTCAAATCTTGATGAGATTGCAATAAGTATGCTCTTGTTGTTGAGCATTTATTTTCATTATTTGCTATCTTGACAACATAGAGGGTCATGAAATATCTCTAGCTTAAAGGGACGAGATTATGCGTGAGACTTATTGTCTGGGCATCTAGACATAATGTATGATTTATTTCGCATAGATAGATATGTATTTTTAAGAATATGTGATATTCTTCAAGAATTAAACTTGCTATAAAATGAGAGAGAAGTTGGAGTACATAAACTTATGTTAATCTTCTTATTTATCGTGTCACATAGTCATTCATATGTATGTTGCTATTGATCAATTCTGAAACTCAAATGAAACAATTCATAGGCAATTTAAGCATGTTCTTAGGGTAATATGTTCATTCGTACCACATATTATTTGTCTTAGAAGTCAACGAGAGATAGACAGCCACATGAAGTTGGAGATAACCCAAAATTTCGTCCATATTTTAAGGTACGTATTATAACTAAAGCCAGTGACGAATATTATAAATATAATAAATGTTTTTTAACTATTATATTATTTGTTTAGGAATATATTGGTTCAATTGATAGAACTTGTTGAGTGTTAGAAAATGTATATTTATAAAGGAGAAAATCGTCATTTTACACTTTAAGTTTTACTAACACCCTTACTTTTATGTATTTAAGCTTCTTGTCATTTAATTATGTGTGTTGTATTATAATTAAGTATTTTATATATGTTAGGGGCATCATAGTCATTTCACAATGAACGAGAGATCAGACGGCAAAACGAACATCACTTTTGAACTCAGGACGGTCGAAAACCTTAAGAGGAGCATAAAGGAAAATGTCACTGTTCACATGTACGATAGTGTCTACGTTACTATTTACAACACTGTTCACATAGACGGATTGATGACATGGCATTGACTGATGAGGTGTCAGAATCCTGTTGAACTGAAATTCTTATATGCTGTTGATGGTGACGTGACAGCATATTAGTGGACCAAAAAACGCGCGTACAGTACATGCAATACATGAGATTATTTTCAACCAAATAGCGTTACTGTTCAAACCGGTTGACTGTTCAAACCGCGTGGTCAAACCATGTCACTGTTCAAACTACGTGGTCAAACCGCGTACTGTTGACTTATGATGTGGCGTAATCTTGAGCGTCCAAACTGTTTTTAATCCGATGACCATGATTTACTCAATGTATCTATAAAAATAGGACCTCTCCCCCCTAATTTGGCATCTTTGAATCCATTTTTAAACTCTATTTTCTGTAATTCCTTCTCCATCTTGTATTTTCTACGTATTTTAATAAATTTCTATTTTGCCCCTATTTCAATTATGAGTGGCTAATTTTCTTTCAAGTTTGGGTTGAAAGTGAAGTCTCAACATGTGTCATATGCTTTATTTGATAAATTTATTTTCTCTTTCCCTCTAGTTTTTGTGGATGTTTTGACTTCTCGTCGACAAATAATAATATTCTTATCTAGATATCGTCCTGGTTTCACCGGCTCCCTAGTACAAGGTTATTATTATTTGGCACGATAAGCTATTAACACCATATTAATTAGAGTGTGATTCATGAGGTGTGGATTCCCCCCTCATCATTTAATTGACATTAATAAGGAATATTTAGTCAATAGTGCATGTTGATACGGATCCAGATACCCAAGCGCTTCATTTATAATAGTCTTATCTTCAATTTATTCCCGCCATTTCAATTCTAATTTTAGGATAATTTAAATCCACCTCCTCGTGGGATCGACACTCGTCACTATTAATTTATTCTACAATAGATTCGTACACTTGTGAGTTCAATAAAATTTACACAACAGAACTCATATACCTGCACGGGCACCTACTAAAAAAAAATCATACAGAGGTAGAAAGGTTATGGTCACACACAATGTTATGTGTGGGTGTTCTTTTATTATGATATTTACATTTGTGTATATAGGTTGGGAAGGGACAACCAAAGATTCAAGAGTTTTCTTAAATGCAATAAAGAAATAAATGCTTACTCATAAATAAGATATTACTATGTTGTAGACTCAGGATATATAAACATGCCTAGACTTTTAACATCATAGAATGGTCAAAGGTATCACTTACGTGATTATAGAGAGCTTAGGGAGCATTAATAGGGCCAACATAATTGTCCAACTGCTGAATTATTCATTGAGAAATGTTATCGAATGGTGTTTTGGCATTTTAAAGACTTGATATATTGAAGTTAATATCAAACTATCATCCATGTAAGCAACAACTTATCCCTATTGCTTTCATGTGTTACATAATTTTATTCGTAGAGAGGCCTAATATGACAGATTATTTTTTAACTCCCTCACCAGACCGGATAGGGTACCAAATGAACCGTGTTGTTGGCTTGGTATTTAGAGAGAATTTAGAAAGAAATATGGAATCAAGAGAATGTAACTGCCAAGTTGAAAACAAAATGGCAAATTAGATTAATAAATACCTATAAGAAATTGAAGAACAACATATGCACATGTAACATACTATGCATTCAGCTTGTTGCTTGCGTTTTTTATTACTTTGACCATCAGGAAGAAGATCCCAAATCTCACCATATTCTTCTTTCATATTCACGATGAACAGGAACCAATGAGAGACATTATCGTTAATTAGAACATAAATCCAAAAAAGAAAAAAATTAAGTATCTTTCTCATAGAATATGTTTTACAATAAGTAAACAAGCAATCAGTTGAGATTTTAGAAAGTAACCTTTCGGCACCTTTGAAAGTCTGGCGTGAAAGAATTTTCAACACTAGTTGCTTGTGTAAAACCATCCATGTCAGCTCCAACAGTAAATGCTGATTGCTACAAAAGAACAATAAGTAAACAATTGATATATAAATAAATGATCACTGAAAAAACTTTGTTGTAGAGAGCAATGTTTGAAAAATTATTATAGATAAACAACAACTTTCAATTCACATAGAAATAATAGTACTGGATACTTACTGCATATAGTGTTAGTAAATACTAGTTTATTAGTGCATCATTGGGTTTAGCCCGTTCAAAAAGTGTGAGGTGATATGCTAACATGGTAAGAATCTAAAACAGTGGTCAATAAATATCCAAATTAATATTCAACAACAATAAGACATCCAAACATATAGTTTGTAAAGTTAGTGGCAATACACTACAAACCTCTCCGTTTAGAGTTGTGTCAGGTAAAACACTCACGCAATTATGCCTAGAAATTGATCATCAGTAGAGACAAGGATTTCATTGAAAACAAAAACAACTACTAAAGTGTTAGGCAATCAAGACATATATATAGGAGAATAAAAACGATATACCCATATAAATTGCAAATACCTTCCATTACCATCTCTATCAAATGCATATTGAATGAGTTTCAATTGGTCAAAAGAAAGGGAATTATTTACATAGAAATGCCCAACTTTAAACTTAGCCTTCACTCCCCGAGACACTTTATTATAAGGAGAAAGTTGATATCATTTAGATCTTCTGTTCTTTGTTGGTCTTGTTACTGGTACACTCATACTAAAAGAGGTCTAGAACATTTGCTTAATGTCAATTGGTTCGGCCAAATTCTATGAAAGTCCAAGCTCAAAATTAATTCATTATCATTGAAATCAAATTACAACTAAAGATTGCTTAGACTAACCTCTATTTCCTCTTGAGAACATGATCTCCATCAAATTGAAATGAATTAACCGTAGTTTCGCTAGCTTGTGCAGTAGTCCCAATACAGCCCAACATGGCATCAAAGGCTCGTAAACCTGCTTTCACTTTACGATCCACGGAGTCATCATCATCATCACTTACTAAAATCATTTTTACTTCAACTTTTGACATTGCTTTTCCATCCGGAGATGGAGGATTTCGAATTTTCAAATTTGAAGGTGGATCAGTAGCAGATGGTTGTTTGGTTGATCCTCTATGATATTTTGATGTCAATTCACCCAATAATTTTTCTATGTTTTCCAATCTCCGTTCTAGAGTTTAGAACAACTCTTTGTTTTAGTTGAAGAATGACCCAAACCTTTCCATTAGTAATTGAAAAGCCTCATTATCAACATTATTCAACTTAAGACATTCTGCCTATTTAGGCTTACAAAGACGATCAGGATCACACATTAAAACCTAAAATAATTCATAAAATAATAATAATTTAGTCCAAAATATGGTAAATCGATTTCATTAAAAGTATACACGCGTTCTATACCTTATTGCTTTTGATGCCACTAAGCCTTTTTTGCCATTTCAAGAATAATCAAATCTCATCATTATTCCATACAATAATAGGACACATTGTTCTATCAATAAAAGGTCGATCATATACAATAGAGGAAAAGTAGATAATTGTGCATCAATGCCAAAGTACATATGTCATAAACTGAAATAAGTAAAATACAATAAACAAGTTACAATAAAAAATTTTATTAAACGGAACTTTAAGAAAAGAACGCAACCACTAATGAAGCTTACTTTATTTTCTTTAAACTTTTACACACCTTGCCATAAAAAAGTAAAGCACCAACTAGCTTAATTTTTTTCTTCGATAGAATTTATATCTTTCAGTGCACGAAGATACAACGGATTAATGTATATTGCACTTATGGGACATAATATGGTTCTTAATGCAAAAAGACTTAAAAGTATCTTGAATTCATCATTAGAACTTAAACTATTCATTAGTCATTTTTTCACCTCCACTATATGAATTCCTCTGGGTACATTGTTATACATTGCACGCAAATCAGTCATATCAATAGCTAAGTCATTTAAGTCCACATGTGTGCCTCCATCTCTAATCCCCATTGTAGTTGCAAACGTTGTAGGGCTTAAATTGTATTATTTCCCATGTAGAATTATACTTTGCCTACGTACATCACATTATTCAATTAATGTTGCATATAACTCTTATCTTTAACTCTTATCTTAAGTGCCCACATTTTAGATCAAGTATACTTCTAAAGCCAGATTCTTTTACTGCTGCTTGTTGATCACTTGAAAAACATGAAATCAGCTCTGAGAATGAGGCTACACGACATTGAGATAGAAGGTTGCCACCATCAGCCTTGTCCTCATCAAATTCCTTAATAGTTTTACTCGCACTGCTATTTTCACCAATATTTGAGGTAGATATCTCATTCATATTATTAAACATCCATTGATGCCTCTCTTCAGGGGTTAGTTTCTTCCAATTTTGTGCAATATCAACTCTAACCTGCAACAATGATAATATACATACGTTCAGTGGCCTATTATTTTAAGTAAGAAAAAATGAAAAATTCAGCAGGTCATATTTAGATTATATACCGTTTTATCCACCTTTTCAACCCCTAATAACCTTAATTGTTTTGCTTTTACCTTACTATGATCAATATTTAAAGTTACATTAATAAAAAAAATTAAACCTTTTAATAGAATAGGTATATAAATGCATATAATTTATACTTACAAATATTATATCCATGCTTTTTTATTCACTCCTTGCTTTTCCTGCCATATTGATTTTTCTTTCAATTTTTTCCTCTTGCCATCAACAGATTCCATGTCTTCATGTAAAAGCTACGAGAAAGCAATTAATAAAGAACAACTACTTCCTATCGCACTCATGTTTGGTGTGACAGGTGTCTATCGCACCAAAACACAACTGACAAGTGCGATAGGCATAAACCGATATGCATCTAAACAACGGCACACATGACGTCTATCGCACCAAAAGAATGCATACATCAACCTATTACACAAAACTACCACACTCGAATGGCCAAGTCTAATTGTTATTCATTATCAAATTATTATAAAAAATAGTGAAACACAGCTGTAGCATTTTGTCAAACAAAAAAAAAAGCAACCTATAATCTTAAAAGAAAACAAATAGTTCTTTGTGGCATTTAATCAAATATTGTGTGTGCATTATATTTCTACACTATATTATTAACAAATTGTTTTGCCCAAATACAACAAATTTCAAATCTAATAACTTTAACAAATACAAGGCGAAGTTTAAAGCTGAGTAACCTTAATAAGAAGAGTGAAAGTGAGAGCCGGGAGCAAGAGCGAGAGTGAGAGCAGGGTAGAGTGTGAGTGTGATTTGGAAGAAAGGGCAAGAGCAACAACAACAGTAACAGAGGGAGCGGGAGTAGGAGACTGAGAAAGATGAGGGTTTTCTTGTTATGATCTAGAGGGGGGAGAAACAGAGGGAAGGAGAAAGTGCTTTTCTTCTCTTACAATTTGAACTGGTTGCCTTTTTTTGGTTTTTATTCACGTTCTCTTTTCTTTTTCTTTTTTAATTTGAAACCCCAACCATTGGATTCAAATAAGCTAAATCAACGGCTCAAGGGGGTCTTCTGCACCATACAAGGAATTTTATGCCTTGCAGCGTAGCTGAGGCCTCCTTCTGACTACCCGATAAGTAAAGAAGATGAAAAGCTACTTTCTCTTTAGGTAAATTTACTTAAATATCCCTTTTACTTTCATATAGGTTTATATTTTATTGTGTTAGAATTTAGTTTTTTTTTTTTGCATCATGTGTTTGAATATAATTTAAAATTCAAGAAATAATCGTTATATGATCTTTTTTACCCTTATTTGTTATTATTGTTATAATGAAAGGGGTAATAGGTCTTTATAAAAATAGTAAGGAGGTAAGTTGTGTATAGTGATTTTAATAAGGGAGAACTAGCAGTCTCCCTTATATCTAATTAGCTATTAGCAACAAGATCTAGTACCAACCATTTGGTTAATGTGTATCAATTTGGTAATGTAAAACAATCTTATTCAAGAAAGAAAATTCAAATTAAAGACTACAAGTAATCAAGATTTTGGTTAATCTTCTATGAAAGTGCATTTGTGCCTACTAGCGTAGCATGCGTATCTTTGATGTAGTCAGACTAAACTATAAATTAAATATTTTGAGTTAATGTCACTGCATATGAATATTAAAAATACATATATCAACAACGATGGAACCATGTACTTAGTTTGAGGGGACAAAAATAATAAAAAAATCATGAACTTAACTAGGCTATAATATAAACCATTAAATTTAGTAGGCTATAATGAGATTATGTAAGGAACCTAATATTAAATATTTTAAAAAATAAATCTATGACTATAATTAAAATAGCAAATTACTCTTTTAACATTGAATTTTAAAGGTTTTATTTGCAAAACTAACTTAATTATAAAGGATATTGAAGTTATTTTAGGAAAGATTGACATATAGACATACATGAGAAAAAGTATGTGATATCTCTTTATCCAGTCTCAATCCAATTTAGATAACAAAATGTTGCTACTGTTTCTTAACCCAAAACACTTCAATGCTCAGCTTCCAACTTTGCTTTGTGTATTTGCCTTTAAAAGCCAACTTATATGGACTGACACTGACTTTCAACCCTTTCATTAGGGTCACACTCGTTGTGTAAGTTGATGGCATTCTTCCCTCACCAACACTAGTCACTAATCTTTGAAATTCTTGTTGCACTTTTGATTCATTTCCATTAAAAATTGCAATAAAAGAAGGGTAATTAAGATCAAAAGAGGGCATAGAACAATTAACTAAAGGAAACCTTGTGATGATTTAAATTTGCTTTAGGGTGAAGTTTAATGCACAGAAAAGACTGACATAATCTTCAATTGTTGCATCATAAATAAGCCCAGGGCCTAATATCTTGTTGGGATTGATATGTCCAGCTCCTATGGCTATAGGAGTGGCTACAAGATTGTTAGTCTTATCACCCATCTATTCAATGAGACCATTTGTGTTATCAGTGGAATCAGATGTGGTCATTATGGTTGATCGAACAGCTGCAAGGCTCTATTCAGGGTGTGTTCATCTGGAAGAGTGCAGTTGTTCATGTTGCATGAGGCATGCCACTGATGTTCCAGACATTTTATTAAAGTTATTAAATATAAGCTTTGAGTTTAGCTCAGATATGGCGCGATTTGGAGGTCGTGAAGCTAAGATCAAATTATTAAGAAGTATAACATCAAGCTTTAAGAAAAATGGGCAGCTCGCGGATGAGCCTATAGAGTTGTAGATAGCCACACTTGGTGATGGTTTTGTCCTCATTTCTATTTTTCCAAACTGAATGCTGACCCTTGCCTTAGGTTTGATCTTGATGTAGTCTTTGGGAATGCCACCAGTTTTTGGTTTCATGAACACTGCCAGAAATTTAGATCTAAATGAGATTTGCAGAAACATTTTTGGGCTTTTGAAGTCTGAAATGAAAATACCTCAAGAGGCATTTGAGTTCTCAATGTTGGCAACTTGGTTGGCAATGGACTCATTCTTGTTAGAGCACACAACAATTTTTTGCCCAACATTCTTCAATTCAGTTAGATTGAGGTAGTTATTCATGAAATAATTAATATCTGGCTAAAAGATAATGAATTCCATGGAGAAAGAGACAAGCTTGTAATTGTAAGTCTATTTCCAAGAGTTAAAGTAGCATTAAACCTGCGATCTATTGTACCAGCAGCAAAAATTAGAACCCAAGGTATGCCTTATAAGCATACTTAAGTATGATTTCCAAATAAAAACATAACATGCCTATAAAAATTAAGTGCGGAAGTTTACAACCGAACCTTCAGCCATTGATGTGTCCTATGTGACAGTTTGCTTCTCATTTTTTATTCTTTTGAATCCTTCATAATCAATAGTGATGGTGTAGTATATGTTTTCTTTAATTACATACCCTATGGACCAAAACTATCTCAACATTTCGCTTTTATTTCATCTTTCCATCAATGATAAAAGGTAGAGAAGTTGCCACAACTGCTGTCAGCTGTCAAAACAAGGCAGGACCATATGCTGGAAATATATTAAACAACCACGTGTTGAAGTGTTGAAAATGTTGGACCATATGTTGGAAACATATTGACCAGCCACGTGTTCAACATTCTCCCACTTGATCCATACATTTCAATCAATATGATATTCAAGTATGCCAATTACTTAGACTTAAAAGATAATACATGAATCATGGCGAAAAGTCCTCTAAAAATTAGTATTATCTTCCATTTATCACAATCTATTATACTTTTTAAATACTAGCCATGTATGTTAACTTAACTTAATGAATAAATCTCATGTTTATTCTTGGTCCATTAAAATTAATGTATCTCAAAATATATGAATATGCACATAGAGGCGAGAAAAACATCACAATAAAAAGTAAGAGTCTCATTAATATTACATTGTATATACAATGAAAATTACATGATGAAACCAATTCTTATTCGGTCTACATGATTCTTAAACTTCTGTAGTGGCATGCCTTTTGTTAATGGATCAGCAATCATCAATTCAGTGTTAACGTGTTCAATGAGCACTTTCTTTTCTTTAACACGTTCCCTAATGGCTAAATATTTAATGTCGATGTGTTTACTTCGACTTCCGCTTTTATTATTTTTAGCCAAGAAAACTGCAGCTAAATTATCAAAATATATCCTCAATGGCCTTGAGATTGAATCCACAATTCTAAGCCTAGATATGAAACTCTTCAACCATACACCATATGATGTATGTAGCCTCAAAATAAGAAACGAACTCAGCCTCCATAGTAAAAGTAGCAATCAAAGTCTGCTTTGTACTTCTCTAAGATATAACTCTACTGGCAAGCAAAAAAATCTATTCAGATGTTGATTTTCGTGAATTAACATAGCTAGCAAAGTCTGAATCGGAGTAGCCAATTACCTCCATATTATCAGTTCATTTATACATAAGCATGGTAATCCTTGGTCCTTTGAAGATACCTCATTACTTTCTTTGCAGCTTTCCAGTGGTCTAAACCTCGATTACTATGATATCTTCCCAAGATTCCAACAACAAATGCAATGCTAGTTCTTGTACAGACTTGAGCATACATCAAGCTTCTAACAGTAGATGCATATGGAATATTTTTCATTTGTTCCCTTTCAAAATCATTTTTGGGGCATTGGTTCAAATTGAATTTGTGACCCTTCACAATGGGAGCTATACTAGGTGAACAATTTTTCATCTGAAATCTCTCTAAGACTTTATTGACATAAGTTTCTTGAGACAAACCCAAAATTCTTTGAAATTTGTCTCTATGGATTTTAATGCCTATGACATAAAATGTATCACCCATAACCTTCATGTTAAAATTCTCAGAGAAAAATTGTTTTATTTCACAAAGCAACCCTTTTATTATTTTATGCAAGTAAAACATCATCCACATATAGGATAAGAAAATAAATTTTAGTCCCACTGACCTTTTGGTATATACATTGATTCATAAGATTCTCTACAAATCCGAATGAAAAGATAACATCATGGAATTTTAAATACCACTGACGAGAAGTTTCAATCCATATATGGATTTCGTAAGCCTGCATATCAAATGCTCATAATTTCCAGAGGAGAATCCTTCTGGTTGTTTCATATAGACATATTCCTCTTGATCTCCATTGAGGAATGTTGTTTTCACATCCATTTGATATAGTTCTAAATCAAAATTAGCAACTAATATCATAATAATATAAAAATAATCTTTCTTCGATATAAAAGCAAAAGTCTCATTGTAATCGATTCCTTCTACCTGAGTGAATCCTTAAGCAACGAGTCTTGCTTTATATTTTTCAATGTTGCCCAATGAGTCTTTCTTTGTCTTAAAGACCCATTTACATCTTATGAATTTTACACCATTAGGCAACTCAACAAGATCCTAGACTTCGTTAAATGACATAGAATTCATTTCTTCCTTCATGACATTTTACTATAAATATGATTCTTTGGAATTCATGGCCTGTGAAACAGATTCAGGATCATTTTTTGCTCTAATATTATAGTCAGACTCTTGCAGATACACTTTATAATCACTAGAAATTATTGGTTTCTTTATTCTAGTAGATCTTCTCAATGTTGGACCAATATTCTCCTGAGGAGCATGTTATTCAACTTGTTGCTCAAGGGTTTCAAGTAATTCCTGAGCGGCCTGATCTATGGATCATTATTGGCAACTTGTGGAACTTCAACAATTGGTTGCACAACACTGTTTGAACTTGAGGAGTGTTATGAATAACAAGCAATCTATCACTTAAGGTGAAAGGTTGAGCATTTGAATGATCTTTCTTAGAAATAATTTTATAAAATCGATCGCTCCCATTGATTAAGTCATTTTCAAGAAATTTTGCATTTCTCGATTCCACAATTCTAGTGCTATGAGATGGACAATAAAATATATACCCTTTAGACCTTTCAGCATATCTAATGAAATACTCACTAATGGTCCTTGAGTCCAATTTCTTTTCTTGTGGATTGTAGATTCTCACTTCAAATGGGCATTCCAAAACACGTATATGTCACAAACTTGGTTTCTAACATTTCCATAATTCAAATGGCGTTTTAGAAACCACCTTGGTTGGAACTCGGTTTAATATATACACAGTCATCTTGAGAGCTTTAGTCCACAAGGATTTAGAAAGTTTAGAGCCACTAAGCATGTTGCGCACCGTGTCTAGTAAAGTTTGGTTTCTTCTTTTTGCTACACCATTTTAGTCTAGAGAACCAGGCATTGTGTATTGGGCAACAATCCTATGTTGTTGAAGAAACTTCGTAAATGGACCAAGTGCTTGCACATTCTCAGTGTGTCTACCATAATATTCCTCACATCTATCTGTTCTCACGATCTTAATTTGTTTTCCACATTGTTTCTCTACTTCTGATTTAAATACCTTAAAAGCATATAATACTTTACTTGTATTATTAAGTAAGTAGAGATACATGTATCGTGAGTAATCATCTATAAATGAGATGAAGTAGTTCTGACCATATGAGTCCATCTCTAGACTACAAATATCTAAATGTATGTTTTCTAATATTTCTGAACTCCTTTAAGCACATTTATTTCTCTTGTTGGTTTGCTTTCCCTTTATGCAGTCCACATAAGTATCGAAATCAGTAAAATCCTAAGTATTAAGTACTCTATCATTTACTAATCTTTTGATTCCTCCTATGGAGATATGACCGAGTCTCTGATACCATAAAATAGAAGAATTTTTATTTATAACACATCGTTTAATACCAGCATGAACATGCATTGAAGTGTAAGAGGTGTTGTTTTGCAAATTTAGACGAAAAAGACCATCAGATAATGTTCCATTCCCAACAAGTTCATATTTATAATAGACATTGCAAAACTTATTTGAAATATTAAAGGAAAAATCGAATGGTACAAGTCTTGAAACTGAAACCAAGTTTCTAAAAACACTTGGAACATAAAATGTCTTTTTCATAACTAAAACAAAACTACTGCCTAAAATCAAATTGTATATTCCGATTGCCTCCACATGTGAATGCATCTCGTTACCAGGAAAGATGTATTGTTCACTTCTCATTGGCTTCTTTAGGCTTTTCAAACCCTGTAAGGTATTTGTTATATGAATTGTAAAACCAGTGTCATGATTAACATCAGTCATATTAGATTCATAACAAATAAAAGAGATTGATTTATTTTCTTCTCAAGTCATTTCTGAAATTTGGGGCAATCATTCTTCATGTGTCATTTCCTTTTACAAAAAAGCACTTGGATTGTTTTTTTAATTTCTTCATAGGGACGTATTTTTACTTTTCCCTTTCTTTTTAGCTTGAAGCTTGTTCTTTTCTTGTGTTACAGTATATGCACCTTCACCAACTTCCATTACCAGCCTCCTTCTTCTTGAACACACATGGTCATTAATTTATTAATTGACCATTTATTTTTATGCGTGCTATATGAAATTTTAAAGGGTCCATACTGCTGTAGAAGTGAATTCTTCTTCATCTAGGGTGGATGGATATTGATTATGCTATTTAGAAAGACAAACCACTTACTGAAGATAACATCATTGAAGTTGATATTGCTCTTTATGACAAATGGGAGTGATCTGATCGCCTCAGTGTGATGTTCATAAAGACCAAAATCTCTGTTGTTATTCATGATTCAGTCAATCAACATAATGATGTCCGAGCATTACTAAAGGCAATTGATAAGCAATTTGTAACTTCAGATAATGCACTTGCAAGCACCGCTTTCATCTATGAAGCTCATCAATGTTAGAGGTGTGCGTGAGCACATCATGCAGATGAGGGACATTGCAGCTTAGTTGAAATTTCTTGAGGTTAATATGTTCGAAACCTTTCTTGTGCATTACATACTGTTGTGGAACTATATTTAGTATGTCATGCACAAGAAATATTTCGGACATATCAACCTCAAAAAGTTTCAACTAAGCCGCAATGTCCCTTATCTGCATGATGTGCTCACGCACACCTCTAACATTCATGAGCTTCATAGATGAAAACTTCTTTATTAGGCTGCTTGCAAGCGCCTTATCTGAAGTTACAAATTGCTCATCAATTGCCTTCAGTAATGCTCGGACATCTTTCTGCTGATCGACTGAACCACGAATAGCAGCAAAGATTTTGGTCTTAATGAACACCACATTGAGAAGATTAGATCGATCCTATTTGTCATAAAGAGTAAATCAACTTCAGTGTTGTTATCTTCAATAAGTGGTTCGTCTTTCCGAATAGTATAATCAATATCCATCTACCCTAAATGAAAGAGAATTTTCTCATTCCAAACTTTATAATTATCACCATTTAACTCGGAAATATCACATTGGATTTCAGAAAAACTCACAGATTGTACAACTGCATTAATTAAAGCCCATGCTTATATTATAAATTTAGGCCAATATATAGATATCATGTTTTACCAATTTAAATCATGTTACAAAATATGGATCAAATGACATAAAATTTGCTTGAGGCCTAAAGTTCTAATTCAAGTAGATTCACATATATCTTTATAATAAAACTATCAAACCATATTCCAATTCTTAATTCCTGTGGGTACTTTAAAAAAATAATTTGATATTTTATCCTAATTAAATATGCAAATATAATATAAGTTCTGTGGGAAAAATACATTATATTAGATATGTTTAATCACAATTAATGCCATTATATTGTATGTGATCTAAAAATACTTAATATATAATTTTGCATAATGAAAAATGTTGTGGCTACTCCTTAATTGATTAAAATCATATTAGATTACTTGACATTTTATTTTATTTTTAAACATCATAATTATTCATTCAAAATATTGCATGCATTAGCAGCTAAATCAAAATAACGTATACAAATTTTAATATGACATTATTACAGTGATATTTACATGTGAACAATATTAACGCATACAAATATTGCATGCATCAGCAGCTAAATCAACATAACACATTACAAATTTTAATATGACATTATTACAGTGATATTTACATGTGGACAATATTACCAAAAGTCAAATCCAACAAAAACACCCTCAATTTATGTTCTGAAGATTTAAATTCACAAAGTTGAGCAGGCATATATGGCATGTCGTTTAAAATTTACACACTCAGATGACATGTCGTGCAGAAATAAACTACAGTCATGTAACAAACAGATGACATGTCAACGCATAAAACATTCTGACGACAAGTATGCTGTATATTCTAAAATGAAACGACATGACATATTAATGTATATGACAATATGACATGTCGTTGATATCATCTCTATTAGACGACATGTCATACATATTCATCTTCAACCTCTAGCCAGGTCTATTACTATTCACATTCCAACCCAAATGACCCGTTTTACAGATCCGACTTTATTTATGATTTACCAACACCAAATTAAATGTTTCAAATCATAGAAATTTTAGGAATCCATTTCCTAATGATTTACAACAGTTATAATCATAATAACATGTAAAAAATGACTCCTTAAATTTATAAAAAAATTCGGGTGTTTAGCATATATCACAATGAACAGAACACATCACGACAGAGGCACAACACTTCTCTGATACCAACTATAATCATACCTAAGAATGATTTCTAAATACAAACAAAATATGCCTATAAAAATTAAGTGCGGAAGTTTAGAACTGAATCGAACCTTCAGCCATTCATTTGTCCTATGCGACTGTTTGTTTTTCACTCTTGATACTTTTAAAGCCTTTTGTAATGGTGTAGTATATGTTTTTCTTAGATTACAAATCCTAGGGACAAAAATTATCTCAACATTTGACTTTTATTTCATCTTTCCATTAAAGATGGAGGGTAGAGAAGTTCCCACAGCTGCTGTAGGACCATATGCTGGAAATAAATTAAACAGCCACGTGTTAAAGTGTTGAAAATGTTGGAACATATGCTGGAAACATATTGACCGGCCACGTGTTCAACATGCCTTTGTGTAGGCTCCCAATGAATAGCCCTTTATTTCCTACAGATGCAGAGACGAAGATATTCTTTTTAGTGGCTGCAAATGTGGCTATACAATGGGATCTTCATACAAAGGCACCCCATCCGTGCCTCGGGCAGTCCCTGTGGCATAGCTAAAGTATGAAGCACCTTCAATATAACTTCCAGCTGCTATGGACGACGTGTGAGTCCCATGTCTAACTGGGTCGCCCGCAGAATTCATGACTATGGTGATATTGGGAAATTTGGCAAGCAAGCGTTTGTTGAAAATCCAAGCTCCAATAAGCTTCTTGTTGCATAATGAGGAGTTGAATTGGGTGCATGTCTCACATTCTCCTTTCCATCTTGATGGAATTTCATTCATCCCTCTGTCATCATAGCTTCGCTTTCTGGCCACACCCCTGTATATAACCTGGAGATGAATGTGTGGTGTCTGATTTGACAGGCAATTATAAAATCTTGGCCAAATTTTAAAACTGGCCATGCCCCTGATTTCGAATTAAGGCCAGGAAATTAAAATGAATGTGTGGTGTCTAGTTTGACAGGCAAGTCTTCAAGGGAAGAAATATAACCTAGAGAGCTTTTCAAGGACTCATGCTCTGCAGGAGTGAGACTCTCACTAAAGCCGTTACATGACTATAAGTGTAGGGTAATTTGGAAGAGGAAATTTTTTAAGGCCAGAGACAGTTTGAAGGGTTGCAGAGTACCAGCGCTGTTGGCCTAGGAATGCTTCTGACATAGCCGATAGGCCCATATGGGCAATGTAGTTATTGTGGTGTGCTGATGTGGCCCTAAAGTGTAAGATAGAGAAGCAATAGGAAAGCCAACCATATAAGCCAACAACATGAGATTGAGAAGCCATTTAAGAGAAATTAATTGGAGGTGTAATGATTTCTGAACAAAATTATCAATTAGGCTTATATGAGTTAAGAATTATGGGTACCTTAAGCATTCCACTCCATAATATCTCAACTTGTGCATCAAGTTTTACCATGGGCATATATAATTGTGACTATTTATCTAATAAGGGATGGTTATTGCCCATGTTTATCATCCTAACTTTTGTTTTTATATCAAATTGATTATGCTTCATGCATTAATGGTGACCCCCCTGAATATGTGCACAATCTGATTGGTACTAGATGTAATTGGAACGAATATAAAGAATTTAATGGAAATTAAAACCATTTGGTGAACATTTAATGTGTAAGTTTTTTTTTTCACTTCCGACAACCATGGAGAATTTGTGGTCTAATTATTTGGTTAGAGGTTGTTTTAACCTTTTGTCAAATTCAATTACATTGTTGTTTCAAAGATAGATTTTACTTTTCAGACGCAACTGCTAGAAAAAAAAACGAAGAACATCAATTAAAGCTTCAGGGCATGACATCTCTGAAGATATGATGGGGAAAAAAAGAAAAAGTCATATGTATTTTGGATCAAATTTCACAATATATGATCAAACATACTTTATAACTTATGCATCGTTAGATGGTCATATCTTGTTGATTTTCTTAGCATCTAATAGTACCTAGGCTGTAGAGTACAGTATTCGTGTGATACCTTAGTTGGACCCTATGATCAATAGACAATAATATGTGTGTGTGTGTGTGTATTAATTCTAAATAGATGAACTTTTTGAAATTATACATCATAACCTCCCATTAAAAACAAATTAAAAACCTCAAGAGAAATAAGACCAAAATTTTTTGTAAACTTGTTTGTGGATTATTTATAAGTAGCATTAATTCAACCTAACGCTCACTTATCTCCTAAATTGAACCTAGAATTTATTTTTTAATCTCATATCTCACTTAGAATTCCTAAAATCTAATTTTTAACCCCTAAGCTCCCAAATTGACCATAAAATTTAATTTTTAGCCTCTTATCTCATTTAGAATTCGAACTGAGGTGGTCACCAAAATAAAATTATTTGAAAACTACTTTGACAAATCTCAAGAGATTAAAGCATGTTGTATGTTGTGAATATTTATTATAAAGAATATATATTTTGAATTCTACAACAATTTTCGACAAATCTAATTAAATTTTTTTCACTTTGTCTCTCTTTTTTTTATTCAAACAATAATAACAAAAAATAGCGTGTAGGCTGGAATTGAAAAATGAAAAATCACTTTTCAGTTTCCAAAAATCAAAATGAGACTTGTTTTTAACCCCCTAAATGTTATAATTAGTGAAAAGCTCAATTTCTTTTGTTGGGCTATCCCCAGTTATTTGACTGTAAGTGGGCCTAATACAAGTTTCCATATGTGCTATTGGCTAATGGATAATTAGGCCGGATATCATTTACTTGATCTGCTCTCTTTTCTTCCCCTATCCAATAGTGATATTTGATCTTTTAATTTCTTCCATTAACCTTTTTTTTTTAATAAAACTTGAAAAGTTCATTAACTAGAAACAGAATATAGAGAATCAGTTAACCATAAAGGTGGAACATGAGTACATGTCTCCACTCTCCAGGGTCTGACAAAGAACCCTCTACCCTTGCAACAACATGGGTAGCAGTGTTCGCAGACCTTCGAACAAAAGAGAATTTAATATCTCCTATAGAATAAGCTAAAACTCTACAATCATCAAGAATTAGGCCATAACCATTAGGACAAGAATAGTTCTCTGTGAAAGCTTTAAAAACCTGAAAACAATCCATTTCAACATCCCTTGCACCAAAACTTCCAATCACACATGCACATCATGCTGCCACAAAAACCCTATCAAAATTGCGAATGACTCCTCTATAGCTGACTTTCCCCTTAACGCTTTTTCAAATAAGATTATCGTTTGTTGGTAACACATTCATTGTAGCTCTTCAAAGAAAATTATTCACCTTATTAAGCACCTCCAAGTTCCAAAATTTCCTCCAAACACCAGATGTTGGGGCAATAGTACAATATAACAGCTACGAATTGTGTATAAGCCATGAGGGTATGCCATCGAATACCACACATCTTTGTCCCTCCGAGTACTAAGAGGTATTTGTAGGATAAGATTCTTGTCTCGAGCATCAAACAAATCTACCACTGCGTCATAATCCCATCTACGTTGCCCAGGGACCATTAAACTACCAATTGGTGTTGTTGCTATCCGCTCATGTAAGCTGGTGGAAATAAAACCATTTTATGTATTTGGAAGCCAAGGATCTGACCTAATAATAATGTTTTGACCACTGCCAACTTGGATCCAACCTTTACTTCTTAATTAATCATATTTGTAATTTTTTTTAAAATCACTAAGATGTGGGAGGTTAGAGGTTAGGCAGGACCTTACTTGTAATATAAATCAGTAAAGCAGCAAATACATAAAAGGAGGAACATAAACCAAACTACTAAAGTAAATATGAATACACAAGAATTAAAAATAAAGAATAAAATTATCAAAAGTAAGAAGAAAGCCTTTAATACTAGCGTTTCACGTGAGGAACAACCTATCCACCCTCAATATTAATCATATTTGTGATTAATTTTCAGAATTATACTTTTTAAATAATAAAAAATAATTAAAAATATATATAACTCTAGAAAACCCTATCCACCTTCCACCACCATTGTCACAAACTCAGCCACCATAGCACTAGCACTTGGTCACTGATTAACCCTACTAACAAGTTTCCCAATAATTGTCAACCAAAACCCCTTATTTATTTGTTTTCATTTTAGTGAGATTGTTATGGTAGCATCAAAATCAAAGTAATATCAAATGAAAAAAAAGGTAAAGAACAATTTTCATATAGGAATCAAAAAATTATAAATTAATTAAAATGAATGATAAATAATGAAAATAGACTAGCAAAAAAATGAAATATAAAGAATGATTGCTTGAGGTGGTGACAATGGTGGTGGAAGGTGCCTAGGGTTTCTGGAAACATTTTTATTTTTAATTAAATTGTTATCTTTTAATAAGGATGATTTTAGAAATAAGTGGAGTTAATTGTATAATAAGGGTGGTATGGTGAGAGAAATTGAAGGAGTCAACTATCATTACTCTTTTTTTCTGATTAAAATTTGATTTTAAATTCAAAATAATTTTCAAAATTTGAAATGTTCACATCTTATTCATTTACGTTAAGTATGATTTTATTGAGATGTAGTTTGATTGGACATTAATGCACGTTGCACCTACAATCATTGAGTTCAAGTAAAATATATAAGGAAATACTTCACATCTGGTGAGTGAGATTTCTCGTACACAATTTAAAGAAAAAAGGATAATTTTTAAGGACCTCCCTTAAGGTTTGATGTATTAACATTTAGATAGAATGTATCAATGCAATTACAAATCCCTCCCTTCCGTTAGTATAAGAATAAGTATAACGTTAGAATAAAAGGGTAAACGTGTAAAAATATTCTTAAATTTCAAAATAATTTAAAGTGAAGCTCCATATCTGAGAAATCTTGATTATTTCACTCTATTACTTAGAGTTTGGCAATGACCAAAGGACCAAAGAAACTTAAATTACAACTAAATCAAACATCCATTTTATCTTCCTCTCTCGATAAGCAAAAGTCCAAACACCATTTTCGTCTTTTTTTAGTAAAGCTGTGAGGAAATCAAGATTAGAAAAGATTTTAAATTTACATTTTGGTGTTGGCTCAAGTCTTCCATGAAGGTGCGGCGGAGAAAAAGTTGATGGTCAGGAAGAAACTTTATAAGGAAGTTGCCTTTAGCGACAAGAAGAAGAAGTGTGCAAAGAAGAGTATCAAGACGTACAAGATCTACATCTTCAAAGTCCTAAAACAAGTCCATCTCGATAGCGAAATCTCAAGCACGGCCATGGGAATCATGAACAGTTTCGTCAACGATATTTTCAAGAAGCCGGCTTAGGAAGCTTTCAGGCTGGTGAGGTACAAGAAGAAGCCAACGATTACATCTCAGGAAATTCAAACCGTTGTTACACTTGTGCTTCTTGGTGAGCTGGCTAAGTATAGTGTTTTTTAGGGTACTAAGGTTGTTACTAAGTTTACTTCTTCTTTAATGAAGTTTGTTGCATTGATTGGTGGATTTAGGTGTTATGTGACTTGTTTAGTTAGTAGTTTAGCTTTTAGTTTTACTAGATGGAGAATTTTTATTTCTCTTTTGGGTGGGCCTTTAGGGTTTGTTTGGATGTACTTGAAATTAGGATCTAAAGTAGGTTTTGTGCATGTTAATTATGTTAGAAAATGAAAATGAAATGTAATTTCAAAATTGCCTTGTTGCTTTTTTACTGAATTATGATTGGTTATTGTGAAATTCTCTTAAGTGAAATAAACCAGTTTTAGAAAAAAAAATTTTAATATGCAATGTCAATTACTTTACATTAAGGGGTATTTCGATCTTTTAAATCTTTTGTGATTCCAGCTAATGTCATTACCCATCGGTTATCAAATCTTTCTTTAATGATTTATTATTTTGGCAGGAAAGGTATTTTAGTAATTTAAATCGTCCACTAACGATTAATTTAACTGAGAACTAATAGTAGGGGAGGTGTTTATAATTATATTGATACATTTTATTTAAATGTTAATACGGCAAATCTTGGGGGAGGTCCTTAAAAATTATTCAAAGAAAAAAATGTCATGAAAAAATATAAATAAAAAGTAAAATCATAATTATGTAATGATCATGCGAAGCTAGATAGTACTAGTATTTCCAAAAATCTATGGCAAATATGTCAGGGCGTGCACTAGCATTTCGGTTGGTCTCAACTTTTACCTCACAAATAAGTATATTACTGTGGTCAACGCTTAACAAAAATTTATAAATATATATACGGATCACATATGATAAATAATGTACAAGTGTCAAAATAATCTTAAAAAATTAGGTCAATTCATATTAAAAGAATATTGTAATTTTTATAATGAACTGGTCATAAGATTATACAAAAACCGTAAAAATCCAAATATCAATCATACAGTTATAATTGAAATTTTTTATGTTTATTATAACAAGTATATGGTGACGATTGGGCTGTAGGGATGAAGATAGATTTTCGAGTGAAAAATATGAGGAAAGACATCACCCTTGGTGAGTGCGATTCTCATCCACAATCTTAAAAAAAATGTCATAAAAAGATATAAATAAAAAGTAAAATCATAATTATGTAACGATAATGCCATGTTATATAGTACTAGGGATTTCCAAATATCTATGTGAAATATCTAAGGGTATGCACTAGAATTTCGTTGGTCTCAATTATTACCTTAGCAAATAACTAAACTAATGTGGTCAATGCTTAATAAAAATTTAAAAATAAATCTATGGATCACATATGATAAATAACGTACAAATGTCAAAATAATCTTTAAAAAATTAGGTCAATTCATATTAAAAGAATATTGTAATTTTTAAAATGAACCGTTCATAAAATATACACATGTTGTAAAAATCTAAATATCAATCATAGAGTTGTAATTGAAAATTTTTATGTTTATGACAACAAGTATATGGTGATAATTGAGCTATAGGGATGAAGATAGATTTTTTTGTTGTAATTGAATTTATTTTTTAATCTCACATTTCACTTAAAATTCTTAAAATTTAATTTTTTACCCCTTATCTCCCAAATTGACCTTAAAATTTAATTTTTAACCTCTTATCTCATATAGGATTTGAACTGAGGTGGTTAACAAAATAAAATTATTTGAAAACCACTTGGACAAACCTCAGGAGATCAAAGTATTTTGTACTTTGTGGATATTTATCTTAAAGAATATATATTTTGAATTCCATAACAATTTTCGACAAATCTAATTAAATTTTATTCATTTTATCTCTTTTTTTATTCAAACAATAATAAAAAAATAGCGTGTAGAGTGGAATTGAAAAATGAAAAATCACTTTTCAGTTTCCAAAAATCAAAATGAGACATGTTTTTAACCCTCTAAATATTGGGACAAAAATAATAGATATCCATAAATGTTATAAATTAGTGAAAAGCTCAATTTCTTTTGTTGGGCTATCCCCATTTATTTGACTGTAAATGGGCCTAATACGAGTTTCCAAATGGGCTATTGGTTAGTGGATAACTAGTGGGATATCATTTACTTCATTTTGCCGTCTTTTCTTCCCCTATCCAGTAGTGACATTTAATATCTTAATTTCTCCCATTAACTTTTACATTTTAATTAATCATATTTGTAATTTTTTTTAAACCACCAAGAGGTGGGAGGTTAGGCATGACCCTACCTGTAATATAAATCAATAAAGCAGCAAATACATAAAAAGAGAAACATAAACCAAACGCCTAAAATAAATGTGAATACACAAGAGTAAAAAATAAAGAATAAAATTATCAAAAAGAATAAGAAAGCCATCAATACTAGCATCTAGCGTGAGGAACAGTCTATCCACCTTCAGAATTAATCATATTTGTGATGAGAAGAGATGTTCATGGGGAAATGTCTTTGGTTGAGGGCTTTGAAAGGAAGTTGGCGATTCATGGATATAACTGGAATGGTAATCTCCTTTGGACCAGTAGTCTGCACACCTTGGTTTCCAGCCGATATACACTTATCTAGTTAATACCAAATCCGAAATTCACCTAGAAGAAGATTTACTAGTAGTGTCGTTAAGGTGCACCAAATTTAAAATATTACCACTAATATAAATAATTAATACAGAGCGAGTAAGGATCGATCCCACAGAAACTATGCTAGTTATATTTATTATCAACTCTAAAGCATGATTTAAAATAAAATAATAATAGTAATACTAATATAAATTAATTTAACTAAAAAATGTCAATTATAAATAAAAGGGGGGATTTATGAATTTTTAACTAAATAGTAAAAAATTAAAACTACGAACAAGAATTTAATAAAAAAAACTCTAATTAAAGGAGAAAGAAATAATAATGATGAAAACTTTGGTTAAAGGATCATTCGCCACCACCAAATATGCACATAATATATCAATTCTATCATTAATTTATATTGAAACTATCAACCGTAGACAACAATAAACTCTGTTAGTCTCAATCTTTCTTTAGTGTGTCGTTAGGTAAAATAAGCTCTTCACCTAATCTCTAACTATTAAATAATTTAAAACAAGCTCTTTAAATTTAAGATAATGGAAGCATTAAACAAAAAAAGATATTAAGTTGATCTAGGCAATAAACACACAAGCTCGGATTATTTAACCTAGGTTATGTTCTCCAATTGAAATCATTGATTTCAACCTGCTACTAATGATTAAAATATCAAGACAATTACGGATCAAGAATTTTTAATCTAGCAATAGAATTTATTCAAGTCCTATCTAATTGGCCACTCAAATAAAACAAGAATAAATCATGAACATTAATAATAGAAAAACATAAACAATCTCAATTAAATAAATTAAATGATAGAATTTAAATTTAATTGCATAGCATGTTTAGGGTTTTGAATTCACTCTCAACCAAATAAAAATCTAGTCTAACATAATTAAATTGGGAATAAAAGAATTGACAAAACCAATCATGGAGATTAATTCAAATGGCTGCCTTTGCTTTAACTTAATTCTAGCTGCTGATTTTTTTCTTCTCCTTGCGGCTGCTGATTTTCCTCTGCTCGAATTGCGTCTGCACTCCTCTCCCTTGCTCTCTGGCAGCTCTCCTTTTATAATGCTAGTTGACCGAATTCTTCTCCAACAAGTCTAAAGAAATCCTTTTTCAATTCTAATTGAAATCCTTTTCCAATTTAACGCCACCAAAAGCCATTAATTCCAACTTTTGAAAGTCAATTGTGGCTCGTTTAAATTTCTTTCCACTTTTGCAATGCCATGCACGTGTACTCCAATTGCCAATTGGAAAAATTAAATCTTTTAATTATTCAACATTTCTCAATTGGATTAATTGCTTTGATTTCTTCCACTCGGTTCTATCAATTCTTGATTGCATTTTTGGCTTCCAATTTAATCTTTATTCCTTCTCAATTTGAATTTCTTCATGCCTTTTTTTTTTATCCACAATCTCCAATTAATTCTCTATTCAATAAAATAATACAATTAATTAAAAATAAGAAATAAAAATAACTAGCAAATATATAATAAAAGGGTAAAATATGTATATTAATTAATTCCTTATTCAATTAAAAATTAACTAAAATAACTAGAATATTTAAGATCAAAACAAGAAAAAGATGGAAAAATTAATAACAAAATATATGGAAAATATGCACTTATCATTTACCAACCATGGAAACAAATACATCTTCAACTCTCTCTCCTTCATCATCTAAAGAAAACTCATAGCCACCATTCTGAACATAGCTGATATCTCTCTGGGAAAGATTTTTCAAATGGCCATGTGTGAACTGCTGTGATCATAGCAGTATAAGAAAGCTGTGGACAGTAAACCCTATTCACCTTCCACCACCATTATCACAAACTCAGCCACCGTAGCACTAGCACTTGGTCATTTATTAACCCTACTAATAAATTTCCCAATATTTGTCAACCAAAACCCCTCATTTATTTGAATTCATTTTAGTGAGATTTTTATGGTAAATCAAAATCAAAGTAATATCAAATGAAAAAAAGGCAAAGAATAATTTTAGTTTAGGAATCAAACAATTATAAATTAATTAAAAGGAATGATAAACAATGAAAATAGACTAGCAAAAATATGAAATATAAAGAATCATTGCTTGTGGTGGTGACAATGGCGGTGGAAGGTGCCTAGGGTTTCTGGAAGCATTTTTATTTTTAATCAAATTTTTATCTTTTAATAAGGATGATTTTAGAAATAAGTGGAGTTAATTAAATAATAGGATTGGTATGGTGAGAGAAATTGAAGGAGTCAACTATCATGACTCTTTTTTTTGGTTAAAATTTGATTCTAGATTCAAAATAATTTACAAAATTTGAAATGTTCGCAAATATGATTTTATTGAGATGTAGTTTGATTGGACATAAATGCACTTCGCACCTACAACCGCTGAGTTCAAGTAAAAAATATAAGGAAAGACTTCACCCTTGGTGAGTGAGGTTCTCATCCACAATCTTAAAAAAAATCTCATGAAAAGATATAAATAAAAAGTAAAATCATAATTATGTAACGATAATGCCACATTATATAGTACTAGAGATTTCCAAATATCTATGTGAAATATCTAAGGGCGTGCTAGAATTTCGTTGGTCTCAACTATTACCTTAGCAAATAACTAAACTAATGTGGTCAATGCTTAATAAAATTTTAAAAATAAATCTATGGATCACATATGATAAATAACGTACGAGTGTCAAAATAATATTTAAAAAATTGGGTCAATTCATATTAAAATAATATTGTAATTTTTATAATGAACTGATCATAAGATATACATGTGAAAAGAGGTAAGCTGGCACCACCCTTTTAGATGGGGTGCCATCCATTCTCAATATCCAAAGATTTGAATGTTGACATTCAAATCTTTGAATGAAGAAAAGAAGGAAAAAAAAAAAAGAGAAAAGCCGCAAAATGAACAGTAGCCGCAAGATGAATAGTAGTCATTAGTAGCTATAAATAGGAGTGTTCATCCCTTCATTTAAATCATCCCAAAAATATTCATTTCTTCTTGCATTTAGAGGAATTTGAGAGTTGAAGATAATTACTCTTAAATTGAGAGTTTTGGGTGTATTTGGGGCTTGGGTAAGAGAATATTATTTCTGAGAGTGTGGTTGTAATAATTTTTCACATAATAAATATTTTTTTCTGGTTGTCTTTTGACAACGGCAGTGGTTTTTCTCTGAATTTGGATTTTTCCACGTAAATCTTGTGTTGTGGGATTGATATTATTCTCAAGTTAATTTTTCTATTGATTTGTTACTTGACAAATTGCTTGTAGAGATCTTGGGAGGAAACTCAATTTTCTAACAATGGTATCAGAACCATTAATTGAAGTTTTGGTGTCAGGGCACTGTTCACGTAAACGGTACTGTTCACGTATACGGTACTATTCACGTGAAGCAGTGAGAGCCAATCCAAACAGTCTGTGGTGAAGAGTAAAAGCTAATCTGCAAAGCAAATATGTCAGGATTGAAATTTTCAAGTCCGGTGAAATTTGAAATAGAAATATTCGATGGGAGAATTAACTTTGGCTTGTGGCAAGTTCAAGTCAAAGATGTGTTAATTCAATCTGGGTGACACAAGGCATTGAAGTTGATGCCATCCCCTGCTTCCAGTAGTAGCTCTGGAAAACCTAGTATAAGTGATGAAGATTAGGAAGAATTAAATGATAGAGCTGCAAGTGCCATACGACTGTGTCTAGCAAAAAATGTTCTTGCAAATGTATGAAAATTCCTACAGCAAAAGAATTTTGGGAGAAGCTAGAAATGTTGTATCAGACAAAGAGCATCTCAAATCGATTGTACCTGAAGGAGCGATTTCACACACTGCGAATGACTGAAGGTACAAAAATTTCTGATCACCTCAGTGTTCTCAATGGTATTGTGTTAGAACTAGAAGTCATTGGAGTTAAAATTAAAGATGAGGACAAAGGGCTTAGATTACTATAGTCATTTCCAACTTCCTACAAACACATGTTACCTACTTTGATGTATGGGAATGAGACAGTAAATCTTGAAGAAGTTACTAGTACTTTACTCTTAGAAGAAAGAAGACTGAGTGATGAAAGTACTGAAACTATAGATGTCTCGACTTTGGCAATTGTAGGGAATTGGAAGAAAGATAAATCTAAGAAGAAATGAGTATGATGGGGGGTGTGGACAATCGGGGCACTTAAAAAGAGATTGTCATGGTAGAAATGGAGCAGGATCAGCAAGTGGCTCTAGATCAGATACTGATAGTATTACTAGTGGTAAGTCTCTCATCATCGTGGGAGACAATGGTCCATTGTAAAATGGATGATGATGACATCCTCATGGTATACCGTTAGTACCATGAAAGGGGATATGTTACTACTAGTGGGTCCACAAGATTTACACACAAGGCATGGTTGGCATTGATGCATGGTGTGTGGTGGAATTTATGTCTATGGCTGACAAACTTCCAGAAAGGCCAACATGGAAGTTGTACTATAAATTTTAGTAGGATATTTCGACATATGCCGATGTAAAATTCTTATAATTGATAATTAATTCTAAGTGGTATACTTTTTATGGTGGAATATGATAATTCTCTATGGTGAGGATTATGACTAAGGTGAAAATAGTAAGCTTGGTGTGGAGATTGATTGGTTCTCAATCAAATCTCCAAGTGGGAGAATGTGAAAAGAGGTAAGCTGGCACCGCCCTTCTAGATGGGGTGCCAGCCATTGTCAACATCCAAAGATTTAAATGTTAACATTCACATCTTTGAATGAAGAAAAGAAGAAAAAAAAAAGAGAGAAAAGCCGTAAAATGAACAGTAGCCGTAAGATGAACAGTAGTCATTGGTAGCTATAAATAGGGGGGTTCATCCCTTCATTTAAATCATCCCAAAAATATTCATTTCTTCTTGCATTTAGATGGAATTTGAGAGTTGAAGATAATTACTCTTAAATTGAGAGTTTTGGGTGTATTTGGGGTTTGGATGAGAGAAAATTATTTCTGAGAGTGTGGTTGTAATAATTTTCCACATAGTAAATATTTTTTCTCTGGTTGTCTTTTGACAACGGTTGTGGTTTTTCTCCGACTTTGAAGTTTTCTACGTAAATCTTGTGTTGTGAGATTGGTATTATTCTCAATTTAATTTTTCTATTGATTTGTTATTTGACAAATTGCTTGGAGAGATCTTGGGAAGAAGCTTGATTTTCTAACAAAACAAATGTTATAAAAATCTAAATATCAATCATAGAGTTGTAATTGAAATTTTTTATGTTTATGACAACAATGGTGATGATTGAGCTATAGGGATGAAGATAGATTTTTCGTTTTTTCCCCGAGAGGTGGTGATGCTCCTATCGCCACAATATCAATGACCTAAAAATTAATGCCTCACCACAATATTTCATGCAAAATAGATTAGACAACTTAATATTTACCATTGATATCATTATTTCATCATTTGGTCATTATTAACTACTCTCATCATCGATAAATGAGATGAAAGAAAAAGATTGTCGTCCATTTGCTTCTATTTTGTGTGCAAGTTTCATCCATTTTAATTAATGCAGAAGGCTTCAATTGGGTCCTCAAATGAGATATTCCATTCCTTGAAGCATGTAATTGCTTGTGGGTTTTGAAAAACATTGGGAGTGGGAGATGATGCATAGTTTATAGATTCACGTCATTCGTTTAACAATATATTATTAGTATTTCTTATTCTTTTCTCTAAAATGTTCATGATTTACCACCTATGTAAACTCTAGTCAATTTTTATTTAAATGCAATTATATACACTTCTTAAGAATTCGAAATCATAATATTATTTTAATTTATTCTTTTAGTTATAATTTAACGAGAACCTAATTCCCTCCTTCGATCTCCTATGATGAAATCTAAAGGACTAGTTCCTACATGGAGATTTTCCTTAGTCTAATTCCATGCCATACGACAAAAGAGGAGTCGGCGTGGCAAAAAGTGAAGATTGAGGGAAGTAGACAAAAATTTCCCTTCTGGGTTATTCCGAAGGTGTAACCTAGGCAATGAAAAAGGGGCGTGACACATGGATAAGAAAAATCTATACCTTTCGTGTAAATCTATAACTTTTAAGAAATTTTATCAATCGAACTAGGTAACATCCACGATAACATTATTTTTTTGATCATAAATAATTAGCATGACGTAATTACTAAAGTAATTCAATATCGTGTCATAAAATAAGCATGGGTATCCAGAACTTAAATTCAAATTAACAAAAATTGTTAATTGTTACTGCTGTCATGTTTGATCAAGTAAGGTTAACTTGTTAAATTCAGATAGGTAGATCGTAACTTCAATTGCCTCCCTTAATTTATCTTATTATCATTTCGTTTTCAATGAGACGAAGTCCAAAGTCCATGCATGACATATAAATACATATATTGATATATACTATGAATTAGTCATTGTCTATGTTTATTATTAATTAAATTACTTGGCTAAAGCTTTTGGAGTTTCCAAAACATGCATTCATTATACCACCTAGGAAGTGCTTGTGACGATAAAATTTAAGTGCTTTTGATAGTAAAGATGGCCTTCTTTCCGAAGTGTTTATATGTTTAATACCGTGCTACGTGTTCCATTTGGCGGAAATAAAAATATAAAATAATAATTAAACTTAAATGATTTTCTTAAAAAATTTCATAATACATTTGAGGTATTATGTCAGTCATACAACAAGTAACTAATATTATGACATATGTGCATTATTTTGAAAAATCATTATGTAAGCAGTAGTTATATTAAATCCAATTACACATATTATATATGTATTAATTGGTTATTTCAAAGTTGAGATCTCCGGAATAAAGGAAAATAAATATTTCGGGCCTCATAAATAAAGCACTTATTTGGAATAAATTAATTCTAAAAATCATGTGCTTATTTAAAAAGACATGGCTTATATAAGCTGAAGGTCAATCTAATAGAAGATTGATTGAATATGAAGATTAATATCTGCCAACTTAAAGTGATATTTAATATCCTTGCAGTAATTTTATTAATAATTATTTTATAAAAAATAATTTATTAAATTAATCTTAAAATTAAAATAATAATAAAAAATTTTGGATAAATTTTTATATTACTTTTAAGGCTAATTTGATGAATCATCATCTTTTTCGTTTTATTAATATCCCTAAGAATATCATTACAAGAGTATTATTGTAAAATTAAAGAAAAAGTAAGGGGCAAGAGTATAATATATTTAGATATAGTGATAAAATGTGCACTTAACTTAAAATATAAGAATTAAACTAGTATTTACCCTTAATAATAATATGTCCATATCTATTCTTGCATGTTAAAAGAGCAACTATTTCTCACAAATCAATATTCAATATTATGTGTTATGAAAAAAAAATTGTTTCCTTGATATCGCAAACTATTAATTACGGGTGCTAAATTTTAAATCAATTATGAATGTTTGTGTGAATATGTGTAGATGAAGAAGTGAAAAATTACATACATAACGTAATGTGACATCAAGAATCTCGCTCTAACCAATACACATATATTTAATAAAATTAGTTTCTAACACTAATAAAGTACTAAAAGTAATTTTTATAGACATTTAGGGCCAGTTTAGTAATATTGAATTTTTAAAATAATTGTTGTTAAATGTGCTATAAAAATAATCAGTTGTGAATAAAATAAGTTAAATATTTAATAAAATTTATTTTTAAAAGTGTTGTGAGTTTAAAAATAATCGTATGCATTTGATAAATCATATTGTTAAACCACTATAAGAATGTAAATAAATGAACTGGATATGTTGAATTAAATTTATTTACACATTTATAAACATGAGAATAAAATAATTTTTATTACATTTATATAGTAAATGATAACTAAAATAAGTTTAATTTTAATTTTTTACCTCATTATACATACATATATATATATAATATATATAATAATAATAATAATAATAATAATAATAATAATAATTCTTAAAATAAGATTTTAGAAAAGTACTCTTTCTCTACTTTTGAAAATATATTGTAGGATGAAATGATTTTACCAAAAGTGATTTTTAAAAAATTTACCAAATACTGAATTAACTTTTAAGTTTTCAAAATAACTTTTGAACTTTTAAAAACAATCTCAAATAGACCTTGATTGTGGAAAATATTTGAGAAAAAATACATATTCTATTCATAAATTAAAATAAAATTTAAGAGATTGTAAAGAATTTGTCTAATGCCCCGTCTAGCTACCTCCACCTCCTAGTTCTGCCACTGTTTAGAGCATTTACAAAGGCTTTTCAAAAAAGATTTTATTACTTATTTGAAGAGCCACACTAACATTTAAGATTCTAAAAGACACTTCAATTAAAATTCTTCAAATAAGAAATGATTATCGCTCTTCAATTTTGTAGAGTTGTTTTCTCCATTTTCTATTTATATTTTATTATTTTTTATTGGAGAGAGAGAAGTGCTTTAATTACCATTTATTTTTTCTTTGAAAAAATATTTATTTGATTAAAGTAATGTTAACTTATTTTTCTACTAAAAAAAAATGTTAACTTATTTATATTTGAAGAGTTTTTTGAAAAATAACATATTTTTTCACCATTTTATTTGTTATATAAGTAAACAAATAGATATTTGAAAAGTAAAATTTATAAAGGTTTTTGAAGATGATCTTAGATATATTTTTTTTAAATAGCGCTTAATTGTCCTCTCTCTCTCTCTCTTGCATTTTAATTCTAAAATTTTGTACTTTCTGGGTTGTAGAATAAAGAAAGGATAATATTTACATGTCTCAAAATATCGATTGAAAACATAGCTGGTTATTTAAATATAGATAATTTTAGAAACATCCCATGTGAGAGATGATAAAAACTACCAGACAAATATTGGTGGTACCAAAGTTTCTTTTGGAGTTGGCTTGTCTAATCTAATACATAAAATTCTATGAGGCTGAAATTTGTAGATCTATTTCAATTAATTCTGAAGAGTTTTGTCTCTTAAATATTTTGTCTTGTTTTCTACAACCTGTTTTAAAAATGCAATAACTTTATACTTTTAAGATCTGAAAATTATTGATAGCCAATTTTAAAGATAGTAATATAACACTATGAGTTGAGTTTACATTGCCAGTATTATTGAATTTAAAAGATAATATTTCTGTTGGAACGAGACACTTGTTGCAATTTCCTAATGTTTAATTACAAAGTTTTGAAGTAACAATTTTCATATTCCTCTACAAATTAGTTGATGAATCAAAGAATGGATATTAAATTATTTAACTTCTTTTGTACCTAATCGTAAAAGTAAAAGTCAATTTAAAAAAAAAAATACATTTATT
Organism: Citrus trifoliata; assembly: GCA_018350135.1. Lineage (NCBI taxonomy): Eukaryota > Viridiplantae > Streptophyta > Magnoliopsida > Sapindales > Rutaceae > Citrus > Citrus trifoliata. The sequence goes on along the minus strand of CM031389.1, from coordinate 16,535,395 downwards.
ACTTCATGTTCGGAACCTATGAGAACGAGACAATTTTAGAAAAATTAAGAAGTCAACAACTATGAGGCAGCACTAGAAATATTTTTTAAATAATATGGGTAATTTGACATTTGAATTATGTCTAGTGAAGTACTGAAAATTATGTGTGTTGACATATAGAAAAAAAAAATGCAATTAGTAGAATTGAAACTTACACTTAATAAACTTTAATGCCAATTCTTTATAGCATCTCAGTTGGACCCATGAAATTATAGTTGGTGCCTGTCCAGAAATATAGTTGTGGTATCGCCTTCTCAGGCTTTTGATAGGAAAATATGTTTTACGTTAAAGGACTAATAATGATCAATAATATACCATCATGGGAACATAAATACAAGTTCACGTCAGGCTTATGTATAAAACATAGGATAATACGTAAAATTCAAGTTTATATTAGTGTGACGCCTAATAATAAAAGACAAATACGTACATTAAAAATTTTAATTATCAAAAGGAGAATAAATAATTTCACACATTAAGATATAATGAAGAACTAGAAGAATTTTACGAGATTGACTTAGATTACTCATCTTAGCTATTACAGGTGAAAACCCACTTCAAATATGAAAAGAAAAGAAAAAGTAATATATAGTAATACAATACAACAAAATACTATCGACCAAACAAAAATAAAGTATAGAAGTTGTATTACGGGATACTTTCTCGACAAACCCTCGCCCCTAGACCATCGAAACCTCGACAAATCACTGTTGGTGCCATTCAACGAGTCCAATATGAGCGTTACCCTTTCATAATTCTCAAAGTTAAAGGTTAAATTTTATATATTTATGAGCTCGTGAGGTTATTTGTGTAAATTTAATTGGATAATTTTAACAGATTTAATGAAGACTAATTAATAACTCAAAATTTTTTTGTCTCTTTAATTTTTTTGTAAAATTATTTTCTCCAACAGAACTTATTCCAGGTGAATCCGCCTACCATGCCATATGTGATAACGATCGATGATAGTTGATTGATTTGTTAAACGGGTGGTTATAATGTCACTCGACTAGCACCTATCTAACAATGGCGTCATATTATAATGGTCGGACATTTTTAATACTTACTTTTGTTTGATGAATGAGACATTAATGAGAATATTGATAAAAAAAATTTTGGTTGCTTAGATTTGGCGACAGGGACTTTGTCACTTCGATGATATTGAGTTTCTATTTCATGTGTATATCAATGCTCGACAGGGATAGGCAGTTTGGCGGTCATTAAGGGTAGTTGACGGTTTAGAACTTAGAAGGTTAGTGATCGATGATGACTAGATGGTTGATATTTAATTTTATTAGTTTAATTGAAAATTAAAAAAAAACTGTTAAATTACTGTTAAAAAAAAGAGAATATTATTAAAATCATGGGTAATGAAGCTGAACAAACTTAACCCTTGGGCACCGGTCAATTTTAAGGATAAGAACCTCCGCATGAATCGGGGATGGCAAAATCCATATCCAAATCCGGATTTGAATTAAATTTTTGACATTCGGACCCGCATTCAGATCTGCAAAAAATTTTGCAGATCTAGAATGCGGATAATATCCGCACAGATTAGCGGTGGATATTTCAGATATTCGGATCCGCATAATAATAAATTTAAATTTAATAATTTACATAATAATATTAAATAAAATTCAATTAAAATTTAAGAATCAACAATTTAACATCAATTCAACATAAATAACAAACAACAACACCATAAATTCACAAACAATATTTTCACAATATAAATCAAACATAAAAAAAAAAATCTAAGGTAAACCGATTTATTACAATATTATCTAATTATTATTATTAGTAGTAGTTGTTTAACAGATTTTTTAAAGTTAATGAAGATTATAGAGTTAATTATGCTTATACATTTAAATAAATAATTTAATTTAAATATTTTTCAACTGAAATATATTAAATAAATAATTTAATAAAAAAATTTAAGGTTAACCAATTTATTACAATGTTCTCTAATTATCATTATTAGTTTTTTAACATATTTTTTTTAAGTTAATGAAGATTAGAGAGTTAATTATGCTTATACATATAAATAAATAATTTAATTTATATATTTTTCAATTGAAATTTAATTAAATAAATAATTTAATTATAAAAAAATGCGGATCTGGATATCCAATGCATCTGGATCCACACGGATTGTGATTTTTAAGATCCGAATATGCATTTTCTTACATGCGAATCCAGATCCTTATCCGAAGTTTATTGCCAACCCTACACATGATTTGATTTTGATATTATCTTAACTGTAAAATACCTTTTGATATATATGCATTTTTATTTATTTATGATCAAGATTTACTTGATTATTATATTCTCATTTATTAATTACCAATAGTATAAATATGTTTGTTCAAATAAAAGATTGGATCTTAAGTTTAAAGTACTTTTAGCACATTATATTCTATTAGAATATATTGTATTACGTTTTATTTGGATTATATAGCACTGCATTCCATTAAATTATAATACAATACCATGTTCGACGTGGACATGTAATATGGGTTGTATTAGTATAATAATATTTTATATTACTTATTGTTTATATTAAAATTAAAATTTACGTTTTATATTTATTTTTTATTAATCTTATTTATTTATATTTAAGTAAAAATAAAATTTCTCACTAGTGGCTACCACTAACCACTACAAACCGTCGCCGACAATCAGATTCAGGTATCTATTGATGTCATTTTTTTTGTACTATCGGAGTCCTTAATTATAACCGGAGCTACAGCTACTCAATGGTCCATGCATTACTGGTAATGGAGCTCACATTTGCCGTAAATCAAACATCAAAATTTCAGTCAAAATTTTAATTGTACCTCAATGGTGAACTAGAATCCTTATATATCATTGCATAGACTTGACAATAATAATTCCAACAGTGTCGAAACGGACATCAACGGACATAAAAACCGACAGTTGGTTGGTGACCTTGCTAGTGGTCGGAGTTGGCTTCAATTAACCTTAATTTCATAAATTTAATAATTACTAAAAAAATAAAGAAAGTGATGTAATGCAAAATTTATAAAATAAAGAAATTAATTTAATGCTATGTGACCTAAACCTGTGAGGAAGAGGGGTTGGGATGATTTCCATTCGAAAACATAGGATACCATTATTTGGATTCTTTGAATAGTTTAGTGCATTCAAACTGTTTTATTAAGGTTATTAAAAAAATTGTTCTATTAAGGGAAATTATCACCATCTAACATTTGATGAAATTTCAAGCAGGTACAGTTTTGGAACGTATTAATTACAATGAGGAAATTCAAATAAGATCTATGTGATGAGATGTTTCTTATATAATTTTTTAATTAGTTGATTAAATTTGATGCTATTGTTAAATAACACGTGTGTTTATTAATTTAGGTAACAAACACGTCGCATTTAGATAAATAGTTTTTGATACGATAATTTGTTTATGACAATCAATTATATTATATTAGCTTAAAAATAGATATGTTTAGGTAAGGACTATAAATTTTCTAGAAAATATAGTAAAAACATATTGAAAATTAGATTTTTATGAAACAATGTTAAAATTTTGTTAAATGGATCACACAATTACGATATTAAAATAAACATGTCGGATTTGAGTTGGCGCAAATTTAATACGATAGGACATTACGAGAATGACATGAGCACGAACAATTATCTGGCATCTCAAATTGCCAGCTCTAGTATTTTCCAATGTCTAATAAAAAATAATAATGATAATAACAAGAGAGAGAGCTCAGCACGTAAACTTGTGCACAAGCAAAAGGCAAAGAATTTTCCGAATTCCGATTTCTAGCGGCGAAAGAATCGTTATTTTCTAAAAATAAGGAACAAATTTAGAATATTTTTTCTTTTAAAAAAATAATTTAATTTTAAAAAAATATTATTATTTTATTGACATATCATACCATCTAACATTTGATGAAATTTCAAGCAGGTACAGTTTTGGAACGTATTAATTACAATGCGGAAATTCAAATAAGATCTATGAGAGGAGATGTTTCTTATATAATTTTTTAATTAGTTGATTAAATTTGATGCTATTGTTAAATAACACGTGCGTTTATTAATTTAGGTAACAAACACATCGCATTTAAATATATAGTTTTTGATACGATAATTTGTTTATGACAATCAATTATATTATATTAGCTTAAAAATAGATATGTTTAGGTAGGACTATAAATTTTCTAGAAAATATAGTAAAAACATATTGAAAATTAGATTTTTATGAAACAATGTTAAAATTTTGTTAAATGGATCACACAATTACGATATTAAAATAAACATGTCGGATTTGAGTTGGCGCAAATTTAATACGATAGGACATTACGAGAATGACATGAGCACGAACAATTATCTGGCATCTCAAATTGCCAGCTCTAGTATTTTCCAATGGCCAATAAAAAATAATAATGATAATAACAAGAGAGAGAGCTCAGCACGTAAACTTGTGCACAAGCAAAAGGCAAAGAATTTTCCGAATTCCGATTTCTAGCGGCGAAAGAAAAGAAAAGGAAAGAAAAAAACAAAAAGAAAAGACGAGCACGTTCGTTATTTTCTAAAAATAAAGAATAAATTTAGAATATTTTTTTTAAAAAAATAATTTAATTTTAAAAAAAAATTATTATTTTACTGATATATTATATTAATATTAAAATTTATTAAAAAATATATTTTATTATCAAAATTTTACTCTGTTATTAATTTATTATTATTTTATTAACAACGTTAAAAATTTATTGATATTACAAAGATTTTAAAAATATTTTTAATTATAAAAGTAAAATTATTTATTAATTTAATAAATAAATTATTATTTTATTATTAAATTTTTTTAAAAATTATTATTTTATTATTAAATTTTTTAAAAATATATTATTTTATTATAAACTCTTATAGGTAAAATTAATTTTTAACTTAATTTTTATTAAATATTAATTTTTTTAATAAAATAATAATAAATTAATAACGACACTTAATTTATGTGTAATTAAAATTTTAATAGTAAAATAATAATTTTCCTTAAAAAATTCTAAATCTGAACTTTTAAAAACACAAACGCAAATGCAAACGCAAACGCAAACGCGAAGTCTCGCAGTGTGCCGTTGAAAACGCGCTGTTGATTCATTCTCTTTCTTTTTTCATTTGGTTTTTTAATTTTCGTTTTTTTTTTTGGATGGGATTGGCTTTGTTTATTATCTCTTTCTAAAGCTGGCCGGCCCCCCATCTCTCCATTAATCCCCCAATAACCAAAAAACGAAGAACCCAGAGAAAGAATTTAAAGAAACAAATCTGTCTGGTGGGTGGGATTTGATAAGTTGACGGGGGCGTGACGGCGACTGACGACGACGATGGGTGGGTTGAGATTACTAGCGTTGGTGGTTGTGACGGTGGTGGTGGTTCATCAATGGGCCGTCGGTGGTGGTGGTGTTATGGGAAACTTTGTGTTTGAAGTTGAGAATAAGTTCAAGGCAGGTGGTGAAAGAGAGAGGACGTTGAGTGCTTTGAAACAACATGACGCTCGCCGTCACGGTAGAATGATGGCTTCCATTGATCTTGAATTGGGCGGCAATGGCCATCCTTCTGCAACTGGGTATGTTCTTTTTTTTTTTTTCGTTTTTGATTGAATACTCATCTTATACATTTTATTGTTCATCTACATTTGCGAGAGGTTACATAAGCTGTATTCTCTTTAGAGATGTGATATTATAATATTAATGTTTTAAACATTTGAGTTAGCTCTGCTGGGATATACTTGTATACCCGTGTGTGGTATTGAGTTATTGGTTTTAGGATTGATTTGGCATCTTAGAAGAAAGATATAAACTTAACCATTTTTTTAATTTTTTCTTTTCATTCGATGCTCATATACATTTGCAACAATAATGTTTTAAGCATCTCTTTTAGCTCTGTTAGGATACTTGAGTTGTGTGAGAAGTAGGTAGAAGTTGAGGGGATAGGTTAAAACCCCTGCGTTAGCTCTGATAGGATGTTTGGATACTTGTGTGAGGTATCTAGTTATTGGCGTTTGTTGAAATTTTGTTTGTGTATTTGCTTTTGTTTTATGATTTATTTGACATTTTAGAAGAAACATATAAACTTATTCATTTTATGCATATGCTTTTTTTTTTCCTATTAAATATCTATTCATATACATTTGCAACAATTATGTTTTGAACATTTGGGTTAGCTTGGTTAGGATACTTGAGTTGTCTGAGGTATGTGAACACCTGCATTAGCACTGATAGATTACTTGGGTATCTGTGTGAGGTATTGAGTTTTTTGTAGATTTTGTTTTCAATTAATGGTTGACTTCACATCTTGAAGCAAGATATCAGCTTAAGCCTTTTATGGGTATCTGTATGAATAGACATTATGCTTTTTTCTAATGTATTTGGATATGCATATGTATGTATTTTTTTTTTCTTTGGTTTGTAATGTTTTATGATTGATTCAGCTGCATTTGGTCCCTTCAAGAAAGAAATGAGGTGATCAGTTACATATGTACTAGTAAATACAATCAAATGATTCGAAACACATATCCACTATGTCTCTTTTTGCATTTATATATATGGTTATCTGTCATTTATATTTATATGCATGTATTTTCCAAATGTTGAAAATGATTAATGTTTAAGATAATGCCAGATGAAATTGGTTTAGAGAAAAAAAAATTCTGTTCTATTTACTTTTGATTTCTTGATGGATATAGTGAATATCAGTTGTTTTTTATTTCTTTTTCGTGTTATAACTATTTGGTTGACTTAAAATGAGTGAAAGCATAGCCAATATGTAAATCTCAAAATTTTTCTGGTGATTAATTCGGTGAGAATTGGTTCCTTGGTAGAGTAATATTTTCAGTTAAAAGTGTCATTATTGATTCTATCTTTTATTGTCTCACTTATATCTATGTGTGTGTATATGTGGTAATTATATGTTAATCCATTGTTTGGTTTGTGAGGGTAATGGAAGAAGATTAAAGAAAGTAAAATTATGAACATTATTCACCACCGTTTTTATGAACTAAAAGCAATTAAAAGGTATAATCGTCATAGAAAATTGCTTGATGGCCAGCTGATAAAAAATCATTGGTCTCCTAGGGTATTGGTATACAGCTAAGGTTCTTGTTTATGCCATATTTTTAATGTGTTATTATAATAGTGAGTATTTTGCATGTGAACTTACATGTTTGTACATTGCATTTTTGTTGCTAACAGTTCACTTGGTTTATCGATTAGGCTTTATTTTACTAAGGTTGGTTTGGGAACTCCAACGGATGAGTACTACGTGCAAGTTGATACAGGAAGTGACCTTTTATGGGTCAATTGTGCTGGCTGTAGCAGGTGTCCCTCGAAAAGTGATCTTGGTGTATGCTTTTTCAACTGAAATTTATTTGTTCACCTCTGGTCCATTTTATTATATTAATACATACTTCTTTAAGGGATATAACTGTGATAATTATTTGATCTATTAAACAAAAATCACTCTTCATTTTTCAGATCTTCATTGTTGTGATATTCTACTGCAGATAAAACTGACGTTATTTGATCCATCTAAATCTTCAACTTCTGGCGAGATTGCATGTAGTGACAATTTTTGCCGTACGACATACAACAATCGATATCCTAGTTGCAGTCCTGGTGTGCGTTGTGAATATGTTGTTACTTATGGAGATGGAAGCTCAACTTCTGGATACTTTGTGAGGGATATTATACGGCTGAATCAAGCATCTGGAAATCTTAAAACTGCACCATTGAATTCATCTGTTATATTTGGGTAAGTCACTGTTCAAACATTATATTTGCAAAGGTTTACCTCTTGTTTACTTGGTCTGTGTGCATTTGATTGTGTCCACTGTACTATATATGCAATTATCTTTGAATGACAACTGTGTTAGATCACTTGTTTCATTTTGTCTCACTTAATCTGGGTTTTAAATAGCGGCTATATTCTGGCTGCTGGAAAAGGAAGACTCATATATGCATCAATATAAATATAAAGATTCTTGGTCAATGCTGCTTGTGTAGCTTGTCGATAAATGACCCATGAATCTGAAGGGTTGAATAGGCTCAGCTAAATGGTTTGACCTAGCTATTTGCAAAGGTTTACCTCTTGTTCACTTGGTCTGTGTGCATTTGATTGTATCCACTGTACTATATATGCAATTATCTTTGAATGACAACTGTGTTAGACCACTTGTTTCAGTAAGCATATTGATGCAAAGGAGGTAATAATCCCAAAACAGAGCTGTCAAAAATACCTGCCTGGTCCGGAGTCGGGTGATGTGGGCTGGGTAATACCCAACCCGAATATGAAGCTGGCCCGGTCTTGAGCATCACTTGATAAACCTGGGACCCAACCTGGAACCCAAATTTTATTAAAAAAAATTATAAAATATATATTATTTTAAATAATTATATTTATTTGACTCATAGTTTTTAATATCTAAAGTTTATATTTTCATGTCCAATTTCATTGAAATAAATTTAAAAATTATAAAATTACAAAAAAAAAGTATACATATTAAATATTAAAAAAAATAGAAAATAGGGTACAAAACCCAGATTAAGAACCCGGCCCAATGCTAGATCCGAGCCGGATTAGCATTGCGATATTTGGACCTAAACCTGGATTTTGCCAACCCTATCCCAATATCTAGGAAATCTTGTATAATATTTACTTGTTTTACAGGTTTTTCTAAACCATATATGTTTTGGAATACTTGTGCTTCTCCTACAGGGTTCCTGGATATCTATTTTATTTATTTATTTATTTTTTCACAAAAAGAAAGAAAGCACAAAATAATCTATTCTAATTTACTGATAGAAGACCATCTTGGACCTTTGAAATAGCAAAGCCCTAGCTATTATTCTGGCAATCTATCGCACAAGTCAATTCTTCACAAAGCAACGATTTTTCCATTGTTTATGTTTGATTCTACCAACAATTTTTACCCAATATGGTTTCAGTTTATCTATTATTTAAAAAGTTGAGTTGACACTTGAGTTTTCTTCCACAAATAATAGTATAGGTGCATAACTCCTAGCTGCCCAACACAAAGTGGCTTCACTCCTGCCTCTATTACTTTGCAGTTGATGCCCATGCATCTTGGAATTAACTGATGTTATCTTGTGACATAGGCTTGAGCTGGGAATGATAACAAATAATAAAGTATTTTTCGGATTAGTATATTTGGGAGGAGTTCCTGTTAGGAGCTCATTGATGTATACTACCATAAGATTTTGGAATCTCCTTTTTTCGCATGTATGACACAGCTTTCTTGTATCATTCCATCGCAATGTTATTACGCAATAAAACTACTGTCTTCCCCTTAACTGAACTTTTGGAAATTAGATACTTTTTCTTTTATTTTCCCTCTTTTGAGAGCTTTATGAATTCTCTTAGCATTGTTTCTTGGATATGTCATGAAGCATAAAGGAAAATGGGATCCAGGAGACAAAAAAAAATGGAGATCTTTTATAATGTAAATTTTTTATTTTTATTTTTAATTTTTTACTTGGGTTTAAAAAAGAAAGTTATTTATTGCTTATAAGTATTGCTTATGGAACTTATGCTATCCCATGTCATGATTTGGGAATTTTAGCTGCTTGTCCATTTTGGCTGGATCACAGCAGTATGGGCTTCCTATGAGATGCAAAATAAGATCATATTCTCTGTTGCTTGTTTTCTAATATCTGCTAAGCTGGTATTCTTCTGCTTTTTGGCACCTTTCACTTACTCAGTTATTCTCACTGATTATGGTAATGTTATCTCAGTTTTTCCTTTAATTTTAGACATCTTGCTCTCCTTTTCCCATTGTTAGCAATATATGAGTGTTTATTTTTTAGTTTATAAATTTGAGAGCTTTGGTCATTTTTTTGTATGTGGTCTTGAATCATGATTCATCAGTTTGCATAAAATTGTCCTGTAATACTCTTCTATGCTTTATAAAAGTTTTATTTTTCTGGATAGTTGTGGAAATAGACAATCTGGGGACCTTGGTTCATCTACCGACGCTGCAGTTGATGGAATACTTGGATTTGGACAAGCCAATTCATCCCTGCTTTCACAGCTGGCTGCCGCTGGAAATGTTAGAAAAGAGTTTGCACACTGCTTGGATGTTGTAAAAGGAGGCGGAATCTTTGCTATTGGGGATGTGGTGTCACCAAAAGTTAAAACAACTCCAATGGTACCAAATATGTATGTCAAGCTAACTCAAAGTTTTAGTTGGAGCTGTGAGATTTATAGTTTATATGCGTGATGAGCTGCTACTATTTTTGAATTTCTATACTGGTGTTTTGTGTCCATTTAGGTATGGATAAGTGATCTGAGGGTTTTCTATATTCTACTTGTTAATGATTGGCAAATTTTTTTTTCTCACATAGCACAAGATTACTTATGTTTTTGTTATTATGCGGAGTTTGCAATAATTTTTAAGGAGGTCTTATCCGTAGCTTCGTATTCTGTTCCCTCCATTAGGATGTCTTGACTTATGAATTTTCTTATATTGACCTATTAACTATTGTAGGCCACATTACAATGTTATTCTGGAAGAAGTTGAGGTGGGTGGTAATCCTTTGGATCTTCCAACATCTCTACTTGGCACTGGAGATGAGAGAGGTACAATAATAGACAGTGGTACAACCTTGGCATATCTTCCACCGATGCTTTATGATTTAGTATTGAGTCAGGTACATACTACTTGTAGCTCTCAGATGCTTTCAATAATAATTATGTACAGAATGATTTTCTTCTAGTATTTCTCTGAACACTTACACAGTATTTTTTCTATAGTTTAGATTTTGGATCGCCAGCCCGGATTGAAAATGCATACTGTTGAGGAACAATTTTCTTGTTTTCAGTTCAGTAAAAAGTAAGCAGTTTGAATTTCTAAGAATTAGTACTATTGCTATTTTGTTTGAAATTCTATGATGTCAAATAATCTAGTATGTCTTGTTTATTGTTAGTTTCGTTAATCAAGAATACTGTTTCAAACTGTAAATATGGTCTTGGAAACTACTGGCTAAGTGGCTATGCTTAATCCTTCTGGTGGCTTTTGAATTATAAAATGAGAAGATACTTCTGGTGGTAAATGCTAGTCTGGGCAAATAAATAACTATACTTCGATTTGAAGGTGATTGATCTGACAATATAATTTTCAACTGAACTAGTCCATGATAAAATATATAAAGTGGCTTTGTTTAGATTATGATCTGCTAATCTTTGTGACTTATAGATACTATATTGGGTTGGTGCAATTGAACACGGACGAAACTTTTAGAAAGTACTCTGTTTACTTAATTGGTACAAATGATATGGTTGTGATCCTTTTATTCAAATCCTGCATAGGTTGCAATGAGGTATAAAATAGCAGCATCAAAGATTAGTGATTTACTACTGTCTTACCTGAAATCTTAATATAGGTAATTGGGTTGAGTTTTTGAACATGTATACGACGCTCAACCTTAGCTTAAAACATTAAAGAAGGGAAAAGATAAATGCTCCATCAAAGCTATCCTAGATGTTTGAAGTGCTTGGAGGAGACTTCACTGCTTGATGTATTCTTCATATTAGGAAGCAGCATTCTAAATCGCAACTCATCTTCTAATTAGTTGTTTTTTTGCCCTGTTGGACCTAATGGTTTGTTTTGGCACTAAACAGACAAACTTGTTTTGCAATAAGAGTAAGGCTATTTGCACCCTAAATAATACTATAACATTCTAGTACTAAACACACTCATTTATCAAATTTAAATTATAATTTTTTACTCTGTACACACAATAGAATTCCAAAACTACCCTGAATAAATCTTTTTGTTTCTAATTCCTTTCCTTTTCCTTGCACCATGACATTGATAACACGAAAACATCTCAACCTCTTAAAATATTTTTTATTTCTTTATAAAACCTCTGTTTACCATATAAATAACTCCCTCTCTCTTTTACCAATAATCAGGTTTCTTATATGGCTGGTTTTTATGGTGATTGTTTTACTGTATTTTTTTTTGTTTTTAATTATTTTATTCTAAAAAAATTGAAATCTTTTAGAAACTAGCTTTAATGAATTTCTGGAGTTAATTGCTTTTAATCTCTCCATCTTATTAAGACAAGCGATAGTTCATGTTAAATGGTTGTTAGCTGTTAAGAATTAAACTAAGTTGTCCTTTGTGTAAATTACTCTCAAGGATATTTTAGTAATATTAAATTTTATTAAAATAAGTGTTCAAAATATTTTTAAGAGTCTAAATAGCCCCACCCTTCGGATAGGCAGTTTCTGTGAAGGAATTTAATTAAAAAATTACACAGATTTTCCTCACTTTTGTATTTTTTTTTTGGCTGTATTATGGCAGTGTTGACGATGCATTTCCAACGGTTACATTCAAGTTCAAGGGTTCTCTTTCTTTGACAGTTTACCCGCACGAGTATTTGTTTCAAATTCGAGTAAGTACAGCTCTTTGTAAAATTTATTAATAATTGCCATGTGCTATTCATTGGTTTCCAATCAGCCGGAATGTTCATATGCCGAAAATGGTTGCTTAATATTTGGCGTGCACATATTGGACTCTTCATTTAATGCCTATCGACTTCTAAATCAAAAGTTTGTTATGCTGGCAAAAATACTGTCTGAACTTTCAAATTCTTCATTTAGTTTGAAGTGTTTGAATTACTATTCTTATTATTATTTTTTTGTCTAGATTTGTCAGTCTGAACTTTTAATTCTTTTTCTGTCATTTAGATATCTAATTAGAAATCATTTTCTACTACTGCTGTTTCTACTCAGTATGCAGATAGTAAGTGATTTAATGATTTCTTAAAGTTTTTTAAACCTCTTTGTGTTTCTTTGAGGTACGTACATAGCACATTTGTAAGAAATGATGCAGTTATATTTCTTATTAATGAAATCAATTATATATAGAGCTTTGAATGTTTCTTCTAAAATTTAAAAAGAAAAAAGGGAAAGGGGTTGTCTTTAAACAAGCTATCACAGTCTGTTCGCCCTTTTACTCTCTCTCTTAGTGGTATGCACGAAGTTTTATTTTTTATTGAAACACCATAAACAAATTTTGGATTTTATTCCCATGAGGGATGTTTAATTAATCATTCATTTTTCATGATCATCCACAGGAAGATGTGTGGTGTATTGGTTGGCAAAATGGTGGTCTACAGAATCATGACGGGAGGCAGATGATTCTATTAGGAGGTACCGTCTAGAGTTGCTTCTTGTTAAATTAGTGTTTTTCTCGCTCGATCATGTTGTAAGGGAAGGTACCTAATTAAATTTAATTTGATTCATGATTGCTGTTACTCCCTTAGACCTGATTGCCGGAAACTTACTGATCAGAGCAGAACCCCATAAATTGGGATCATAATGCTTAAGATTAAGTCTTCAGTTTGCCATATAGTACTCGAAATACTGTACTGGTGAGATGAGCTCTGAAACAGTGAAAGATTCCCTTGAATTGGCATTTACTTTTGATAATAAATTGTATCTATGTTGAGCTTGGTGATGGCTTTATTATAAATTATTGGTCATTTTGTTCGTTAACTTGTGATGTTCTTTCTAATTCAGATTTGGTGCTTTCAAATAAGCTAGTTGTATATGATGTACAAAACCAGACCATTGGATGGACTGATTTCAACTGTGAGTACTTTATGTTGTTTGCAGTTTTTCCAATTTATTGCTATTATGCTATTGTCGTGTATCCTGAAATTGACTAGGACAGCCTGTTCTTGTGATTTTAGTCAGACGATAATATGTACTAAGAACTTACAATTTTTATATTATTTCTTTTATTGTATTTTTTTGAAATTAAATTATTTAGTAAGTTTTAGTGCTTGTCTAGTAACTAGTGAGAGGACTACTGAAAGTACTCTATAAAATGATTCAACAGCAGACCTTCAAATAAATATTTTTGACAGACATAAGCAATTGCTTCGTTTTCGTTATATTAACAATCCTATATATGTAGACTGATCGGAAAAGAAATGTAGATGAGATGTTAAAGAATAATAGATGAAGCAGAGTTCTCCCATAGGACTTGTTATGTATGACTTTCATTTGCTCATATGGTGGTGATATATGCTATAAGTAAATGGGTGGTTAAAATTTCAGGCAAGCAAGTCCTTTTTAATGTATAGCATTATTGACCAACTGTAGTTATCTTTCCCAATACATTTTGTTTGTGTTCGCTCTGTTACTATTGCCAATCCGTTGTGCGAGAATACTGACATTTCTCAAATATTTTCGTTCTTTTTAGGCTCTTCAAGTATCAAATTAAGGGATGAAAAGTCCGGAGCTGAGTATTCTATCGGTGGTCACAATTTGTTATCATCAGCTTTTAATTTGACAGTTGGGAGAATATTTATGTTCTTGCCAGTATTGTTCGCATTGTTGCAGAGTTTTAGTGCATTTTAATTTTTTGCTGCAAACCGGTATGGCATTCTCTTGATTTGTTTGTACCATAGTCTGTAAAATGGTGAACGTGCATTGATATAATTTATTCTTGAATACAAATAATGAATTGATTTTTTTTTCCCCAAAACAATTGTGTTATTTGTTTTAACAACATTTACTGACTAATGAAAATTCCATTTATGTATAGATACTTATGCTCTAAATTTTTTCCATTCAAGTTCACCCCTGGTTCTAGATACTCTTTAAAGCTCTACTTATGAAAGTGGAAGTGCTTTTGGCATTGTACTAAAGGGTGGGCTGGACACTCTCACAAGTTTGAGAAGCATGTGGAATGCTTCTGCACAAGTGCTTCTTGGATGTCCGTCCTGTCAGTTTTTTTCGTTCAGAAGTGCTTCTTACAGGAACTTTCAATGAATGGGGGATTTCTTCGTATGGATGATGAATTATCACAATTTTAAATGTTACCATTTCACATATTAACTGCTTCTGTGAAACGAGCAAAGATTTCGTTAATAGCAGCCAAATCGGTAGTACAATTAGGGGTGGGGCGATTATTTTAGTCGGTTCGGTTCTAAATGGAACTAAATTGAACTGAACTGTCAGTGTTTTTTAAAATAATAATTTAACTTGAATCGAATTGGTTCGATTTCCGGTTCGATATGATTTTAAATTGTAATTTTCTTTGTTTTTTTTTTTTTTTGGTTTTCAATGTTTTCTCATATAAATATATCATTATTATTATTATTATTATTTTAAAATCATCACGCCATTCACCCACGCATTCACCCAAGCAATCATATTTTGAGTTATCTGTGTTTTGTTGGTCATTTATAATTAAGATTTATTGCCATGTTGTCTTAGAGACTTGGCCAAGCGGCTACCACCCAAGTTCTAATCTCAGGAGGGAGTTCTACTCCTAGGAGGGATAGGAGGTTCCCAAAAAAAAAAAAAAAAAAAAAAAAATTCCTAAATTCATCAAAATACAAAACAATTTTTAGTGATAATATTTTCCAACCAAAAAAGATTTTGATGTGATTATAGGGCAATGTTCAATAATACACTGTTACTGAATATGATATACTTACAATAACAAATTTGCAGGCGAATTTTACAAGGTTGTCCTCAAGAACTGTACAACAAAATAGAGGACTGCCAAGAATAGAGCAATTTGGTATAAATCTTTTTGGAATCCGTCGTCCCTTTGGAAGAACTGAATCAAATCAAACGATGCAACAAGTCAATTATTGATATTAATAAGCGAATACAATATCCATACTACGTAATTCAAATTTGATGGAGAGAAAAATATTCAGAAGGGTTAATTTTAGATTATTTCTATCATGAATTAACTATCTTCGAATTGCTACCTTACTTTTAAAATCCTCAATTTACCCTAATTTTTGTTAAGAAGACTAAAAAAAAAAAAAATTCAACAATCTGCCCCTATTTTTTCCTTATTTTTTGACCAAATATAGAGGTAATTTGAGGTTTCCAAAAATAAATTAGTGATTTGAAGATAATTAATTCGCGAAAGGAGTAATATCTTTTCAGAATAAATTTAATGGCTAGCTATAGAAAGATGAAAGCAACTTAATTGTATCAATTGTAAATCAATTGGAATAAGAAACTATATGATGGTAGGTGAACACTTTTAATCCATAGCTTTTGTGAAAATGAATCTAGCTATCAAGTAAAACTGAGCAGATGATTAGTAAATTCAGCTGTCAAGAAAGAACTATGACGACTCATATACCAAAAGCAGAAGTTGGTAATGTTTAGAGTGGGTGATTGATAATGTTATAACCGAAGCAAAAGCTATATATAACATTAGATGTCAAGCAAAAGCAAAAGCAGAAGTATCTTGAATCAGAACTCACCTTTGTTGGATCACCAGAAGGGTCTGGATATATCCCCAAGTTCTCTTGCTCGGTTGAAATCTTGCTTTTCAAGTTTTTGATGAGATCAAGGGAGTCTTTTCCAGCCTCAGTTGTTGCATAAAGACGGCGTGATGCCCAGAAAAATGCCTGAGCAACGGGTGATGAAGCTGACAAATCCCATAACTCTTCATGCTCAATAACTTGGCCGCTAATCTGGTTTAGTGTGAACTTTGAATGAACTTTTACTATCAGATCTCCGCCAATATTTGCAATAATAGACTTAGGCTTCCCCCTTAATGTCCATTTGATACTCAGCACACTTGTCGACAGCATTACCATTTCCTGCACGGTCTGAATCAACAAGAAGAAAAATCAAAATCTAATTCAAATTGTAATAAACAGATCAATACAAAAAAAATGTAGAGTGTAATGTACTATGACATAGCTCAAGAGCTTGAGAAATTAGAAAATCAGTATGAATACATGACCATCAGTTTGTACTAAGTAGAAAAATTACTTTGAAATTAAGTTCAAAATATGCAAAAATCGTTCTTGCTAAGTGATATGCTTCAAAGCTAACGCAAGAAAACAGTCTGCGGATTTTGATCATGCGTGGATTTGCACAAGCACAAGGACGCACTTATACAAACAAACATTGCAGGAAATATCAAATACTAATTCAAATTTTAATCAATAGATCAATAGAAAGAAAATGTAGAGAGCATAATTTTATATGACATAGCTCTAGGTCTTGAGAACTTATAAAATCAATATGGATACATGACCGTCAATATGTACCAAGTAGAAAAATTACATTGAAATGATCTACTTCAAAGCAAACACAACGAAGCAGTCTGCAGATTTCGATTTAGCAGAGAAGCACTAAGCATAACACGTGCGGATTTGCACAAGCACAAGGACGCACTTAATTGTACAAACAAACTGCAGGATTCAGGACGGTAAGCCATTAAACTATGAAATGCATCAATTAACATTGTTTTCCATATGGAATGAGAGTTTGTATTGAGCAAGGCAGCTAAAATGTTGATGCCGCTTAAGTAGTAAAACAGAGAGAATCAGATAGAATCCTCACCACAGAAGGGTTATCAAGAGCAGTGGTTGCCCATAGTTGTCGCTTGTACTTCTCACGACCAGTAAAACTTCTTGTTGAATCCTGCAATTATGCTACCAGAGCATAAGATTTAACTATAAAAATTCTAAACAAGCAACATAAACAAATCAAATTCAATCATATAGGAAGATTGAAAAATTTTACCCTGCATCTGTGTTGTGAGGGAAAAGTAACACAAAATTTCATAAAACAAGTATCTTAAGCAATTACCTTAACCCCACTTCTATATAAGACAATTTAAGGAGGAAAAATTGAAAGCCATTGATGCCTAACAAAAGGGCTTTCTTAACTGTATACATTGCCATCGCAGCTAAAGTATATTAAGCATTAATTAGTGTACTAATAACTAATTCATGAACTAAATGAGCCTTGAAATGAAAACAAATTTGTCACCTTGTATTTGACAGACACTGCAAAAGTTCCAAGGGCACGATTGCCTTCGCGAAGCTCAAGGATATCGCGAACTAGTTGCCTTGCTGTAGACTCAACTAAGGGGCTGCTAATGCACTCAAATTCGTTACAAAGCTCACCAAAGTCCATACCATCAACTATTTTATCAGCCTCTGACTTCTGGTTTTGTATGGACAACTCAGTACTCGTCGTAGAATCATTAGTGACTGCATCTCGTTGCAACACAGCATACCATAACATGTATGTATTCACTTTGTTAAGCTAATTTACATCTCAATAAATATTCTCAAGGAAAAAATGAATAAATATATAAACAAAATCATAATTCTGAGTGTAATATATATAACGCGTAATATTCATTACCTCGCAGTGTAAAAGGAGAGTGGTGGTGATGAGATGACGATGATGAGTTGGCAAAAGGGTTGAAGGTGAAAATGCATTTTTTACTGATGGGGTGGCTCCGGTAAAGAAAGCCGCCGTTGGTCGGAGAAGGCGCGGTGGCGAGAGCGGATGCAACGGAAGCACAAGCACAGGCACTCATATTTTTCACTTTCCATTATGGTAGAAAGTGCATATGGGGCTAGCGTTTGAATTAGAGCCGTTACTTCGTTTTTGTGATTTCTAATTTTTGGATAAGGTGTGTAATGATATCTACCACTTGTTTCATTTCGTCCTCTATTGATATTTAGATTTTATAACGGGTGTGCTTAGAAATGATGACTTTCTATGGTTTGTTTTTTTTGGAGGAGTCCATTAAGTAAGGGATTAATGACTACGGCACAATAGCACATATTTTAACGAGCAATTTGGTCTGTTTACATTATTACGATAAAATAGTTAATTTTTATTAGGATAACCTTAAAAACGATTATGGAATCTTAAGTGATTAGGGATAGTAAAATTACATGCAAATCACCCAAACCGCCCATAAAAATCCACCCATTTTACAAGTTGTTGATAAATTCAGTATTTTAAATTTAAACCTGCTGCTGGTTGTAGTTGGATTTAATATTCCCCACCTTGTATTCTTTATTTTAATTATTTATATTTTTAATTTTAATCATAAAAATTATATTGAAAAATTTAATCATAAATAAATGTAAGTTAAAATTTCTAATTCCTAAGCCTAACCAATGTCACTATAGTGTTAGTGTCTATATTTTTATTTTAATTTGATTGATTTTGTTTGTTTTCCTTTAATAACTTGAACCTAATGATCGCTTATTAAAGTTGAATTTTTTATTTGTTCAATTAATTAGTAATGATACTTTGTAAAATTTACTTATTAATATTATTGATAATACTTGTATATTAATTAAAAGATGGAGCAGCCATTGATACTAGTGATGATTATTTGCCTCAAATATAAATATCTTGTATGCTGATTTTTTTGGCTATCGTTATAAATTTATAATGTGAATTATATAATTTAAGCTTTTATGTATTGTTAAAAATATTTTTTAATATTTGTGATTTTAAATGAGAAAACCGTAAAAAATTCATTGCAGGTTGCGGGTGAATTCAGTAATGTATTGTTAAAACTCATAACGGTAGATTTAAAAAAAAAAAAAAAGTCATTGTGGGTTGCTAACGTATTTAGTAATTTATAATTTTTACAGGTGTGAGTTTGATAACAATAAACCTGCAGCGTGACCATTGCCATCCTATATCTGACCTAAATAATTAAGAAAAGTGATACAAATTCTTACTGACCTCTTGAAAAGTAAAAACAATTAGAGGTGTTTTATGAAATGTCTCAAGGACCCATGTCATAGAATTCTTCCCGAAAAGGGGCAATTGCCAGCCTAGCAGCCTGCTAACTTGCTAGGGGACGCTCTAAGTTGATCATCAGGATCAAATTACTTATAAAATGTGTTGTATTTGCCGACGCTTGTACTAAATTAAGGTATCTGAGCTAATCAATATATCTTACAAATTTTATAATGTGTGTCATGGAAAATGATTAATTATATATGTAATTGTAACCTAATTTCCTGTAAAACTTCTTTGACCTGGTATTTGGTAATGACACTTTCTTAGATTTTATTTATTTATTTATTTATTTTACCACTGGGGTCCACACTCCACAACTTGTTCTAAAAGCATTTACACAATTTCACAAGTTATCTATCCCGTGATGCGAAATAGGAAAAATCACACGGACACCTCATGTTTGCCAAAATGGTCACAATGATCTAGGGATGGTAATGGGCATATATGTATTGTATTTATTTTATTTTAAATTCATATTCATAATAAAAATTGAGATCTGTATCTGCTCTAAATCCATTATAGACCCATGTTTTTTGCTCCATATTTAGATTAAAAAAAATACATATCTATATCCGCTCCAAATTTAGAAAAAAAATTAAAATCTAAATCTACTCTAAATCTGTCATGAATTCTAAAACTTTATAATAAAAGACCAATAATTTTTTAGAATGAAAATTAAAGACTAAAATGTATTGATAACGATTAAATTATATAATTTGTCTAAAAAGTCTAATAAATATTGTAATTTATACTTTTACACCAAAACAAGCAAATAAGAAAGGTAATAAAAAAATGTAAGAATAAAATCAATCTAATATTCTACTGTCTCCATCATCTTGATATCACATCACAACCACCATTATTCCTACAACATTAAATAATGTCATATAAGTAAAATATGATTTATATTTAATGTTTTATTATTTTTATTATGACTATATTTAACTAAATATATGAATGATATAGTTAATTGTACCTCATCCATGTCCACATCTTCTAAATATATCAATTTGGTATGTGTTGAAGAACATGAATATGATTTTGAGCACAAAAATTAAATTAGTTATACAAAAAATAGTTAATATAAAATAAAGAATTCAATTATAAAAATTCGTACCAGCATCTTCAGCCAACAACCAATCTTGACAACACATTAAAGCCTCTAATGTATTTAGATGGAGTCTACTGTGATGTGGTGTCACAAATCTACCATTGGTACTAAATGCAAATTCAGATGCAACTGTGGATAGATGAATAGCCAAAATATCTCTAGCAATATTGCACAAAGTAGGATATTTAGATCCATTCACTTCCACCAACCCAATATGTCAAAGGTATCGAGACATGACAAATTCCTCCAAATAATAGTCTAGCTCAGACGTCACATGGTCAGTACTAGTATTTTGACTAATAGATGTCTCAAAACTAGCTCGACGTTGTTCCCTTCCTAAATGAGATGCCTCTATTGGAGATTGAGTAATTAAAGGCTTATTAGATTGATAAACATGTCCATATGATTTTGACTCTAATTGATATTCTTTCACTAAATCATAACAATATTTACGGACACTCACAATTTTATGTTCACAATCAACTCCATAAAGCATAGGGAAATAGTATTCCACTAGTTTGATCTTTTATCTAGGGTCCAAAACAGTTGCCACTGCCATTAACTCATTAACCACACTCCAATATTTGTCATATTTTTCAAACATTTTCTTTGTCATTATCCTTATCTTATCATTGTTAAAACATAGCCACTCCGAAAATAGATATTCTAATCTCACAAATATAATAAAAATACAAATTCATTGTAGGATATTTTGTGCCGAAAAACAACTTTGTAACTTCATCAAATAATTCAAGCCTACAACAAATTTCTTTTGCAAACTCTCAATCTTCTTCACTAGGCAATGATTTATATTATAGTTCTCGTGGTTTTAAAAGAGAGAGCACATTTTTATAAACTAAAGCAGTGTCAAGCATATAATAGGTAGAGTTCCACCTTGTTTTGCAATCAAGAATCAATTGCTTCACTAGGCAATGATTTATATTGTAGTTCTCGTGGTTTTAAACGAGAGAACACATCTTTATAAACTAAAGCAATGTCAAGCATATAATAGGTAGAGTTCTACCTTGTTTTGCAATCAAGAATCAATTGCTTAGTGCTTGAAATTTTTAATTCACGAACAACCTTCATAAATTTTTCATGCCTTTTGGGCGTCATTTTCCAATAAGAAACTGTAAATTTCAGAGAAAAAGAGTTATTCTCATTCAATCTTATTCCAATGAACTAATTTGGATCTATCTGGGAAATGATTATGAACAAAGGCTGAGCACTCAAAAACTCTTATAGGAACATTTGAGGAGATAAATTTGGTGTGAGGATAGGTTTTGAGGAGAACTTGATGAGGACTTTGAAATTTATGAACCCTAGAAGGCATCGATTGATTAGGTAAGCCGCAGTAAGGACTGCCTCACCCCAGAAATACTTCGGCATATTGGATGTAAATAAGAGTGCTCGAGCTACCTCAAGAAAGTGGCGATTTTTTCTTTCAGCCACTCCGTTCTGCTGGGGGGTATCTACACATGAGCTAGTATGTATTATGCCATGATGTGAAAGATATGGCTCAAGATGGGACTTGGAGTATTCTCTAGCATTGTCAGTTTTAAAGACTTGGATTTGAGCATTGAACTGATTTTGAACCATTATATGAAATTTCTGGAAGATATGGTTAACTTCAGATTTTTCTTTCATAAGAAATATCTAAGTCAAACGAGTGTGATCATCCACAAAAGACACAAACCAGCGAGCCCCCGTGAGGCTTTTAATTCTTTATGCACCCCATACATCACTATGAATCATGGTGAATGGACGAGTAGGTAAGTGAGGAATTGAAGGAAAATTTGCACGTGTATGTTTAGCAAATTGACATATTTCACAATGAAATGAATTTAGTTTTTTATTGATGAACAATTTATGAAATATTTTTCCTAGATACACAAAGCTAGGATGGCCGAGGCGAAAGTGGCACAACATGATTTCATCCACATTATTGACACTAGAATTGAAAATAGAAGAATGAAGTGACGACAGACTCTTTGATACACTAGTGGACATGTTGCAACTTGAGTAATCAGTTTGTCTACTTGGAGGATTATTGGCTCTAAATAGATAGAGAACTGACGCCAACTCAGCACTGCCAATCGTCTTCCCCAATTCCATTCCCTGAAATTCACACAAGTGTGGGAAAAATTAGCAACACAATTAAGATCTTGGCTAAATCTTCTAACTGAAAGTAAATTACAGTCTAGATTTTGAACGTGAAGAGCAGGGGTGAGAATTATATCTTTTATTAGATTAGCAAATCATATTCCCAAGACCATGGAGAAAGAACCATCTGCTATATGAACAGAAGAATTACCCGTTTGAGGACAGTAATTGTGCAAGAGTGTTGCATCCCCTGTCATATGGTCGGATGCGCCAGAGTCTACAATCCATGATTCACTTTGGTCACTGCGAGTATTAAGAGCAACAGGAAAACTACTTCGCTGTGCCTTTATATTGGTTGCTTGAAGTTGGCTAGTAGATTGCGAAAGACTATGGCAAATCATTTTTTGCATAATTTCCATTTGTTCTTTGCTGAATCCACTTGTTTCACTTGAAGTTTTCTCCTCCGTTGATGAAGCTGCATTAGCACGGCTTTCTTTATCACAGTTAGGCTTGTTTGGCTTCCAACCAGCTAGTTTCCCGTGAAGTTTCCAGTAACTTTCTTTCCAGTGTCCAGACTTGCGGTAGTGGTCGTACCAGGGCCTTCCTTGTTGTTGACGGTTGTCATTGGAGCTAGTGTTGGTTCCTTGGACAACAAGCGCAGAACTGTCAAGCAGTGACAGATTAGTTGTAACTTCTTGAGATCCCATCATCACCTTGTGCCTGGTTTCTTCACGCCTAACCTCAGAGAACACGTTTCTAATACTGAGCAGTGGTTTAGTCCCTATAATTTATCCCCTCACTTCATCCAACTCCTTGTTTAATCTTAACAGGAATTTGAAGATCCTTTTTTGCTCCACGGTTTTTCTGTAAGTGACTACATCATTTGCACACTTCCATGTATGAGTATCAAACATATCAAGTTGTTGCCAATGCCTTATTAGAGTGTTGAAATACTGTGTGACAGAGAGATTTTCTTGACGGAAATCGTGCAAGATAGTCTCAATTTGGAATAGTTCTGCTGTGTTCGTAGGACTTGAGTATGTCTCCTTTGCTGCGTCCCATATTTCCTTCGCTGTGCCATAAAAAAGAAAGTTTTCACCTATATCATTGTTCATGGAATTTATCAGCCATGACATAATCATATTATTGTCACTCTTCCACAGTCTGTATTTTGGATCTCCTTTCTTAGGAATTTCAATCTCACCAATGAGATATTCATCTTTACTTTTCCCAGAAATAAACATTAACACAGATTGGGACCATTGGAGGTAGTTCTATCTATTTAATTTATGGTTGGTAATGAGAATGGATCCAGATTCGGAGTTACCATGGGTGGCTGTCATCGGGGTTGAATATGATTTAGAAGTGATCTCATAGGAGGAGCTTTGCAATGCTGCTCCTATTTTTGTCATGTTTTGGTTCAGAGAAATCGAGAAAAAAAAATGCTGATGAAGGCTTGAAGGATAGAAGATCTGTAAGGTATTGATTGGAATGAGAATAGAGAATGAAATTCACAAGATTAGGTTTTTAGACGAGGATCGTATGAGGCTCTGATACCATGTAAATTTCAGAGAAAAAGAGTTATTCTCATTCAGTCTTATTCCAATGAACTATATGAGGATACATATATATTAAGGTGGCCGATATTCCAGCTCACGAAATCAGAAGCAAATTCCTTCAAATCAGGAATCCCACTAAATTAGGAGACTAACTAAAATTAGAATTAGTCAACAACCAAATCTCCTTATTAGGTAATAAAATAATAAATAAATAAAATCTAAATGCTAATATGTACAATGATTCTACAGAAACACTACTACGAATTCTCTCAATACTTTCACTAATGACATCTAGCCCATCCTTCATTATCAAATTCAAGATGTGTGCACAACAACACATATGAAAGAACCTCTCGTTTAATAACAATGAATTAGAAAGTTTGTGTAAGAGGATAGCAACCATAGCATTGTTAGCAGAGGCATTGTCAATTGGTGAAGAACACAATTTTCCATCAATATTCCAATCCAATAAACACTCCATTAAATTTTCAGAAAATACCTCAGCAGTGTGTGGAAACATCACATGTATAAGGCTAAATAAAAATTACAAATAGTAAAACAAAAATATTATTATATGAATTGAGTATTTATTAATTATAATGGAAAGGAAATGACAAAGATATAAATAAATAATGCTATAGAAAGTACCTTATAAATTCTCTCAATACTTTCACTAATGACATCTAGTCCATCTTCATTATCAAATTCAAGATGTGTGCACAACAACGCATATGAAACAACCTCTCGTTTAATAACAATGAATTAGAAAGTTTGTCTAAGAGGATGGCAACCATAGCATTGTTAACAGTGCCATTGTCAACTGTTGAAGAACACAATTTTCCATCAATATTCCAATCCAATAAGCACTCCATTAAATTATCAGAAAATACCTCAACAGTGTGTGGACCCATCACATGTATAAGCCTAAATAAAAATTAAAAATAGTAGAAAAAAATATTATTATATGGATTGAGTATTTATTAATTATAATGGAAAGAAAATGACAAAGATATAAATAAATAATGCTATAGAAAGTACCTTATAAGGCGACTTTGTAGCCTCCAGGAATTATCTGTAAAATGTGTAGTGACAACTATGTAACTCATATTCTAATTAGAAGTCTATAAATCAGTAGTAATAGAAATTCTACTTTGATTGCTCGCCAACAACGTCATTATTTTAAACTTTTTATATTCATATCATTTAAAGATATTTTTCTTTAGCGTATTTCGAGAAATGACTTTAAACATGGGTTGTAAAGAACTAACAAACTTTCTGAATCCAGAATGTTCAACCATACTAAGAGGGTATTCATGCTTGATAATCATATTTGCAAGCTCTCTTCTTAAAGTGTCATGATCAAAAGAAAATGCCCTAACTTGGACTTTCCCTTTATTTACAATAGCATTAAACATAGCATTCTTGATAGCTGGTTGCTTACAACATGGGCATCTAAGCAAGTGCTTATGTAAATGGTTCGTTCTACCTCCTACAACTAACTTTCCATTGCATTGGTTACAAACAACTTTCAATTGTCCATTAATCTTTTGCCTAGTAAAATGATTCCACACAACAGACTTCAATTTTTTACTAACAACAGCAAGTTCATCATTAGGAATTGGTGAGGTCGAATTCAACTCCATCCTATTTGATGGTTCAATTACTTAAACAACATCATGCCCATCATTATCATCATTTTCTGACTGTGGTAAATTAGGACAAAAATCCATATTTCACCTAATTGAAGAAATAACCAAAAACATTAAGCGTCTATGTCACTGAAAAAAATTATTATTACACATCAATATTAGACAAGTAAATAATACAATTATTTGTAAATGAATATATAAAATTAGGAGCATAAATTAAATAAATAATTCAAGTCTTCTCATTTAATCTTCATTCACATAGATCCTTTTATTAATGAAATCAAGTGTCAGAATTTAAGATATATTCAAATAAAAGCTAATCCACATAGAAAACTAATATGTAATTTGATAATTGCCATATGCCTAATTCAATATTATTTAATTAAATTATGTGGATAGCCACCACTGGTTAGTGATTACACAACATGAATAAGGTTATGAGAAAATAATAGAAAAAAATGAAGTTTAAAGACTTACCTGGCAATTAAAGGACTGATCCAAGCATTCAAATAGAGTAAAGAAGCGAGAGTAGAATGAAGAAAAAGAAAGAGGCTGTCATTGAATTTTTTTTTGTTGGAGCAAGGCTGACGTTAAGTTGACCTAAAAATTAATAGTTGAAAGAAATTAGGGCAAACTGAAGTATTGACTTTAATATGTATATATATATATATATATAGAGTAAGGGTCGACGAAGTTAACTTTAACTGGTTCAGATAAAGAGGAAAAGAACAGCCTTAGGCTCTGCTTATGAGGATAATGCTTGTGCTATGTATGACCCATCAGATTCTTCTTATTCTCAATGCAGTGCGTTTTTCAGCGAATGAA
Source organism: Citrus trifoliata (assembly GCA_018350135.1). Classification (NCBI taxonomy): domain Eukaryota; kingdom Viridiplantae; phylum Streptophyta; class Magnoliopsida; order Sapindales; family Rutaceae; genus Citrus; species Citrus trifoliata. The sequence goes on along the minus strand of CM031389.1, from coordinate 16,508,483 downwards.
AGTCATCAGATTTTGATATATATATATAGGCTTCCTTTAAATGTTTTCACATGCCTCTTTTCAAGGACAATTTGGAAAGTCAATTTTGAGATGATACGTGCTAGTGTATGGGAGAAATTAATATATTCCTCAAAAGTTATTTGGTCAATATAATAAAATAAATTGACAATTATCCTATTATCATTTAAGTTCTTATCTTATTATTATTTAAATTTACAAAATTAATATTTAATTTTTAAGATATTTAAATACATGATAAATATCATTAATATGTTATGAATGAAATTTATTATCATTTATAATTACACAATTGTTAAGAAATTTTTAAAATAAAATAAAATTGAAAGATAGGTGGATATGAATATGGATTTAGATATTAAGTTAAATCCAGATCTACTCTAAATCTGTCTTAGATTTGCACATTGATATCCAAATCCAATCTAGATCTATTTTAGACTAACCCAAATCTGATCCGATTGGATTTGGATTAGATGGATCTTGGGTCAGATCCGATCCATTGCTATCCCTACAATGACCTCCTCCTCCTCCTCCTCCTCATCATCATTATTTGGAATCTCAGGTAACTTCCTTCGAGAGCATGTGTTGTTTCTTTAAAAGATCTCCTGTTCGTCGATCAAATATTCTACTTTTTCCCAATTATTCCGACTCATGGGGGGATAAAAAGGGGATCCTATCAACTTGTTCTGACCTAAGATAATAAGTTCATGGACTTGTTTGTTCTATCTTAACTAAGGTTATTGATTTGAGAATACAACTACATTAAAAAATTATTGGGAGAAATTTACTATACTAATAGCCCTACCCAGCTCGAATATGAATTAGTCGAGATTTAATATGATTTTCGGAAAGGAAATAATTTAATACACCGAAAAAAATGGTCTCACTTCACCGTTGTGTGGAGGAATCAATATCTCGACATAAGCCAAGAGGTAGATCTTGTGCCACTCCACTTGGTCGCCTCTTGGCCATTTACTAATGGAAATGAGTCTTAGTCTTGGTCTAACCATGTGAAATGGTCAGGGTTCCACTAGCCCAAAAGCTTTTCAAGCTCAAGCATTACTTTTTTGGTTACAGACTAACATCTTGGGGCTAATGTGGGATCCGCTCGAGGGCTTACTAGTTTAGGTGGGCGAACTGCTTTGATTGGATTCGATTTAGTAGACAGAGATGGAGACAAGGATGAATAATTTGTTTTGCGATATTCGAGAATCACTATCAATTCCTTGGTGTAGGTTTGGATAATCCTTTGTTCCATAGTCCTGGGGTTATTTACAATTAGCCAATTAAGAATTCTTAGATTGCTTCATCACTTGGAAGAATGGAAAGCTTTACCAAAGGAATAATTGACCGGACATCGGCAAACATAGGAGACTATTCTTTGGATTTCCTGGGGATTCTTGATTACTGTTGAGTTAATTCTTGTGCAAAGTTGTATCTCTTTGGTTAATAAGATCCAAAAGAAAAGGTTTATTTGAGTAAACAAGGTTTCTAAAGAAGAGCAGCGGCTAGACTATATTAGTAACAAGTAAATCCTTTGTGCGCGAAAAAGAAAAATCTCAGCTCGATCTTTTTTTTTTTTGTTTTTGGATAAGGGTGAATCACAAGGGCTGAGACGGCCCAGAAAGCTCTTGCTGCTTGTTTCCTTGTGTTTGTTCTGCTTATTGATGAGTAGATAAATAAAAAAGACAGTGCTAATTGCGTACTCGCCTAATGAGGAGGACTGATCTGTTTCTTAAAAGTCTAATGCCACTAGGAACCTGCCTTCTGAGTAAGGATGGCAAAAAAATTTGGGTCCCACCTAGATTTGAAACGATTCAAAAGATCTAAATCTTGAAAAAAATCATATCCTCACATTAAAAAATGCGGATTTGGATGCTAAAATTTAGAATCTGTACATGTTTGAATTTGGATTTGGATGCAAATCTATTCGAATCCGCATTGTTTTTTAATTAAATTATTTATTAAATTAAAATTAAATGAAGAATATATAAGTTAAATGAAAAAAAAAAGGATTAATTAAAAGATATAGAAGTTAAATTAAATTAAAAAATATATATCGGAATCAACATTATTTTATGTGAATTTGCAGTGTTTTTATCATTTTATTTGTGATTGTGGTGGTGTTAGACTTGTATTTATGTTTGATTTAGATTGTTGTATTTTTATTCATGAATATATGGTGTTGCATGTCATTTTAGATATTAAATTGTTAATTGTTGAATTATCATTGGAGTTTATTTAAATATTATTAGGTAAATTATTGAATTTTAAATTGTTGAATTTTAATTTACGCAGATTCAAATATTTAGAATGTCCGTCTGCAATCCATGTGAATATTACCTTCATCCAGATCCACATTTTTTTTTGTGGATTCGGATGCAAATCTGGATATGAAAATATCAATGCGGACCCCATTCTAGATGCACATACATCTGGATTCGAATTTAGATTTTGCCATCTCTACTTTTGAGCATGAAATTATACAATTTTTTTTAATAATTAGTCGTTTTTCAATAGTCAATGGTCAAACTTTTAATTTTTTTTGGGAGACACACAAACCCTTAATTTTATGTCTAGAGATGGTGAAATAGATCCAAAATTTGTTTAAAGATGAGGCTTGTGTAACTATTTTTAATAGTATTAAGGTCTCTATGTGATTATTTCACCAAATCATTATAATATCACAGATCTTTTTCATGTGAAAAATTTATTGATTGTCTATTAAACTACTAGAGGGAAATAACAAGTACAATCCACAAAATAAAAAATCTAAAAAGTAAATAAAAGATTCGATCGATATTAGTGAATTTACTAAATCAGAGAAAAAAATAATTTCTTTGGCGATCTTTAAGAAAATGTTAAAGTTACCCAACTTTGGCAGCTTCGCTTTCAAGATACATAAATCACTCAAAATTGGTTCAAAGGGAAACTCTTCATATCTCATCTACTTAAAAAACTAAAGCAAATAATTAATTGTAAGAATTATTAGCCGACTGGCGTTGTGTTGTCGATACTTTTCATTTGATGTGTGTTGGTTTTAGGCCATATTACAACTTAGTCTTTAATTATTTGATTTCTAAAGTGTTGACCATTTCCATATTTTGAATGTACGTATCCAAAGGAAATTTCTTTTTTCTTTAATTCGCATGCATACACAAAAATAAATCACTAAATATTATTAATTACAATTATAGTATTATACATAATATGGAAATAATAATGGATAATATTTTTGTACTTACTATACTAATGAAAGAGACAGGAAACGAGAATAATGACAATTTGGCAACTCAATTTACTTAGTCAGAAACCATGAATATTAATTTGTACCTTTCCTAAATTCTCTTTTACGATTCAATTCATGAACATTCATTGGTGTTTTTTTTTTTTTTTCCTTTTTCTTTTTCTTTTTAAAGTAACGTACACTTCATCTTTGGTTATCACGCCCTCATAATTTTTTCTCTTTCCTAATTCTTATTTTATTTTTAAAACAAACAAAAAAACACCCGAGAAAATACAGCGGTTCTACTCTAATTTTACACTTCTATTTCCCTAAAAAGTCTAGTTATTTTTTTCTCCTTTTTTCAATATTTAGCTTTTCTTTGGTTTTTTTTTTTTGGGTTTAATACAATTACTATAGATGGACTACCATATGTGTTTGAGACTAAATTAAATATATAATTAAGTTGTGTACATGTTACTTTTACCTTTTCATGCCACAACAATGCCAACTTTTTCTCTCGTCCTTCCGTTTGTTACTCAAAATTTGAGTGCATGGATTTTGTATTTTGTAAATAGCTAGTAATATTTAAACAAATTAAATAAAATATTTCCTTTTAATCTCTCTCTTAAATAATATCTCACGTCCCCACAAAATTACAAATATAAAAGCTCCACCTCGCCAGGTTTCTGTTTCACAAAACACTTGTTTCTCTTTGTTATTGTTCTCTGTAGTAATTTAATTTCCAAAATGGCCATGGCTGCCATTGATAAAATCTTCTTCTTTGTTGCATCAATTTGTTTGCTTATGAATGTTGCACTTATCGGAGCAGCTCCTGAAAGTGCTTTGGTCTCTCAACTTCCCGGATTCCATGGCTCTCTCCCTTCGAAACACTACTCTGGGTGAGTAATTTTTTTAATAATATCCTGAAAAATATAATTTTTTTTTTCCTCTAATGATAGGAGGTGTTTACAAAATCGAAATTGAACTTTTAGCCACAGCCTTATCTCCCAAATTCCGAACATAAGTGGTTAGTCCAAGAAAGTTTCCTGGATTATTTACGACACAGCAAGCTCCTGGGATTAATTATTGTTCCTTAAAAATATAATTAATTATATACAACTATTAATTTGACAAGGATGATCTCATTTTCTTTACCAAAATTTAAAATTCTCATTATTCAAATTCAAAATTCTCATTATTCAAATTCAAAATTCTCATTATTCAAAAACATCTTAGTGATTTGTTAAATATTTTGTGGGGCTTTTTTTACTAAAAAGTATTATATGGTTACAAGTTGAGTATTTTATGGGATTTCTTTTGATTTTTTGTTTTTTTACTTTTTATAGGTATGTAACAATAGTAGACAGTGCAAAAACTGAAAAGAATCTTTTTTACTACTTCGTTGTTTCTGAGAGAAACCCATCAAAAGATCCTGTCGTTTTATGGCTTAATGGTGGACCTGGTTGCTCTAGCTTTGATGGTTTCATCTATGAACATGGTAACGCATACAGACTGTCTCTTTCTACACGCACGCACACACACATATCACATCAATAATTATGCATAATTTTGCTCTCTAATCTGTAGCTCTTATCCTTTTTGTTTAAAATAATAATAATAATAAAAAAAAGATTGTTGTAGTTTAGAAATATTACCATGATGGTCGATCTATAATTTATTAATCAAATAATTGCGATTATTGAGCTTACCTAATTATTAAATAAAAATATGTACATATGGCAGTTAATATTATGATATGCACGAGGATTAGAACTCCGTCATGCATATGGTAATAACCCTAGTTCAGGAAATTTGCTTCTCGTCTTCAATCATCACCAATAGGAAAATAATAATAATAATTACATGCTTACATCTAATTCTATAAAACTTAGAAAATTAATTAGAAATTATTTATTAATTTGTAATTTTTTAATTTGGAATTAATTTTTTTTTCTTTTGAAGGGAGAAATTAATTAACAAGAGATAATTTCTCATCTGATGATTCCAACAGGTCCATTCAATTTCGAAGCAGGAAAGTCAAAAGGTCGTATGCCGATTTTGCATCTCAATCCTTATAGCTGGTCTAAGGTGATGAAACAATATAATGTTGGCGATCATTGAAGTTTATTTATGTCCTATTTTTCAGCTCATCGTTGAATTAAAATGAATCATAAATAATAAACTATACGTCTAATATAATATAAAGACAAACTGATGTGGGTCAAGTGATATTTAATTCAATCAATTTTGTTATGCTATATCAGTTTGTACAAAATAAATTTGTACAAGAATTTGTGGCTGTATCATTACTCTATATTTTATACTAGCATTTATAGCGACATTTGTATTTAACATATTTGTTAAAATGTTTACTTGGTCTTTCAGGTTTCTAACGTATTATACTTGGACGCTCCTGCTGGCGTTGGATTCTCTTATTCTAAAAACACAAGTTTATATATAACCGGTGACAAACAGACAGCCTCTGACACACAAAAATTTCTCCTCAAGGTAATTCGAATTTCTTAATTAGTTAGGAGCTCAGAATTCTTAATTCGTAAACAAATTAATTAAACTATTAAAATTCAATTAATACATGTATAATTAATCTTCTTTTGTTTTTGTTTTTGATTTTTTTTCCCTTGACAATTAATCTTCTTTCTGTGAAAAAACATGCAGTGGTTCCAAGAATACCCAGAGTTTGTTTCGAATCCATTTTTCGTTTCCGGGGAATCGTATGCTGGAGTTTATGTTCCAACTCTTTCTGCTCAAATAGTCAATGGTAATTAATGTGATATGTAATATCATACGATATCAGTGAATTGACATTTTGAAAATGTGGTAGTAACTCTAGGGTTTCCTGTAGGAATTAAATCTGGTGAAAAGCCTGTCATCAATTTCAAGGTACGTTGTATATAAGTGTGTAACAATCACTATGGTACGACAAATCTATTATCCACTTCGTATTAATGTGACAATTATGGATAAGAATCCTCTTCGAATGTTTACTCTAATAAAAACTTAGATTAAGGGAGAATTTTGATCCATTATCTTAAATAAAATCATCAAAGGTTGTTAATATGCATTTATCTATTAATGTGTGCGTATGTGCTCGAGGCAACAATTGGCATACCCTCGACTACTGCTAAATTTTTTTATATTAATATTGACATTTCGAGAATGAAAAATGTGTGTGTGGAAGCACATGAATTAAATTTATTAGAATCAATGAATGTGTTTGATGCAGGGTTACATGGTTGGAAATGGAGTTACAGACGAAGAATTTGATGGCAATGCTCTCGTCCCATTTACGCATGGCATGAGCCTTATTTCAGATAAAATTTTTGAGGTCATTTATGATATATAACTTTTTTGCTATTTGAATTTCTGTTTTTGTCTTGTTCTCCACCAACCCCCCCCCCCCCCCAGAAACGTTTTGTTAAATTAAAAAAAAAGGGTAAATTGTAGGTATTAATGAAAGTCTCTTAGGACTGGTTTTTTATTTTTCAAAATAATTTCTGTAATTTCAATTTATTATATGCAATTGCCTCAACGATTTGGCCTAGTAGTTTTAGTTAGCAGACTATTCAAGTTCAAATCTTATGGGAGGTAAGGGGATAAAAATTAATATAGGCTTTACCCACCCTTCTACTCTTTAAAAAATTTAAAAAATTGATATATACTTTTTTTTTTCCGAAAACAAGAAAAACTAACGTACAGCTGTTTTTGGCATGCAGGAAACAAAAGCTGCTTGTAAAGGCAAGTTTTATCAAATAGACGAAAACAATGGAAGCTGTTCCACGATGTTATTAAAGATTGATCTAGTGAGCAAACATTTTATCTTTTTTTCCCCCAAATTAATACTTTTCATAAGATTTTTAAAATTCATCAATTATGGACATGAATATTGCTTCATTAATTGATAACATATCTATTTTTTTGATCTATATTAACAGCTTGTCAATGATGTTAACATTTATGACATCCTCGAGCCATGCTTTCATAGCCCAAATGAGAAGAATGGAAATGGAATCAACGAGAGAAAAAAGAATGGTAACAGTAATGTTCCAAAGAGTTTTCAAGAATTAGGGCAAACAGAGAAGCCAATGCCAGTGAGAAAAAGAATATTTGGACGTGCATGGCCTTTTAGAGCGCCAGTGAGAGAAGGTCATGTTCCTACTTGGCCTGAGATTTTGAGAGATTATCAAGCCAATGTGCTCAATAATGCAAATGCCGGTTCTGATTCCAATGCCCTCCATGGTTATGTTCCATGCACTGTAAGTTAAATCTCTGAATATATATTTCCTCTTTAATTTGGAGAAAATGAAAAAAAAATAAAATAGTCTCTATTGTTTGTCAGTGTATATCATTTCTCGATCTTTTTTCATGTTCCAAAATCCATCAAAACTCCCATGCCATTAAAAGAACCGTTAAAATTTTAACTCTTTTATTTTTTTGTCTTTCACTATTTTATCTCTTGAAATTTTATTGATTAATAGTAGTTTCAACATATCAGGCAAATTTTTATTCATCCGTGGTAGGTTTCACCACATCAGGGGAAATCGTAAAAGAAAAAAGTTTCACCATATCAGGGGTAAAATCGTAAAAGAAAAAAATTGAAATTAACAGTCATTATTATTGAAAGGCATGGGAGTTTTGATCAGTTTTAAAACATAAGAAAGGAGATAATTAATTTATTAAACAACATGGAGGTTTTTATAATTATTTAGTTAATTGTTAAAGGCTTGATATTTCCCATTAATTCCAGGATGATGAAGTCGCAAGAACATGGCTGAACAATGCAGAAGTGAGGAAAGCAATCCATGCAGCACCGGTATTATTATTATTATAGCATAAATAATAGCTAATTGCTCTCTCAATATATTTGTTTATATAAAGAAGGAAATAGATAGAATATTTCATGATATTTATTATTATTAATTAATTACATGTAGGAGAATGTGAGTGGTGCATGGGAGTTATGCTCAGACAACCTCGATTATAGTCATGATACTGGAAGTATGATCCCTTACCACAAGAATTTAACCATGCAAGGTTTTCGAGCCCTTATTTACAGGTGTGAATATAAGTAACTTTAAATTCACGCATTTTAAAATATGTAGATAGCTATCTACGTTTCATAATCTTTAGTGAAATTATTGATTAATTGAATTTAATTTGGCAGTGGTGATCATGATATGTGTGTGCCTTACACTGGAAGCCAAGCATGGACAAGTTCACTTGGATATAAAACTCTGGATGAATGGAGACCCTGGACTTCAAATGATCAAGTTGCTGGATATTTACAAGGATATGATCATAACCTCACTTTTCTCACCATCAAGGTAATTATATCAATTAATATTTTTTTTATTAAAAAAATGGTATTATTTTGTTCAGATTGATCATGGTTTTGATTTTGAGTTTATTTATTAAATAAATAAATAATATAAATATGAAAATTGGGTGCATTCAGGGAGCAGGACACACAGTACCGGAATACAAGCCGAGAGAATCTTTGGATTTCTACAGCCGTTGGTTGGAAGGAAAACCAATCTGATACTCTCTTTGTAGTTAATCTTCAAAAATCTTTTGCTTCCAAGAATAATAAAAGAAAATTATGATCCTGAAATTTGCGTCCCCCCCCGCCAAAGTTCAAATCGTGAAAGTTTATGAGCATAAATTCAACCCAGATCGGCTAAACATAGAATTTAAGTTCAATCCAAGCTTAGCTTACTCTCAAGCAGTTTTAGTTAGCTGGCCACCTGTATTGAAATCCTAAATGAAGTAGGAAAAAAAATTAATTTAAAATTTACCTATCCTTAATTTTTTTTTTCCCCAAAAAGTTGCCTTTCCCTAGTCAGAGAAGAAAATTTAATCCAATTAATAATCAATTAAACTAGAATTTAATTTTTTTTTAAGTTAAAAGGATTCAAATCCAAACTCTCTAGCCATAAATACCACTAGCCAACTCAATAACCAACATAACCTGCAGAGAAAGCAGAGAATAGAAAATTAATTAAGAGCCTTGCTATTTAAACAGAAAAAAATAAACAAAAGCAAGATAGCTACTACACCGTACGGTGTAAGACGAAAAAGACAAAATAATTTATTAGTACTACGATGTTATAATTCATTCTGTCTTCCTTTTGTATCTTTAGCATTTTCCATTAATTAATTCAACTTCGAGGCAATAATAAGAGTTCTGATGGGAAATTCTTAAACCAAACAACATGGTCTGGAAATTTAATGGCAAATGATTGCAGCAAACAACTTCCAGTCCACAATTCCTAAAACTGAAAGTGCTAGGGAATTTATGAATTTTGTTGGAGAGCGTTCTTAGTCTCAATTAGCTGATAAGTCTCTTGTTGGGACATTAATGGTACTTTGACCATTATGAAGTTTGATGGTTCACGTACTATGCATTAGCATCTCATTGAGATGATACATATAGTAGCAAAACTAAAGTCCATGGGAATGAAAGTGAGTGTAAGTTTCCTTGTGCAATTTATCATTAATTCCTTGCCTCCTGAATGTAAAGAAATAAGGAATTCACTCAGTTAATCCTATGGGCTAGAAAGGAGCCAGAAAGAAACCTACAAAAAGAATTGTGGAAAAAGTATGCATGGAGCATCAAAGATAAATAAGGAATTTGCTCAAATCTAGAACCGGGATTTAAGAATGTAAAGTGCCATTTTTGTAAAAAATCTGGACACTTTAAGACAGATTGCCTGAAATGTAAGGCATTGTTCGAAAGGAAAAGTAAGCCTGGTACTTTAGTATGTTTCGAATCAAATTTGGCTAAACTTCCTTATAATACCTGGCGGATTAATTTTGGTTGTACCACTCATGTTTCAAGTACGATGCAGGGATTCCTTAAGATCCAAACCACAAGTACAAATGAGAAGTTTGCCTTCATAGGAAACCAACTCAAAACTCCAGTTGAAGCTATTGGAACCTATTGTTTGATTTTTTAGATATTGGACATCATTTAGATCTTTTTCAAACTCTTTTATGTTCTTCTTGAAAGTTAGTTTTTTTTCTTCTAAACTTGATTTGGTGGGATATACTTTTCAATTTGGAAATGGACGTTTCATTTTGTTTAGACATATCATTTAAGTATTTATGGTATTCTTTGTGATGGTTTATACAAATTCAAGCTTGATGACCTTTTTGCTGAATCTTTATTAACCTTGCATCATAATGTTGGCATATAAACGTGGTTTAGTAAATAAAAATTCAGTTTACTTGTAGCATGGACATTGAGGTCATATATCCAAATAAAAAAATAGAAAGATTGGTAAAAAATGAAATCCTTCAAATATCGATCTCAACATTTGTGTAGAATGTATTAAAGGAAAACAAACTAAACACACAAATGAAAAAGGAGCCGCTAGAAGCACACAACTTTTTGAGCTTATGTACACAAATATATCAAGGCTATATGATGTCACATCTTGCGGTGGAGAAATGTATTTCATTACCTTTATTAATGACTTTTCAGGTATGGCTATATTTATTTGCTACAAGAAAAATCTCAATCAGTGAATGCCTTAGAGATACTTATTAATGAGGTTGAAAGGTAATTAGATAGAAAGATGAAAATTATGAGGTTTGTTTAACAAAGATGGTGAATATTATAGGAAATTCACTGAAAAGGGACAATGCCCTGGTCTATTTGCTAAATTCCTTGAAAGACATAGCATATGTGCTCAATACACAATGTTTGGTACACCAAAACAAAATAATGTTGCAGAAAGGCATAACTATACATTAATGTTTAGTTTTTCGTCTTTTAACCTTATCATTGTGGATGGAAGCTTTAAAGATGGTTATGTACCTATAAAATATGGTTCCTAGCAAGACTCCTTTTGAATTTAGACAGGAAAGAAACCAAGTTTAAGGTACTTGTATGTTTGGGTTGCCTGGCGGAAGCAAGGATTTATAATTCACGTGAAAAGAAAGTGGATTCAAGAAACTAGATTCAAGAACAACCACTGGTTTTTCCATTGGTTATTTAAAAAAAATGTAAATGATATAGATTTTATTGTCTTAACTATAGTACAAGAATTGTTGAATCTAGAAATGGTAGGTTTATTGAAAATGGCAAAGCTAGTGGAAGTATAGAGCCATGCAACGTGAAAATTCAAGAAGTTAGAGTGCAAATTGCTTTGCATTTAGCTGTTTCTAAGATTGTTGTTCTTAAAGTTATTAAATGATTTAATAACTTTCAAGAACAAGTAAATAACCACACACCCTATAATAAAGCTGTCGATAATGAATTAGCTATAGTATATTAACTGCATGAAGTAGCATAAAGAAGGTCTCAAAGATAAAGAATGTTAGCTATTTCTAATGATTATGTGGTTTACCTACGAGAGCCATAATTTGACTTGGAAATTGATAAAGATCCATTTTCGTTTTCACAAGCCATGAAAGTGTTAATTCTAGTAAATAGTTCGAAGCCATGAAAGAAAAATTGAAATCAATAGATCATATGAAGTATAGGATCTTGTTAAATTGCCTAAAGGTTGTAAAAAGAATTATGTGTAAATGGGTCTTTAAGATCAAGCACAACTCAAATGGCAATATCGAACAATTCAAGGCCCGACTTGTTGCCAAAGTTTTACTCAGAAAGATGGTGTTGATTATAAAAGGATTTTTTCGCCAGTTTTTAAAAAGGATTCATTTAGAATTATCATGGCACTGGTAGCTTATTATGATTTAGAGTTACACCAAATGCGTATGAAAACTACTTCTCTAAATGGAAATTTAAATGAAGAAGTTTACATGGCCAAACCTAAAGGTTTTCTAGTTGAAGGAAAAAAGCACATGGTGTGTAAATTAAAAAAGTCAATATACGGACTTAAACAAGCTTCTCGACTATGGTATCTTATAAGTTCAATGATACCATCATTTCCTTTAGATTTAGGGAGAACACTGTTGATCGATGTATATATCAAAAAGTAAATGGGAGCAAGTTTATATTTTTTATTCTATACGTTGATGATATTTTACTTAATGCTAATGATCTTGACTTATTGCATAAAACCAAGTATTCTCTTTAAGAACTTTCAAATGAAAGATATGGGAGAGGCATCGTATGTGATTGTAATTGAAATATTCCATGATAGATCACATAGATTTTTAGACTTGTCTTAGAAAGTATACATTAATAAGGTTTTAGAGAGATTCGAAATAGAGAAATATTATGTAAATATTGTTCCAATTCAAAAAAGAGATACGTCCAACCTTATGCAATGCCTAAAGAGTGAATTGAAGCATAAACAAATAGAGAATATTCCTTATGCATTCACTGTTGGAAGCTTGATGTATACTCAGATTTGTACAAGACCAAATATCAACTTTGTTGTTTGAATGTTGAACAGATATTAAAATAATTCAGGATTAGATCATTCGAGAGCTACAAAAAATATATTGAGATACTTGCAAAGAACAAAAGGCCACGTGCTCACTTATACGAGATCTGATCATCTTGAGGAAATAGGATATTCAAATTCAAATTTTGTTGGATGTGTTTATATGAGAAAATCTACATTTGCCTATTTGTTCGTTTTAACTGAAGAGGCAATCTCATGGAAAAGTGTAAAACAATCCATCATTGTTGCATTGACTATAGAGGCTGAGTTTGTGGCATGCTTTGAGGCATTCTTCATGGATTAAAGCTACATAACTTTGTTTCAGGACTTGGAATTGTTGACAGTATTGCCAAGCTACTGAAAATTTATTGTGACAACTCTACAATAGTCTTCTTTTCTAAAAACAACAAGTGTTCTAAGGGTGCTAAACACACAGAATTGAAATGCTTTACCATTAAAGAAGAAGTTTAAAACAAAGGGTGTTAATTGAGTGCATTGGTACCAAATTTATAGTTATGGATCCGATAACAAAAGGGTCATCACTAGAGATTTTCAGTGAATGTGTAGAGAGGATAGATATTGTTGGCTATCATTATTGATATTGTGTTGAAGTTTTATGCTCTTTATGTATTTGACACACTGAGCTTATTTTAAGTATTATTTATAGTTTGTTTATATCCTGTTTTATTTTATTAGTATATACATGAATGGATTATTTTAGTGTTAGTAGGATAAGAGTAGTGTTATGTTGAAAATGGTCCTCTCTCCACTGGGAAAAAGGACGATATTTTTCTCTCCATAAACAATAGTGTATTAAAAACTAAAGGGTTAAGAAAGAGAAACATGATTTTTCATCATCTTTGATTTTTTGTAGTCAATTTCATTCAAGAGATCGCTTATGGATCAAGGTAATGTTTTCTCTTCATTACATGTTGGGAAAATCTTATTATTCCAAGTTTCATGGTTCATGGTTAATGCAGGGGAAGTTTAACATTTTAAAATTCCATTGATTCTTGAGAATATTATAATAAGGGAATAATCTAAATTCAGATAGATTTGAAAGAACACTGTGAACCTAGTGTTTAAGACTTATGGATTTCATAGAATGCCAAGAATTAGCTAAACTCAAAAACTCACATAGAGCTTTGAAAACGGAAGAATATTATTGAACTCAAATTTTCCTTCAAAGGTTACAAGACAGGGCTATGTATACTATTACTAATTATCTTAAATCACGAAGAAAAAGGAAAATAAATGCCTAAAAAAAAGGATCTATAATCTACATCATTCCCCCTAATATGGAGAGAATTTGCCCTTAGTGCGCGATTTCTATTGTTATAGGTGTCAATTTACAAGTGTACACAACAAGTAATATATTGATGAGTATTCAGATCGTCTCCACAGGGATTGATGTTATAAGACTTGTTACAACAATCTTAATAGTGAAGTTTTGTTCTAAATTAAATAAGACAATTTATGAAAGTAATAAAATAATTAAAATAAAATGTAATAAATAAAGATGCAATAAAGAAACTGCTTTGTATTAAAGTGAGTATATTCAAAGTATAAAAAAAGTTTGATAGATTTTATCTTGTTTGAAAATTTAATTATTTTCTATTGTTTTTTAAGTAAGTAAGCTATGAAATTTTTCCCTATAAATTTTTAATATATCAACATGTGCTTTATAAAATTTTAGATTTTTTTAATTGGGGAATAATTTTCTAGAAATCGAAGAATATAGGCTGTTTTGTTTTTAGAACATATAAGAGATGTTTAAAATGAGAAATTTGAGGATGATGGAGTTTATATTATTTGATGGGGGGAAAACACACATCTCCACACCTTCTTTTCTCTTCTTTCCCCTCAAATTCTTCTTCTCATTTCTCTTTGGAATATATTTTTAATAAATAAAATTAGTTTTATTTCAATTTTCAAATACCTTTTTTTTTAATTATGTGTTTTTCAATTTTAATAATTTTGTTTATTTCAAACATATTTAGCTAATTATTAGTAGTTAGGGTGAGGTGAAACTCTTAGTAGAAAAATATGATTTAATCAAATTATATTTTTAATTGTACGAATTGAATTATTTTTTATTTAATTTTATCATTTTTTATGTTTTAAAATTTTGATTTATTGTAGACAAAAATGGGAGTTTGGCACAATGAATTCTTAATATCTTAGTATAAAATATGGTAAAATAATATTTTGACTTATTGTAGATAAGTTGAGTTTTGACACATTAAGTTGTTAATCCACAATAAAATTAATGAAATATTATTTTAATTTATACAATCAATCTCTTGGAAAATAAAATAAAGAGAAAAAGAATTTGTTAAATTGTATTTATTATTAGGAGTGGATCGATAACCCTAACTAATTCAATTTTATAGTTTTTTCTTAAACTAAATTGCATATTTTTAGACTTTATTTTTATTTTTTATAAACTTAAATAAACAAATTAGATCATTTCTCTATGGATCGACCTCGAACTCACCGAGTTATAATATAACAAGACATTTTTATACTCGGGAGTTAGAAATTATTTTTAAGTTGTGTCAAGTTTTTGGCGTCGTTGCCGGGGAGAGATATTTATTTTGTTTAATTTTTCATTTTCTTTTACTTTTGTGTAAATTTTCGATAATCCCCTTTTCTTTTCTTAAATTCTCTACTATCTCCATATCTTTCATAATTTCAATTTTACCCCAACAACTCTCGTTTTTGGCTCATTCTTCTCATAATTATAGTTTGATCACAATATCATAGAAAATTTTGAATAGGTCCCCAGCAAATTTTTCCCATAAACCTCAAATTTGGACCTACAACTTAAACTTCTTTATACAATAATTGGATTATTTTTTTATCTGATTTGGACTCAATAAAAAGAATATTGACTTTAAAAATTACAAGGCCCATTAATTTGAATTAATCACTTACACTACAAGAAAACATGCAATAAATGACCGAAAATAACTATCATAAAAGGAGGTGCATGAGAGACAATTTATATGTCATCTATGTCACTGTCATTGATTTATGACATAGTATTTTTTGTCGTTAATTTATGATGGCTTTTCACAGTCATATATCTGTTACACAATATTTTAATATAAAAAATAATTAAATAAAATTTAAATTTATTTACACCCCTTTTTTAAAAAATTTTGGCGAAAAATTGAATAATCAGTTGTAATTTTATTATTCAATTTTGGCAGTAAATTATTTATGACAGAATGTACAATGCCTATTTCCCGTCATAAAGTTTTGATTTTTTAAAAATATATATTACAATTATAATTTATTGATGAATTCCTATTTAATATAATAAAAAACTAATAAAATTTAATATTAATTAACATCCATTCAATCCAACAAACTAATTTCAAAATAAACACATCTAATATTCAATGAGATCACATTAATAAATAATAAAATATCTTAAATTGAAAAAACCATCCCAAAGTATAAAAAAATAGTTAAATTCTAATCAGCCTCCAAGAAAAGCAATTAAAATTCCAGTCACCAAGAAAAGTTACTTAATAAAACTTCCAAAGATTAATTCAAGTATTCCAACAATAAGACTTGGATTAATTCAAGTATTCCAACAACAAGACTTGTAGTAAAACTTCTAGTAGCAATCCAAATTAACTTCTAGCAGCAATCCAATCTTCCAAGAGCATTCTAATTCCAGCCACATACCCTGCAACACTCCAACTATATCTAAAAACCAAAGTTGTATTGCTATTCTCCTCAGCTCTAAATTCTAAAAACTGAGCTGAGCACAAAGCAATTGTCTTTTCCTTAGGAAGCTATAATAAAATAAGGTTACTCAATAAGAAAAATAAATTGGATATTTGGAAGCTATAATAAAATGTAATTCGATTTTATACAAATGAAATAATTGACCATTAATTAGTTTTGATGAAAAAAATGAGTGAAAAAAAGCATCTAATTTTATAATAATAATAATAATAATAATAATAATAATAATAATAATAATAATAATATAAAATTATCAAACATAAAAACAGGGGAATGGAAGAGAGCTCCTATTTCTCCTCTGTTTTCTTTTATTATTTTTAAATAGGGAATGGAAAGATCAGATCTTGTTGCAATTGCAAATTTTGTTTCTATTCTAAATGCTGCATGGATTAAAATTAAACCTTACATATGCTACCACTATGAAGCACAACACTTAAAAAAATAACTTTTCTATAATGTTGTGAAAAAAATATTGTATCAATTATATCCGCGGAATATCAGCCTGGCAGAATAATTTGTTTTAATAATATTCAACATAAATTTAATCTTCTCATAAATAAATTAAGCATCTATCTAATTATGCCATAAAAGTATTATGAGCACTGTCCTGTACTATTTTATTTGAATAAGGATATTTTATCAAAACAGGCTAAAAACCAAATGCTTATAACACCAGTTGAACAAATAATGCAGAAGTTGAAACATAGGATCTAATTGTATTTTGCGTGCATAATGATAAATCAATCAGTGTCTCCTAGCACATAATGCATCCAAAAAATCCAAAGTGCTTTACAAGTCTGTAGCATCACAAATTAATTGTAAAATAAGCATGTTGAATCATATTAATAAAAAGACTAATCCGTGTGCATAAGACTACACCCAGACCTTATCTGATCAAGTTCTCTGATTCAATATTATCAGTTTCCAAGCAATATTGAAGACAACTTCTCTATGAAGCCCTTCAATATAATCAACTTCTGTTAGGAGTAGCACTTGTTATTGAACTTAAAATTCTCTTCATCTTCTTTTTCGTTCAAAATCAAAGGTGCATATTTACAAACAAAGATAATAGTATAATTTTATTAAAAAAATTAAATTTTTTATCCTTTTATTTTCTTTTTTAGAATGAAACACAAAATTGAACACAGAGATGAATATATAGCTACACTAATGAAATCAAAATTATTGATTCAAAACTAAAACATAATAAAAAGGAAATAAAAAAGTGAAGAAATGTTACCTAGGCTCAAAACTCTAGCTCCTGTTCCTGCAGCCACCACACAATAGCCATTGCCGCCACTGCTTTTAATCTTTTATGTCGATCTCCACCACCATTAGAACCATAAAGACCCGGTCATCAAATCCCAGCCGTAAATACCACCGATTTACTGCAAGAATCACCAAACACGACTACCAAACAGCATCGAAACCTCCACCATCGTTCACTATCTTCCAGTACGATTCACCAGCCACCACCAACAACATATTACTCGTTATTAGCTGTATCTATTTAGTTACCTCCCTCTTCCAGCCCCTTCCCCTTTCAATGGAATTGAAGCCAAAAATCAACACTGGCTCTTTTGTAATTTTTGATCAAATGCTCGCGAATCGAAGAGAACCTCTAGCAGGATGTCGACTTGTGGCCTATGGGTGGGATTCGAAGGTCGACTCTTTTACTTGGGTTAATTGGTTGTAAATGTAGAAATTTTGTTTGATCATGAGTGAGGAGGGTTTGAGCTTCTAGGGTTTCAATTTCTTAGGTTGAGAGAGAGAGTGATCAATGTGTTGAGTGAGGTTTTTTAACTTAGAATATTTTGTAGTATTTTTCTAAAACTCACCGTTTCAATTCCTTCATTTAATTTTTTACATCATTTAGATTATTAATAAAATTATAACACATTGTTTTCTTTTTCTTTTAATAAAATATCACACCAAAATTTTGGTCAAATACAGGTCAAATTAATATTTCTATCATAATTTCTTGATAGAAAAAATTTAAATCACAATTCTATCATAAATTCTTGATAGATAATAATTCTATCACAAAACCATCATCAATTCATGACAAACCAAAATTCTATCATGATTCGGTTATACTATAATGATAGAAGTCAAATCCGTTATAAATTGTCTGTCATCTATTATCAGTTTTTTTGTAGTGTTAGTTGGTTGGTAATTTTAATTAAAACAAAAAGAAAAAGTGTCTACACTTTAATTATTTCTTTTCTTATTTATTTATTTATTTCTGTAATTTAATTTTTGCATTCATTTTATTTTTCTTTTTGGCATTTACTTTGTTTATATGTTTGGTTTACTGCCTATTTAATTATTTTATTTTTAGTTAATTAATTTTTAGTTTATTTATTTTTGTTTTGTATTTTTTCATCTTGTACACTTATCTTGTTTATTTTTCATTTTTTTTCTTAATTTGTGTAATTTTCAATTTCTTTTATGTTATTCATTTGTTTGTGTATTATCCTTACAATATAATTTCACACTTACACATCATCATCATCATCATCATTGCATGAGACGTTGGTCTTGAACTTCAAGTGGCAAGTTAATTCGTAGATCTCATTTACCACCAACAATCATGGACGAAATCCAAGACGAAAAATTTTGGGCCAACTTAATCCTCCAATTGATCAAGGAGATAAGCCAATCTCGATTTCCTCCAAAAGCATCTCGATTCAACTTCACATAAGGTATTATCCCACTTTTACCAACATTTCATGGTTTAGAATATGAGAATTCATCATTGCATCTAAGAGATTTTGAGGAAGTTTGTAATACATACACAGACCAAAATAGTAGCATGAACATAATTAGATTAAAACTTTTTCCTTTTTCATTAAAAGATAAAGATAAAACCCAGCTATAAAATCTTAAATTTGGATCAATAAGAACTCCGAATAACATGCAAGAACAATTTTCGAAAAAATTCTTTCCACCTTACAGAACCAATTCTTTTAAAAGGCAAATCACTTCTTTCATTAAAAAAAATGGAGAAAGACTATACCAATGTTGGGATAGATTTAAGGAATTGCTTAACATATGTCCACACCATGGTTTTGAAACTTGGCGATTGATCACTTATTTCCACGAGGGCTTAACACCCCAAAGTAGACAAGTTGTAGAAATGATGTGTAATGGTGAATTTAGAGATAAAAATCTTGAAGATGCACTAGATTAGCTTGACCAATTAGCTGAAAAAGCACGACATTAGGATATTGTTGGAACTTTTGAATTGACTAATAAACCACATTATCTCCTTCTAGTGGAGGAATCTGTAACCTTAGGGAAGATCATGATTTACAAGTAAAATTTGCATCCCTAGTTAGAAAGGTTGAAGTTTTGAAAAATAAAAAAAGTGATCAAGTAAAATCTGTTTAAGAAATTGCATGCGATGTTTGTATTTCTAATGATAATTTCACTCAAGATTGTCCCACTCTGTGTAGAATTAAAGAATGTTTGCATGATTAAACTAATGTCATCAACACTTTTAACAAGTCAGACCCATATTCACAGACTTATAATCATGGTTGAAGAAATCATCCAAATTTTAGTTGGAGAAATAATAATAATGCACAATCTTCACAAGCACCACCTCCACAAAATTTTCAAACTGCTCAACCTTATGCACCATATGTTCCACCACCATGGAAAAATTTGGAAGATACAATGCATTCATTCATTAGAAAACAAGATATTATTAACAATCAAAATGCACAAACTTTTTCTAATTTGCAAGATACTCCTATTAAAATTGCTTCTACACTCATAATTCAAGAAAAAGGAAAATTTCTAGCTCAACTATAACCAAATCCTAAGATTCAACAAAATTCACCTATCGGCCAAGTCAAGTCAGTTTTAACTCTTCGTAGTAGTAAGGTTGTTGATCGACCTATTCATGAACCCTATGAAAATAAAGATAATGAAATTCAAAGGGTAAGGAAAGACTAAATAAACTTACACCTAGTGAAAAAATAATCATTGTTCCATCTGAACCATCATTTCCAAATGCTTTGAATAAACCAAGGAAATCAAATCACTCTTCTGAAATTTATGAAATCTTTAAGCAAGTGAAAATTAACATTCCTCTGTTAGATGCAACCAAGCAGGTACCTTCATATGCCAAATTTTTAAAGAACTTATGCACTATTAAGAGGAAATTAAAGGTAAAAATAAGTGCTTTTATGGCCGAACATGTAAGTACAATTTTGTCTACGAATAATAAGTTGAAATATAAACATCCTGGTTGTCTTACTATTTCTTGTATTATTGGAGATCACAAAATTGAGCATAATTTGTTAGACCTTGGTGCTATTGTTAATTTGCTTTCATATTCAGTTTATTTTCAACTTAATCTTAGTAAGTTAAAATCAACTTTAACTACACTTTTGTTTGCCGATAGATCAGTTAAAGTACCAAAAGGAATAGTGGAAGATGTTTTAGTACAAGTTGATAAATTCATATACCTTGTGGATTTTATTATCTTAGAAACTGAACCTGTTGTGAATAATTATAAATCAATTCTTGTAATTTTGGGTCGACCATTTTTAGAAACTGCTAATACTTTGATTAATTGTAGGAATAGTTTAATAAATTTTTCATTTAGAAATATGACTCTAGAATTGAATGTTTTTAACATGTGTAGGTAACTTAATAAAGAAAATGAGAATGAAGATGAAATTGATGAACAAAAGGAATTGTTTGAATCATATATAGAGGAGAATAGTCAAAAAGGAATTTTTTCTGAACACAGTGATATTTGTTTGGTTAATTCATTTGAATCAAATAAGCAACTTGAACACGATATTCTTGTCAGACTTTACAAAATGATGGTGGGAAACCAAAATTTGACGAGCTTGGAATCAATGAAAAGACTGAACAACAAGAAGTATCTAAATTGAAATTGAAATTGAAATCTTTACCAAAGGGATTGAAATATGTTTATCTTGGAGAAGAACAAACTTATCATGTTGTGATCTCTTCTACCCTATCAAGCGACCAAGAAGGTAAATGACTATATGTTCTTAAAAAGCATAAAAACGCAATTGGATTGACTTTAAATTATATTAAAGGTATTAATCCTTTAATTTGCACACATAGAATCAATTTAGAAGAAATATTAAAACATATCAACAACCTCAAAAAGATTAAACCCACACTTGAAAGAAGTAGTAAAAACTGAAGTTCTTAAATTACTTGATGCAAGAATTATCTATCCTATCTCTGATAGTAAGTGAATAAGTCCTACACAATTAGTGCCTAAAAAATATGGAATCATTATTGTTAGAAATGAAAAAGGCGAATTAATTCCAACACGAATTACAACTAGTTGGCGCATGTGCATTGATTATAAAAAATTAAATAAAGCCACTAAAAAAGAACATTTTCTATTACCATTTCTTGACAAAAGACCACATTTACATGTCCCTTTGGAATATTTGCATTTAAAAGAATGACATTTAGACTTTGTAATGCTCTTGCAACATTTCAAAGATGCATGTTAAGTATTTTCACTGATATGATTAAATATTATTTAGAGGTCTTTATGAATGATTTGACTGTGTTTGGGAATTATTTTGATGATTGCCTTGATGATTTGGAAAAAGTTTGAAAAAGATTTGTTGAAAAAGAACTCATATTAAATTGTGGAAAATGTCATTACATGGTTACTTCTAGAATTATTTTGGGTAATGTTGAATTTGTTAAAGGAATTGAAGTTGACAAAGCAAACATTGAAGTCATATCTAAATTGTCACAACCAAAAACAGTTAGAGATGTACGATCCTTTTTAGGACATTTAGGATTTTATAGGGATTCATAAAAAACTTTAGTGTCATATCTAAATTATTTTCTAACTTCTTTTTAAAAGGTGCACCATTTGAATGGACTGATGATTGTCAAAAATCTTTGGGAAAATATCCACTTTCCACCCGTTTTTTCCAACTTTTTTAAAAATACACAATTCCTTCTCTTTTTGGTTGGAATCCACCTACAGTTATATTTTGTTTCATTTTTCCACTTTCGTTTAGAATCCGTTAAGAAAACTAACGGAAACTTTAAAAATGACCATTTTACCCCCCAAAACGAAAATTACAATTTCACCTTAAAAATTAAAAAAAATAATTAGATTAAATCTAATTATTTTTCCCATCAGTTAATAAAAGAAATTAATTCCACAACCATCAAATGTAAGGTTTTTTTTAATATGTCTATAATTAGAATACTAAATTATAACAGTAGTATTAAAAATAGTTCAATCTCGCAAACCATCAATTGAATTTAAGATAAGTAGAGTTACATTATTCGTTGAGTTATAATCTCTAGTAGTTAAGATTTTTTTGTACTTCATTAACACACCAATAATGATATTTATCATTAAATCTGATTATTTTTTGCATTTTTTGGGGAAATTGTAATTTTCGTTTTGGGGGTAAAATTGTAATTTTTTTAAGTTTCCGTTAGTTTTCTTAACGAATTTTAAACGGAAGTGGAAAAGTGAAATAATATGTAACTTTAGGTGGATTCCAACCAAAAAAAGAAAGAATTGTGTATTTTTGAAAAAGTTGAAAAAAATAGGTGGACGGTAGATATTTTCCCAAAATCTTTTGAGAAAATAATTTATCTTTTGACATCTGCACCTATTATGCAATCTCTTAATTAGTCTTTACCTTTTGAATTAATGTGTAATGCAAGTGAATTTGTTGTTGGTACTATTTAGGACAAAGAAATGATGGTAAGTCGTTTGTGATTTATTGTGCGAGTAAGAATTTGAATTGTACTCAAATGAATTATTCGACAAATGAAAAAGAATTACTTGCTGTGGTGTTTGCATTAAACAAATTTCGCTCATATTTACTTAATTTTAACATTGTTGTTTTTACTTATCACACTGCTGTGAGATATTTAATGACTAAACAAGATGTCAAACAAGGACTAATTTGTTGGATTTTGCTACTTGAAGAATTTGACTTCGTCATCAAAGATAAAAAGGGTGCCGAAAATGTCGTTACTGATTGATGTGCATAATTTATATACATATTTTGCCCTTAATTATATAATTGCTAGATATTTTCATTGGTCATTTTTAGTTAATTGAATAGGGAATTAATTGGAGATTATGGATGAAAAGTGCAAAAAGAATAACAATTGGACAACATTGAAGATCAAGTCAATTTGTGGAAGCAGTTAAGCAAATATGTATAAAATTCAATCCGAAGAAGCCGAAGCCAATAAATTGAATTCTACATGCTAGTCCAAACAAAGAAGAAATTTAAAGCTAAAGTGGCCTGCATGTAAGAAGCAATTACATGGCATTAAATGAAAATTCCAAGTGGGCTTCACGTGCATGGGCTCAAAGTCGGTTGTGCTTGGCTTGTTTTAAAACCTTTTGATTTGGGGAGCCCCTAAGTTACAATCAGTGTATCTTACATTTTTTGTCTTATTTTCTTTGGCAAATATCATATGAGTCCTCTTAATAGTTCTTATTGTCAAGTTTTTAAAGTTGTGGATGTATTTGTCTTCTTCCATCCCTCCTGCATCTATTCTTTATTTTTTCTAAGATTTTATTTATTTCTCTAAACATTAATAAATGGTTATCAAATTCATAAAAATCTATTATTTCATAATAAACTTCTGGTCCTAAATTTATTATTCCTGACCTTTCTTGTTCTAGAATATCTATTTTCTGATTAATTAAATTTATATATATATTGATTATATTTTCCCAACCTAACATCATATGGTCTATACTATTTGCTAGTTCTTGTATTATATTAACTGCTTGATTCATAATGTTTCCTTTTTATACCAGTAAATTAAAAATTTTATAAATTCGTCTATAAACTTCATTTTCTTTTCTATCAAGATTTCTCCTCCTGTAGTTTCTATAGATCTTTCTCTAAGTTCCTCAGTTAATTCAAGTTCTATATTTCTTATATTATTTTTCTCAGCCTTGATAGCTCAGATTAAATTCTTTATTTCTTCTTTATTAAATACCTTTAATGTGTATAAACTATCAACTATTGATCTTATTGGATCCATTTATTACCAACTTAGACTTACGTATTATTATAATTATGTTTCGGTATAAATAGAATCTATGGCTCTGATACCATTTTTGGCCGCTGCTTTACTAAACTGAGTTATATGAATTATTATATAAAGAACCAAATTATTGGATTAATTTCTAAATAAATAATAAATTATAATTCAATTTCTTCATTATCTGAATTTTCTACATCATTAATATAAGATGGTCCAGCTTCTTGGTTTGATGGTCCAGCTTCTTGGTTTTCATTTTCTATATACGCTAATGTTATATCAACTCATTCATCTAATGTTAACATAATTATGTTATGTTTTAGGTTATCTATTTCGATATGGTTTATTATCTTTCTTTTTATTTCCTGAGGAAGATCTAATGAAAAAACAGCTAATAAATCTTCTGTTCTGACAAGCTCATGTTTACTAAACAGGTATGAGTCTTGTTTATATGTTCCTAAATTAAAGTCTATTATCATCATATAATCGTTATATGTTATTCTAGTACAGGGATCTATCATATATTCTTTGGATTCACCTAAATAAAATTTATGACTCATATTATAGCAGATAATTAAACACTTCCTTTTTCATTAAAATAACATGCTCTTCCTCCATAAATTTCCTCATTACTGATCATCAACAAACTCCCACCAACAGATAAGGTTTGAGAATTATTACCTAGCTTATCTTCGTTTCCTTGCCTTCCAATCTGTTTCCAGTGACCTGTAGCTTGGATGTCCTTACTCCCTCAACGGCCTCCTTGCCTCAACGGGATCTGCGGACTTCATCAGCCTTACTGTATGGATCTTGATTGTTTGTCTTAGAATTGTCGGATAAGTTTAGGTTTCTCTTTTCTTTCTGTAGGGTTATTTGTTTTTTATTAGTGATTCGATTTTAGGAGTTTGAGCTCTTGAGTTTTAGTTTTTCATTTTTTTTTCAGAAAATTTGAACTGTCGGCAAAGACTGAATTATTGTGAATGATAAGCTCTGAGAGCTTTTTCCTCCCTTTGATTTATTTATATTTACAATCTATTACATTATTGCCCATGTATTATTGGGTTGTTTACATCACTGCTTACGTGTTGTTATATTACAATGACATTGCTACCCTTATATTATTGGGTGCTTACATCACTGCTTATGTAATCTATTACATTATTGCCCATGTATTATTGGGCTGCTTACATCACTGCTTACGTGTTGTTCTTTATGCTGTCTGCTTCATCTTGTTGGGAATCTTTTTTATGTTGTCTGCCATTTCCATGAGTTGGTAGGCCTGCTCCATGGTTTTACTGCTGCTAGGGAAACGCATAGTGCTTATTTCGTTGATGAAGTCTAGTAACAAATTTGAAGGTGTATGCCCATCCTCAGAAGTGATAAGGATGTAATTTTGGAATTTGATAATGGTTCTGAAATTCCTTTTATACAACTATTTGGCTATGCTCCATATGGCCTTTATTCCTCTAGCTCTTCGTGTTCTGATCCAAGATTCATTTATGTGTGGAACATTCGTGTATTCTGTCTCAACTTCAATTTGGAAATTCTTTGTGAGGTGACCTATGGAGATCATGTAAAAAGCTTGGTATTCTACATTCTGATAGTATTCAGGGCTTATAGTGTAGAATTTTAAATATATCTACCTTTTTTGGGCAAACCTTGATACCTCTTTGACCAATAAGTCATCAAGATTGGCTATTTTCTGAAGGTTTATATCTGGATATACTAAGTCTAAATACCCGTATTTTGCTATTCTTCCAACAAGGAGTGGATCTGCTCCTTTTGGAGCAATCATTCTTGGGTACATATTTTTTCCAGGTGCTTTGAAAACTGTGTTTTTATAAGAACAAGTGGAATATACCCATGTGGAGAATTGTTTATACTCTTCTTCTTTTGGATTTAGGGGTTTCTCCTCTTCTTCTATGAAAGGAGTGTTTATTTGGATAAACTTTTTTGGAGGATCTGATTTTGGTGACTCAATTTCTATGGATATGGTTTTATTTAGAACTGGATCAGTGATTGGTTTATCCTCTCTGAAGGGTCCACTACTGCTTCCTGTATTTTCCGGTTTAATGTTTATTGGGCTCGTGTTTATAGAGAGTGCTTTTGTTAGGTCGTCTATGTATGACTCTAACAAATTTACTCCTTTCTCATGAGCCTCAGAAGCTTCTTTCAAATAGTTTATTGCATCAATTATGTCAGATGCTTCATTTTTTAGCCTCTGTACTTCAGCTTCTATTTTCCCAATGATTCTATTTACTTTGGGATTCATTCTCCAAATTCTATGTTTCTGCTCAAAAAATCTGCAAGGAAATTGTTAATTCCTTTATATAAACAATTTTAAAATTATAATATGACAGATAAGCTTGCCATCTATGCAATCTCCTATACTGTGGTTCATTTGGTAATATTCTATTAACAAGAGAATTTACTTGAGAATTATCAGTTTCTATGATAAATTACTTTTGAAGTAAAAATAATGAAAATTTCTTTATTCCTTTATATATTGCAAGGAGTTCTTTTTCATGTACTGGATAATTTACTTGTGCTTGATTAAAAGTTCCGCTAGTATATCTACAAATTTAATTTATATCGGTTTTAAGTATTGCTCCCTAATATAAATCAGATGCATCTGTTTGTATTATTAATCTATCTTTTTCCTCTGGTAATCTTAAGGTTGGAAGATTTTTACATTCTTCTTTTAGCTTTTTTACAGTTTCTGTGTGTTCTTCGTTCCATCCTCTAGTATTATTTTTTCTTAATAATTTTTTGAAGTATATTTCTCTTTTTTGATAGATCTTTTATAAATCCTTCTGCATAATTTAAACATCCTAAGAATTTTTGTATTTGTTGTTTATTTTCTAACTTATCTGGAAACTCAGTTATTTTCCTTCCTATATGACTTTGGAGTCTGATTCCATGTTTATCAAGAATCATACCTAAAAATTCTATTTTCTTATATTCTATAATTACTTTTTTACTGGACAGTACTATGCCTTCTTTGATACATATGTTAACAAATTCTTTTAAATGATGTCTATGTTCTTCTAATGTTTCTGAAGCTATTAATATATCATCAACATAGACTATAATATAGTTATAGTCTCTAAATATTTTATCCATTCTACTTTGAAAAATTTGTGGGGCATTTTTTAGTCCAAAAGGCATTACTAACCATTCATAATATTCTTGTGGGGTGCTAAAAGCTGTATAAGGTACACTATTTTCTTCCATTTTTATTTGCCAAAATCCTAATTTACAGTCAAATTTTGAATAGTAAGTTTTATTTTTTACTAAATTTATTAGAACTTCTTTATTTTGGAGAAAGTATCCATCAAATTTTGTGTATTTATTTAGTTCTTTGTAATTTATTACCATTCTTGCCTTTCCTCTAACCTGTTCTGCTCTTTTCCTAACCATAAAGGCAGGACTATTACTATTTCTAATAAGTTTTAAATTTAATAGTTCTTTTATTTGAATTTTAAATTCTTCTTTATCTTCTTCTGTGTACATCATAGGTTTTAACCTTATTATTCTATTTTCAATTAGTTTTATTTTTGCTTTGGGATGGTCTGGTTTCCATAATGCTAATGGATTTTCTTTATAAACTTGCTTGAGCTGTGATTTTATTGTTTCTAATTGTATATTATAACTTTGTCCTTTTTGTATTAAATAGTGTTTTTCATAAATATACTTATCACCACGCTGGACTGGCTGAACTTTGTAAGGTTTAAATTCACGAGGTATACAAAGAATATGGTTACAAGGGGTTTTTAAGGTGATCATATAAGGAGTTTGTTGGTAATATTGGAATTGTTGTATAAAATCATTTCCTAAAAGGATATCACAATCCATACTATTATATTGAAAGATTTGATTAATACGTACTATTTTACTGCCTAATAATATTTCAAAGTTTAGAATAGATTGACTTACATGTTGTTTATCTCCCGTAATTCCAATAATTTTAAGTTTTTCATTGGATTCCCATCTATTGGATAAAAAGTCTTTCATGATAGTTATTTCACTACCGGTGTCAAGTAAGGCACAAGTATCAATATCTTTTTCTGTTATATTTATTTGTATATATACAGACATAGGGTATTTTATATAAGCTTGCTTTAACATATTTCACATATTATTTTTTGGCCTTGTATTATGAAAGTTATTTTATTTGGTTCAATCCTATAATATTCTAAATCATTTAAAAAACTATTGCCTAGTACTATATGTTTTTCTGGGTCTGTAGTCATAAATGAATGTATATAACATGCTACTATTATTCTAAGTCCTTCTATTATTATAGGGACTTTAACTTCTTGTTTGCAAATATGTTTATTTCCATTGAAATCAGTATATTTATAAGGAATTCTTTTTCTTTTACTAAGAGTCCTTTATTTTTAGTGTGACTCATATAATTATGGCTTGTACCAGTATCTAATAATATAGGAACTTTTACTGTATAGTCAATTCCATTAAAATATTGCCCGAGTATTTTTATCACATTATTTGTTGGCACAGATTTGATTATTTGTCTATCAGTACTTAATCTTCTAGAAGAGCTTCCTCTTATTAAGGTTCTTCCAGCAAAACTTATAGGGATAATGGAATTTTCGTTACTGTTATTCAAAAATTGTTTTTTATCATCTATATTTAATTTATAGTTAATAGGGATTTTATAGTCTTGGATTACTAGTTCTATAAATGTTGCAATATCTTCACAATCTTTATTTATCTCAATATAGGGTTTATTGCCATATATTTCTCCATAATTTGAATTACAAAAACTATATAAAGCTGAATAATGTATTGTTATTATTCTATTACCTTTTTTCATTAAATTCTTTTTTAGTAATTTAAAATGTAAACTTAATGTTTCGTCTATATTTTTATCCTTTATGTGTACACAATATCTAAGGTGACAAGTAAATAATAATTTAGTATAACATAAGTTTCCTTCTATTGTTCCAAGATGTCCTATACTAGGATCTATAAATCTTTGATCATGTAATGATAACACTATGGGGCTATCTATTCCTTCTTTGAAGAGTGATTTTATTAAAATTTGTATTTCCGCTATGTATACATATTGAATCTTTTCTTTAGTTGACTCATTTTTTATTTTTCTTAGTGCTAAGTCTATAGATCTTTTATTTATTAAACTAAATCTAATATTTCCTTCAGCTTTTGTAATTGTTACAGCTTTTTCTTGTTCATAATATTCGTGTAATATTATTCGTTTTCTTTTAAACATGTCTCTGAATCTATGGATTATTCCATATTCTGGTTTTTCCATATTTAATTTTAAAAGTTTATTATATTTTTCTTTGTTAAAGGTAGCAACAAGGCTGTATCCACTTTTATTTTCTTCTTTCTCTATTTCTTCTATTTCTTCTATTTTTCATTATCTACTAACTCTTCTTTATTCTGACTCATTTTCTGATTCTTCTGCCATATAAACTTCTTCTCCTTCATAATCAGATAAATTATTTATTTCTTCTAAATCACTTTCTATATTTTCGAAATCTTCTGCTAAAAGTCTAACTTTCTTTTTTGTACAATCTGTACTAATGTGTCCTATTTCTCCACAATTCCAACATTTACATTTGGATTTATCTAATATTTTTCTTTGGCTTTTATATTTTCTTTTATAATACTTTCTTTCTGATTTTTTATATTTTCTTTTAAAGGTATTATATTTCTTATATCTTTTCTCTTTTTTATAAATCTTTTTGTGTCATTTGTGCCGTTTATTAGGGATATAACATCCCCACTGAGTAGGCATTTCCGTCTTTTCACAACATATTCTTGTTATGTTTTTACTCTTTTTTATTAATCTTCTTTGAATGCATATTTCACTTAATCTTGTATTTAAGAATCTTATTCTAGCTCCTAATGTATCGGGAAGTCTATTTTCACTATTACTAGTGTGTTTTTCATATTCATTAATGAAATATCCATTGCATGGGTAAGGAAGTTTTGAATAGTATAAATTTTTATAAATATTTTGGTCTTCATGACTCATAAATTGAGTATAATAATATTTAGAGAATTCACATGTATATTCTTTTACAAAACACATATTACAAATCGTCAAATTTATTAATTTCATTCTGGCATCTAACTTATCATGTTTTGCTTCATTCTCCGAGTTTTGTAACCAATCTTCTCCTAGGAATTCACTGGCAATATATTCGATTATTCTTTCAATTCCTAACCCTTTATTTCTTCCTACTGCTATTTTGGTTGAATCTCTTATTAATTTTTGTGTATCTTCACTTAATCATTTCCACCAATTAAATACATTTCCTGTAAAACTTGCTATTAAAATATCTGCAAATATATCTATTTTTTCTTCTTCTGTTTCTACATTCCAATCTTCTCTGGAACCATTAAATATAAAAAATAATTTCATTTGCATTCCCCATTCTACTAAAACTTTTCGGGGGTCTGCCTTGCAGTCTAAATCTAGAAACGTGCCTGCATTACTTATTGGTACTAAATGGTCGTTATTGGGTTGGTATTCTTTTTTCCAAGGGGTGTTTTTAGTAGGCGGATAATACTCAAAAAACAGTCTATTTTTCTTTTTATTTGTTTCATGTCTATGGCTTGGTTCTCCAATATCAGGTTTTAATTCTGGTCCTCCAGCAACATTCATTTTTATGCAATATTCTTTTTCAAATTCTTCTAGGTCACTGAGGTTAATATCACTAAATTTTTCTGTTAGCTCTTCTATTGTATTTTCTGTCATACTGAATCACTTGGTGTAGCTTTTTTGATTTCTAATTTTTCTTTACCCTTTTCTTTACTTTTTAATTCTGCTTTTAAGTTTTCTGATTCCTCTAATATCTTTGGGTATTGAGTTTTTATAAACCAATCATCATAGCTTCCTGTTTGTGGTTTTACCGTAGGCTTTTTAAAACTTGTTCCAATTATTCCTGATTTTAATATATCAAATTTTTCTACTCTTTTATTTTTCTTTTTATTTATTTCTATTGTAGCCAGTTCTATTTTTATTTTTCCTATTTCTTGTTTAATTTCATTCATTTCTTTTTTAAGATTTAAAAGTATTTCTTTTAATTCAAATAATGTAGTTTCCATAGAGTCCAAGGGTGTTAATAGATATTTTACCTCTTGAATGTATGTTACATGCAACGTAACTTAGTGTAAGCCTTTGATTTGAGAATTTTGGAGGGTGTTACAATATAAAAGCTGAACTTTGGCTTTTGCGAGAAAGGGAGCCGCCAAAAGTAGAGACGAAGAGAAAGGCATACGCAATTCGGGCAGAGAAGTAGCGAGAGCAGGAACAATTCGGCTTCCCATGGCTGAATTTATTTATTTTGTTACTCCCAATTCAAGTATGTCTAGCTAATTTTTTTATACTGAGGTTAAAGATGAAACCTTATTCAATGAAATAATTATCTTTTTATTTAATTAATTCCCTATATATGTTCTTTGATGATTATGATTTTTATTTCACATGATTAATTGGATGTTAATAAAATCTTTTCATCAATTCTGTCATGCATTATTGATTGTTAAGATTAATATTTGATTAAATCTATGCCTGGATCTATAAAGTTTATACATGATTGTCTTTGCTTTTATGTCTTTCATTAAATTGTTTACATATAGTGTTTAGGGAAACTTTGACTCTTTGTTATTCACTATGTTTACATGAGATTTTTATATGTCATACTATTAAGCAGAAAAAGAACCTACACAAGATTAATTTTATTTGGGCTTAATTGTTATATCCATGAAATAACATAGATTGATTTTGAGTTGTCACTCTAAAATTGAGGATTAATTAATAATTAGATAATTACTAGTTGAATAGTGGTGGATTCTAAAACCTTGGTAATTCTTATCTTATTGAATTCTCCTTTATTTTAATTGCTTCCTTAGTTTAATTGGTTTAATTTTCTTAGAAACTCAATTTGGTCAACTAGGTTAGAATTGATATTAATTTTATATTTAAATTAGACTTTTCAATTTATAACAATTCATGTGGGATCAACCTCGTTACCATTATTCTATTTATAGATTCATGCACTTGTGAGTATATTAAAATTTTCACAACACTGATCATTTATCAAGACTCACATATGAATTCTGCACTGATATAACACTCATCAATGACTCCTTCCCTAATGAATTTTTATTTTATGTTACTTCAATGCCATGAAAGGCTAACATTGTTCATTTCCTTATTACAGGTAAAATGTCTTTGCAATGGAATACTCAAGAGAAGAAGAAACTTTTAGTTGAAGTAAAGAAATTTTATTAGGATGATCTTTACTTATTTAAATATTACCCTCATCATATTTTTCGGCAATGCATTCCTGATAATGATGTAAGTAGTGTCATTAATTTTTATCATTTTGAAGTATGTGGTGGACACTTTTCTTCAAGAAAAATTACAGTTAGAATTTTACAATGTGAATTTTATTGGCCTACCATATTCAAATACACATATGAATTTTACAAAACTTGTGAAAACTGTGAAAAATTTGGATTAATTACTAAAAGAAACACGATGCCCTTAAATCCCATACTTGAGATTGAAATATTTGGCTGTTGGGCAATTGATTTCATGGGTTCATTTCCACTATTTTTTTAGATTTGTCTACATATTAGTTGCAGTTGATTTTGTCTCAAAATGGATTGAAGTAATGTCTTGTCGAAATAAAGATAGTAAAATTATGGTTAAATTTTTAAGAAAAAACATTATAAGTCAATTTGGAATCTCTCGAGCCATTATCAATGATGAAGGAAAGCATTTTTGTCTTAAGTCATTTGAATCTTTAATGAAAAAATATGGGATTACACATAAAATTGTTACCCTTTGTCATCCTCAAATAAATGGTCAAGTTAAATTAGCAAATCGGGAAATAAAACAAATTTTAGAAAAAACAGTTAACCCAAACTGCAAAGATTGATCTCTTCGACTGACTGATGCACCCTAGGCTTACCGTATTGCATTTAAGACGTCTTTAGGAATGTCACCCTATCAGCTAGTTTATGGTAAACCTTGCTTTACCTATTGAACTTGAGTATAAATCATTTTGGGCTATTGAAACTTTTAATTCAAATTTAGATGATGCTGGTAATGTACGAAAATTGCAATTGAATGAACTTGAGGAATTAAGAAATGATGCATATGAAAATTAAAGAATTATTAAGAGAAGAACAAAAGCTTTTTATGATAATAATATTTTTCAAAAAACATTTAAGATTGGTCAAAAAGTGTTGTTTTATAATTTTTATCTTCATTTATTTTTAGGAAAATTAAAGTCAAAGTGGAGTGACCCATTTGTTGTAAAAAACATATATCCATATGGGATTGTAGAAATTGAGTATCCAAAAAACAATATCACATTTAAAGTTAATGAATAAATAATAAAGTTATATCTAGAATACCAACCACGTGAAGCAAGTACCAAAATAAATTTGAGTAACCCACCAAATCTTGATTAAGTTTTTAATGAGTGTTTTAACTTTTCACTGTTGTTTTACAGTTTGAATTATTTGACCGTTTTGAACGATAAGCGTTGTGATGTTTCTTGCTTAAGTGTGTTTAATAATTGTAGTTTCTTTTTCATCATTATACATCATGAGCACTTCAATAAAGAAGATTTTGTTCAGACATCTTACAAACCTTTTGCAAATAAAATTTCACTTGAGAGACCAGATACAAAGCTGTAAATCACATCCAATTCGGGAACGACAACGACCAACATTAGTGGCCTACGTTAAGGATTTAAAAAGATAACTCAGAAAAATAGAGCATGTTATATATGAATTTCAATTGGAGCTAGATGTTAACTTAATAAGAGGACGAATGTAAGTTCATTTTCCTTTTTACATTATATGTTTCTTTTTATTGTTCGCTTTCACGTTTAAGTTGATTTTACAAATTTAATTTTGGTGTGTTTTGTTTTGTTTTCCTGTGTAAATGGCGGATAACGGTACTTCGTGACTTCTTAAGTTGGTATTCTCAGTTTCCCACAATAACTGAGATCTCAAAATTAAGCATGGAAGAAATACAATATAAATTGCATAAACGTTTTCCTTCTCTCCCTCAAAATGCACTCAAAAAAAATTTACAAAACTCATTATGAAAGATTGTGTTTGTTAATGATCAACAGAATTCCTTCTGATATTCGTTGGTTAATTGAAGTAAAGGTCTGATTAACTGGTGAGTTTCCTGATCCATTTAGTTCTTACATGCCTAGTTTTGGTAAAAGCACATTTGTTAAAAAACGGAGAGCTAAAAGACTTGCCTCAGAATGTCATAACTGTGTAAGATTTAGTTGCAAACGAAAAGTTTATAAATTTTTAGGAATAGTTTCTGATAATTGAGAAATAAAATTAAAGAATCGTTAGATGATATCTTACGATCTCTTGAGACGCATCGAAGCGGACATGTGCAATATGAGATACATAGGTTATGAAGACTATTACAAAAAGAAAGTGCACAGTTTAGTCTTGGGTATCTGACTCAAAAAGATCATGTTTACCAGTTTATAAGAAAACTAAATGGGAAGCCTATCCTCGACCCATAGAAAGCGTTCAATCCGTTACTGGACATAAAACCAGAAGAAAATGTAAGTCATAATCACAACTACCAGTAAATGTCAATTTCTTTGCTGTTATTTTATCAATTGCATTATTGCGTTTAGTGGTGTGATTTTGTATTTAATCATTATTTGCTTTCTTTTACTTTTTTTTTCACTGTTTGCTTTTTTTTTTACTATTTACTTTTGAATTATTGAGACATAAGCTTTACACGTCATCTGAAAAATATACCAACCCATTTACAGTTGTTCCTCATTTTCTCTATCACAAAATCTTTAAATATGAGCTCTTTTTCCAACCACTCACAATTTGTTTTCGAAAATTATTCTAATGGCAGCATCTTTGAATAGACAATTCAAAAACATTTGTGTGCTCTCTGGATTTCATTATGGAAAATATAAGGAGTTCGTTCAGGCAACTACAAATCTTGGTCGTGTTATAGCTGAGAATAAATTACACCTTGTATATGGAGGAGGTGACCATGTGTTATTAAAACTTGTCTTAAAAACTATTTTTATTAGAGGAAACCAAGTGTTAGGTATCATTCCACAAGCCTTAAAACCTATGGGATGTCAATCCGACCCACCAATTAGCGAAGAGTTTGTTGTCTCAAGTATACAAAAGCGAATATCTGAGATGTTAAATCATGCTAGCACTTTCATTTTCTTGTCAGGAGATCTTATAACTTTAGAGGCATTGATTACATTTGCATCTTGAGCCCATTTGAACATCCATCAGAAACGCATCAGTTTATTAAATGTTAATAATTTTTATGATGGGTTGTTCACATTCATTAACCATGCTATTAAGTATCATTTTACTTTAATCTCTACGAAAAAAAAACTCTTTGTTTGTGCTTGTATTGCTAATGAGTTACTTGATCTTTTACAAGCTTATAAACAAGAGCCATATCCTAAGACCTTGGCATTTTAATGGTTGACTAATGATGGTAACCCTAGCCCTAGTAAGAAGTACAAGTTGGACTTAACTCTTCGGTTGTAACTATCTTCTTGGAGCGATGAGGTAATTATCTTCTAAACTCTACTCCTTTCCTTTAAGTCATTGAGGACAATGTCTTATTTAGGTTAGGGGGAGGGAATAATTAACAATTGTCAAATATGGCAAATCCTAGTAATATTTATGTCGAAAATGGCTGAATATGGGGTGTCGCAACTCTAGAAACGCATCTTCAACGGCCTGTTTAGGTGTGATCTTTTCTATTTATGTTTTCTTTATCTTTTTTGTCTTTTTGCATGCATATATTTAAATTATGAATAATGTTTAGACTAGGCAAGGGTTAATTGACATAAATTGTTAATAGGTGTGTTTATTTTTTTATTTTAAAAAAAATCCCAAAAAAACTAAAAACAACAAATTTTTGTGTGTAGGATGGTTGTGTAAAGAGTCATGAATTTTGAGACGCATCCTAATAGTCATGTTGTATTATATTTTGATTTTAAAATTCATAGTAAATTGTTTTTATTCTCTTTTCTTTGAATTACTTAAATTTGTGAACTCTCCATTTGGTTACTAAGTTATTTTGGTTTTTACTCATTTAACAGGTATTGTTAAATTATTCTTCACACACACACACACACACCATGATACATATTAGTGGGTTGTAAGTTAAAATTTTTACAGCATTTATTTCTTTTACTTTATTAGGGATAATATCTAAGGTAGTAGAAAGTGTATATTGCAAAAAAATAAATAAATAAATTGAATGTGTTTAATTTTGTTATATTTAGAACCCGAGTAATTAAGTCTCTGAGGGTGTTTCAACACCCAGTGCCCTAAGGTCAACTGGTCTGGCAGTCACTAACCTAAAGCTCGCTACATAAGTTATAGATATATTGTTTGCTTATTTATTAAAAGCCCGAGTAATTAAGTTCTTAGGGGTATTTCAACACTTAGTACCCTAAGGTCAACTAGTCTATAAGTCACCCTATCACAGGTTTGCTTATATCTAATTTTAAAGCAACTAGCGTATTTTTCTTGCCTTTATTCAATCTAATCTTGTGAAAACATTCATATCCAATGATGACATTGTGGTGAAATAAGTCTATTTGATATGAATGCACTTTGATTTGGGGATATTATATTATGCAGAATTTGCTTCAATCTATTAATTATAGTTTTTGTTATGATTCTATAAATTACGTTACACAAGCTAATAGGTCTATATTTGTTACATCTCTTAGCTTTTTAACCTTTAAGATAAGGGCAATATAAATATGATTGAGAGGAGTTATGTTATCTTTTCATTTAAGATGTGTAAACATGTTCCTAGCACACCTTCTCCCACTAAATTCCAGTGCTTTTGAAAGAATGTTGTTGGGAAACCATTTAGTCCTGGAGCTTTTGTTGGGCATATTTGGAAGAGTGCCTATTTGACTTCATTCTCGATAAAAACTCTCATCAGCTCCTCATTCATCTCATCTATAATTATCCTCGGTAGTTCCTTAGGGCTACTTCCCTTTGCTGTCTCCAGGGGTTTGTTATAGTGAAAAGGTTTGTAAAGTGGTTACAAAACTTTCTCTCTATCACCTTTGCTTCTTCTAACCTAACTTCTATTTTCATCCAACATCCTCAAATCTTGTTTTTTTTTTCTTCTGTGTTGATGCTTTAGCATGAAAAAAATTTGTGTTTCTATCTCTTTCAAGCAACCAATCAATTATAGACCTTTGTTTCCAATAAACTTCTTCATCAATCAATACATTATCAATCTATTTTTCCAGTTTATTATTTTTTCCCTATCCATATAGTGATCATAGCTTTGCTTCATGCTTTTTAATTCTTTCAGCAGCTTCTTTAATTTCTTTTCTCTTTTACTGAATTCTTCTAAACTCCACAACAACAATTCAGTCATTGACTTCTTTACAGTTTCTTTGAATAACTCCACAACATTTGCTCCTTCCCAAATGCAATTCTCCAATCACTCCCTTCTAATTAACTCTTGACATTTTTCATATGAGCTCCGCATTTCTTCATAATATATCCTACGAAAGGCTCTTTCATAGTAACCTACATTTTTTTCCCTTTTCTATCACTTACATTACAATCAAATGATAGTCAGAGCTCCAAGTTTCAATATGTAATACAGGTAGTTCTTAGAATGTATTGGCCTAATTTTGACAGTAAAAAGCTTTGTCCAACCTTTCTTCAACTACTAAGGGGCTAAATCTCTTATTACTCCATGTGAACAGATACCCTTTATAACCAAGATCATCCAGGCCACTATCTTGAATCACCTCCCTAAAATTAATAATCAAATCCATTACTCTTTCATTTCCTCCAAATTTTTTCATTTAAGTATAAGATTTTATTAAAATCCCCAATATACAGCCAGGGTAAAGAGGACAGACCTAAAAATTTTCTTATCAATTCCCAAATGTGTTTTTTCTCCTTTGTTTTTGGATGGCCATAAAACCATGTGCAGTGCCTTAAGCCATCTTTCTTACGTTGGACTACAACATCTATGTGATGCTTGCTGTATGATTTTACATCCACTGTTACAATTTTGCCCTACTTCATTGCCAACCACCCTCTTTTCTATAGCTATCTACTGCAAGACAATTTTGAAAGTTAAAAGCTTCAACCTTTTTATTCATAAGTTGCACCTTTAATTTTGTTTCACACAAAAATATAATTTCAAGTTTTTGTTCGTGGAGGATCTTTTTTAATTCTTGGAAAACTCGATCATTCCCCAATCCTTAGACATTCCAACTGATAAGCTTCATGGTTGTCAGCGGTACTGGCAACCAACCTTTGTCAATAGATTTTCTGTAATTGTTGTTAGATTTCCATTTCATCATTTCCCTTTGTCTCCCATCTCAGTTTGAATTTAGCTTGGGGGGGGGTAGTATGTTAGTGGACTGAAAAAAACATGCGTACGATACATGCATATACACAGAATGACAACCCTAATGATTTGTTCTATCCAATCAGAAGTTGCCACGTGTCGCAATCTTGAGCGTCCAAATTATTTTTTATCCGATGGCCATAATTTACTCATTGTATTTATAAAAAGAGGGCTCCTCCCCTAATTTGGCACCCTTGAATTCATTTTTTAGCACTATTTTTTGTAATTCTTTCTCTATCTTGTATTTTCTACTATTTTAATAAATTTTCATTTTACCCCCAGTTCAATTATAAGTTACTAATTTTCTTTTAAGTTTAGGTTGAAGGTGAAGTCCCAACATGATTCATGGGCGTAATTTGATAAATTTACTTTCTCTTCCCTTCTGATTTATATGGATGTTTTGACTTTTCGTCGATAGATAGTAATAATCTTCTCTAGATAAGCACTTAGCACCATATATATTTGAGTGAGTTTCATGGGGAGTGGAAACCTCTCCTCATGATTTAATTAGCACTAATATGGAATATTAAGCTCATGGTACATGTTAAGTGCATATCCAGAGATCCAAGCACTTCATTTTAATAGTTTTCACTTTAATTTATTCTCGGTATTCTAATTTAAATTTAATGATAATCACTTTCACCACAAATCTAACCACCCACTTAGAAAATTAACTCTACACGCAATTAAAATCTACCTCTTCGTGGTATCGACACTCGTCACCGTTGATCTATTCTACAGTAGATTCACGCACTTACGAGTTTAATAAAATTTGCACAACATATATCACAAAACACTTAAGCATAGATAATGATAAATTACAATGAGTAATAAATCATTTGTATAGATTCATCTTTATGTATTTGATTTAAACAAAAATCAATAATCAAGAGAATCTTTTGGCTCTTTCATTAAAGCTTGTGTAAATTTTCTATAATTTGATATTTAATCATTTGTATCATTTGAAAATTCATCATTTCAATCTACATAAGAAACTCTACAGTTATTGAACTCAAATTCTTTCCACTTCTAGTGCGAGCGCCTTCATTTTTTTTTTTTATACAGACACACTTTAAGACCGCGAAGTTTAAGAGGGTTAGTTTTGAACTCTTTTAATGGTTTTATAGTTCATTTTTAAGGGTTTTATAGTTCATTTAATAACTAACTATTTTAAACCGTACGATTTAAAAATGTGTCCTATTAAGAAAAATGCAAATGTTCACCGGTTTTTTTCCACACTTTAAAATTTGTGACTAGAAAACTCTCTCTCTCTCTCTCTCTCTCTCTCTCTCTCTCTCTCTCTCTCTCTCTCTCTCTCTATATATATATATATATATATATATAATCATTATATTGTCAACTAAACATTCGATTCAAGGAATGTAAATACATTAGAGTAAGATGAGATGGACTGTTTATATCAAAAGCCTAATATTGTGGACAAAACTATGGCGCCACGGCTACCCCATCTTTGGCTAATTATAATGCGGTTCCTCTTGTTTGTTGAAATCCGAAAAAATTAGAGGCTTTAAAATTTTAACACATAAGTCTTATATGTTTCTGTTATCTACAATTGGATCCTAGACCATGATTGATTGTTATGAAATTTATGGCATTACTATTTGGTCATATATTAGATTATTGGTACATTAATTTGTAATTACATATTTACTTTATTTATTTTAAATTAAATATATTTAATGTTCTTTAAAAAAGGATTAATATTATTGGTAAATTAATATATTTTTATTATAGATAAAAGATATTATGTTGCTTCCAAAAAAATAATAAATTCTGTGTTAATTTTTTTTTACATGTTTTTACTCTTACACTATCATTAATTTTAATAGTCAAATTAGGTCAACTGATCAAAGCATAAAAATTTAAAATAATTCAATATAAATATTGACAATCCCGTTGGCTACTGCAGGGGCATAAATGAACCATATGTCACATAATCTCTCGTATATTAATTGACGATTTTTCTCTTTATATGCTTATAAAAATAAGAAAATCATATGAAGTTTTGTTTGATCATCCTTTGAAGGTCACACATTTCTTTCAAATTATTTCAAAGAAACAAATCATCCTTCGGAGTTAGATATTCAATTTTACTCCTGCAAGGAGAGTGAATAAAGCATAACTTTATTTAATTCAATCCTTAAACTTTTCACATATAATGTTGATTTTTCTTCAAATCGTTTCAAGGAATAAGTCCATCATTTCTCGTAAAATATTTAAAATTTTCCTCCTTCAGAGAGATGGTGATATATGATGAAGGAAAATTATAAATTTTAAAATTTCTAGTTCTTCATGAATAAGATGCTGAATAATATCAATTTTGATATAGTTCTTGATGAAAATATAGTCAAATAAAATTTCCATTACACACATATTACAATCTTTCAAAGATGCATCCTCAATTTTCTTTCACCGTATGTTTTAACATAATTCACATTTCATGGATTTTATTATTCAGAATTGAAGATGAAATTTTAACATCAAGAGTTACAAATCATTGTAATTCCTGTCTGCTGCAAAGAATAATAGCATCAAGACAAAATCATTGTTGACGGGTAAGTAATCTTCAAATAAGTAAACGTACGATGAACAAAGATATAATCTTCAAATGTCCATAATCATAAATTATGCAAAATACAAAATACTGAATGATTATGATGTTAGATAAATTAAGAGATTAAAAATATCGAATAATAACTTTCATCACATTGTACAGATTTAAAGTAATAAATAATCAAAAAGAGATTTTATCATACTATCTCTTATGATTAGAGACTCATGCTGATAACGTGTTAAATTATTTATCAATTAGGAATACAATATAGCAATAAAAAGAGAGCGAACAAATAATAAACACAACAATTATCAAGAAATAACTTTATTCAATCTTAAGTAAGTATAAACAAAGAGTTAGCAAATCCTGATATAACCACAAGTAATGAGTAAAAAGGATCATAAATATAAGAGAGGGTGATCCTTAAATTTGGGAGGTAATAGAAATTATAAGAAAATTAAATTGTTTGTAGAAAAATATAAAATCTAAAAATTACATACATTAATATGGTTAGTGGACATCCACATTTATGATGTATTATGGATATATTCTTAACAAGTAGAATTAAAAATGTTCACTTCATCGACATGTTTATCCAAATCAATTATGTCACAAGTCATAGGCATATCTTTTATGAATATAATATGTATAGATACATTTCTCATTACTCTTTCCACCTCTCTATCCATGTTCAATGATTTGTAAACCAAA
This sequence comes from Citrus trifoliata, assembly GCA_018350135.1. Lineage (NCBI taxonomy): Eukaryota > Viridiplantae > Streptophyta > Magnoliopsida > Sapindales > Rutaceae > Citrus > Citrus trifoliata. Next base: position 16,466,319 of record CM031389.1, on the reverse strand, counting down.
AAAAAATATACATGATAATTTTTGGGTCTTGCTATGGTGCACTTGCAGTCGTAGCTACTTATTTTCGTTAACATTTACTACAATATCGTTATATGCAATAAGCTTTCATCGTAAAAAGTAAAATATAAATTATACATACAATAAAAATATAGTTAACAAATGATTGTTATCAATAATAATTAAAAAAGAAAAAAGAAAAAGAGTTTAGATGCATGGTGCAACTGATACACCATAGTCGCACCCTATTTTATTAGATAGACACAAAAGTTGGTTTTGAATCAACGCAATTTTTTATAAAAAGAAAAAAGACAACGCAACAAATGTAGGCTCAGTTGAGATGTGGTGTTTATATATATATATATATATTCTCTGTAATTAACAGGTGGCTGTTAATGAGTTGAGAAACAAGTCATTCGTGTGAGCTTAGGAGATTCGCCATCACTCTTATCTCTAATTGATCGTTTTTCAAATGAACAAGTCATCTGTTCGAGCTTGGGAGATTCACCATCACTATATCCACAATTGATTGTTTCTATTTGTTTATTTTTTCTTTGGTACTTTATTTTTTGCTAAGTTCATTGCCGTAATCATTGCTCACAATCTAATCCGTAATTATTAACCCTTGACGACAATTAAAATATGTGCCAACGCCATCATCATAACACCTTTTTTTTTTTTTTTCAAAATGAATAAATAAATAGCACATAGATGCCAATAAATAAAAATAATATAACATTTTAATACAAATTACTTTGTTATTTATATTTCGTTGATTATCAATCAATAACATGTAAATTAATGGATTCGAATTCATAAAAAACCAACTAAACAGAACTGTTTAAATATACCAAACTTAGACGATCAAATTGATAATATGATACCATAACATTTTTACGGCCCAATTAAGTGCTAATGACTCAACTTCATTGCTTTCAGTTTATGGATAATCTCTAAAATTGATTTCCACGTATGATCAAGAATTATCAGTTCTCCAATCTTTCATGCCGAGAGAGCCTCAACTACGAGCATCAAGAAAAGTCAAGAAATAAATGGCAAAGCTTAACTTGTCATTTTCTAAATGATGAACACCTCACCAAGTTTCCATCTCAAATTTGCCAACTTTTTTCAGAAGCAATATTTTCAAGCACTAGAAACCACATAGCAATAAAGAGTCTGCATCTCAACATGGCCAAAAACATGTGATTAAAAATCAAATTCACGAAAAGTTAAAAATAAAAGAAGTCTTCCTTATCACCAGATTATTATTAACAATAACCAATAAATCACACAAGAAAAAGGGTGAAAAATAAATAAATAAAAGGTAAACAAAAATAGACCGAGAGTTGGATTTTACAAAATTCCAATTCTACCCACACTAGAGAGAAAGGACAATTTCCCAGACATGCTAATATAGCTGGGCCCACCTCTCTGGTCCAAATTTAACATCGACGGCACCCTACAAATCCTTTTCTCCTTCTGAAGAGAAAGGAACCATGAATAGGAACAAGAAGAAAAAAAAATTATTATTTTGAAAATCAAGGACTAACCAAATCGCCTTGTCATTTCCGAGCGCCAGCAGCCTTCCTATCATCTTTTCCAGGTGTGAACCTAGGCAGCGTCAAGAGAGTATTAACACGAGACACTCCTTCAAGAGCGGACCAATCTGTATTTGAATCGTCCAGCTTCGAAGCATCATCTTCACTTTCTTCAGGGTGTATTTCTTCACCACTAGTGGTTCGGACAGTTCCTGACCGGGGCAGGCTGGCTGGGCCTGATGGATCATCGCCTTTCTCAGTGCCAATATTGACTTCCTCCACTGAAGTTAGGTGCTCTTTCATCTTGAACGACGAAGATGTAGATATGCCATTTGTGTTTGAGTTTGAGTCGAGGAACAGGCATACCACAGCACAATCATCAACTTTGGAAGTTGGATACTTGCGTCTCCAGGCTCGAACAGCAGACTCAACAAGTGATCGAGCTGCTGAGGAACGTGCTGGTGCTGAAGCTACAATGTCTACCACTTCTTCATTTGAGAGAACATCCCAAATCTATGAAAAGTGGAGTGAAGCCAACTTTAAAATGATACGAAGTACGAAATGTAAAGAGCAAGCCTAAATCTATTTAGAAAAATATTGATTTAACATTAAGTTGGTTCCCTTACCCCATCTGTGGCCAAGACAATGAACTCATCTTTATCAGTGAGGCGTCTATAGGATATATCAGGCACAGAAATGAGGCCAAAATCTTTAAGGCAAAAATCTCCAAAAGCCCGTGCCATGGCAAGCCCAGGAGAGTCATAGTTTGGAAGCCAAACTCGGGCAACCTCGGGCTCATCATGAAGAGCAAACACACGCCCTTTACATTTTCGTATTCGCTCTGCTTCAGCTGTAAGGAGTGGAAGTGCTTATAAGCAAAAAAAATAAAATAAAATAAAAATAATAATAATAATAATTTAAAACCAAAAGCAATCAGAAATGATGACATAGAGAAGCAAGTGATCAAACAGTTTTTTATTGCCTTTTCTCTGTATCCTCTGTCTATCTTTCAGGTCATCTTGAAATTCTTCATCCATATAGCAAGTAACAACACACACTCAAAAGGGCAATGGGAACACAAGAAAAGTGCGAGGCAGAAACAGTGACAATTTTTTAAACCAATAAACATTTTACCTACTATTTTCCAGTTCAATGTCATTGAATTTAACAATGCTTGCTTGCTGGCTGGCAAGGAGTTTTAATAATCAAATCAATTTGGACATTCTACAGATTTATGGGCATCAAGATAATCTCACACCAGGTCAGCTGAGATCTTTATTTAATTTTCTTCCATTTTATAACCTTCATTTCACATCTTACCACAATGGGATTTAATGGTAAAGGGATTCTGCAAATAATCCCAGCACGTCATAACCACATTATTGGGATTTTAGTTGCTCTATCTAGCTCTTGGCTTGTCGCTCTACCAACAAACAACAAAATCCTCAAAAGATTTAGTTTTCACAAAATCTGCAAATTATTTACATTATGCTGCATCAATATTGATTGCATTAAATATATAATACTCAAATTAATCACATATAAGAAAAAAAATAATTGAATGATTATCTGCTAACAAAAATAATGTATTTGTCAATTCATAAAGCCAGCTGGGACAACATTTATGTCTTGCTTTTACTATTTTAGACCAATACTCTTCAGCCAATAAACCACTGAAATCACAAGAGTGACTATGGGAAAGGATGAAGAAGGAACAAACCTGAACATCTTAAAAATGAATAGTCAAAAATATCATAGTGAAAACGGAAAAAAAAAAATTAAATTAATAATCATCAGCATATACAGAGACAAGATAGAGGTCTCTGGCCAGTTCTTTCCCATCTTATACTATGTGGGGATAGATGCACAGGATGTTGTTCATATTAAATGACCATTGGATATCTTTGCAGACACATCCATCTTTTTGGTTCAGTTGTGTGGAAAAGATTCCATATTGTAAAATTAGAAACTTAAAAGTAAAATCAAGACAAGAACTGGCAATGATACGGTCTAATATTCAAATTCAAAATTCTTGAAAAGAAAAAACCGTTATTTTCCTAAATGATTTTTTACTGTGCATAGAACAAAGCTCTTCAGCTGCAAAATTTTCTGGCGCTTGTAAGACTATTTGCCTTCTTTAGCAGAATGAGACCCTCGTTTTAGAAAAAGATGAATATTGCTTACCTATTTCCGTTTCTTTTCTTTTTTTATTTTTTTGGTCTTTTGACTGTTGTCGCTATAATGTTTAATAAAAGAGAAGCTGTTGAAAAGAACTGAGAGGCACAAAAGGAGAGAGGGGGGAAGAGAGAGAAAAAAACCTGGAAGATTTGGTTTGAGATCCACAGTCAACTGCATGGCAACGAGAGAATCATCTTTGTCTCTTGTGCCCAACACAGCTCTGGAATCCCCAACATTTCCAATGACAAGATGTTGACCCTACACAAATATGGAGGCAATTGTTATCTTGCGATCACAAGGATAACACAAAACTGTAAAATTTAATAAAAAAAAAATTCAGGAAAGCTACAATTCAATACCTGCTTGATTAGAGTTACTGCTGTTGTCCCACTGCAGAAACAATCAATAGTTGCATGCATTCTTAGTTCCCTATCCATGACTTTGAAAGCCTTCAGAAATGACTCCTTTAGAGTCTGAAAGAACTCTGGAAACTTTTCTGTTTCCTCAAGATCGGCAGAGGCTCTAGGTTCTTCATCGGCAGAGACAAAAGATGTATCCTCAGAGTTTATGCTTCCAGCAGTGTTAATGCTTATCTCTCTCAAAACTTCCTCACTGGTTATGTTCACTTCCCAGTGAGAGCTCAGTTTTAATGGAAGAGAATCCCTCACTCTCTTTGCAACCATATGACCATAGGGACCATGGCCATCAAAAACACCACAAAATATTGTATCTGCCCTTGATGCAAAGTTCTATAAATTCACATACAGAGGGTGAGCCAGGAATGTTTTAGAGTTCGATTAAAAAATCTAAAACAAAAAAATAAATTGTATGCAATTCAAATTAACTAGCTCCGATATCACATAAATAAAAAGCTAAGATAAATAACGTCACATAAATTTGAGAAAACATAAGCAACACTTTATGGAAGAAATGAACTGGTAGGATGCAAGATGCATACAAAATTGAAAGCAATCTAATATAATCATCCAAGTTTTTCATAAAACACAGAAGCCACATTGCAGAAATAAGAAAGGGCCAAAATAGCTTGTCTCAGGGGAAGTTGGAAAAAGACGATAATGAGGGTAAACCAAATCTTTTGATGCTCGAACAGGGATTCATTATGAAGCATATTTTGATGTACCAATGTACACCAAAATCAAAAGTAGAGTTCAATTTGCACAATAGAAGCATATTTTGATGAAGCATCAGAAGAAATGGATTATATCCGTAAAATAAGTTAAAAAAAAAAAAGAGTGAAGAAACAGCAGCCCATTGATAGAGGGAATGTTTGTTTGATGAACCAGAAAGTAGAGAGTTCTTAAGCTGAACACATCTCTGAAGAAGGAAAATTAAAAATAAAAAGTAAAATGAGGATATGATAAGAATTGAACAGTTGCTCAATGAATTCCACAATAAGTATTACTTGTTATTCTGTTAATCAAATAGACTACTCTTCCACTGTCTAAGAAAGTAACAAGAGATAAACAAATGGAGAAGAAGCTTTTCACAATATATATATATATATATATATATATATATTCAAATGTAAATCTAATGTTAGAGCAGGACAAAAATAATGTTCAAAATTGAACTATTACACATGAACTTGAGAAGGAGCTAACCTCCCAAACAATCATGGCATCTTGGTTTGTTCCTTTCTTGCCTTGTTGGGTAAAGAGTGAAGCAATCTCACTTGAACCATTCAAAAACAATCTCCCTGGAATCCTATGCAACGGCTCCTCCCTCCTGTAGTCAAATGAAGGATTCCTTGACCCCAGTTTTTTTCTCGAGCTCTTCCTCTTCCTGATTCCCAGGCCCGGAGAGGATGGCGAACCTGGGATGGGGCTCCTGCTTTCAGCAGAGAAGCAGGACCCCATTCTAAGGGCCCTGATAATGTTTAATAGGCACTCCAGACCAGCCAGACAATCACACCCCTTATTTTCAGAAGACGAATCCGTCAGAACTTGTCGGTGAAAACCTTACTGGCCTGAAAAACAGATTAATCCGCTCAGTGAAATCTCCTCAAATGACAATCATTAACCAAATCTCCAAGAATTCTTTACAACTGACAACCAAAATAACAGATCAATCTGAAATTTATCCTTACACATCCTCAACTACTTAATTGCACATACCCTTGTGAAGAATACACAGTTTAACAATAAAACTAAATCTAATTGATATCAAATCTCTTTGATTTGCCACGTACCCTTTTGAGCTAACAGCCTAATTATCAGATAACTTCACAAAACCTCATATAAGTTCTAACGAATCACAAAATAAAAAAGCTGAAAACAGAATCAACCAGAGAGCCAAAACGAAATATGATTCAATAGCTTTGAGCAGCTTACCTGGAAAAGAAAGGTGACTTTTTGAAGATAAAGATTTGTTCTCACTTCCTCTTTCTTCCTTTTATAATAATATAAATGCAATATCAATAAAAAAGCTAAAAGGTGGTTATATAATATATGTGAAAGCAGATCTATAGTGCAACAAACAGCTTATCCGATTACAAAGAACCCACTCAAACTAATAAATCTCAAATCAAACAAAGAAAAAACTTGGAACAACGGCAAAATTGTCACAAATTTCCACAAAAATTGAGCTTCAAAACATCACCAAGACAGAAACCTCTTGCCAGATCAAGCTGAAACTGATCAGGAAAGGACCAAGATTTTGCTAAAAACAAAAGCAAATTTTGAGTAAACAATGTGAAAGCAAACAAAAGGAAAGTTACAGTTCACAAGTGGGTATTAAAAGACGACTTTCATGGACACCAAAAAAATTCATCAAATAGGTAAAGATTGGCCTTTTGAAAAACGAAAAGAGAGTGAAAGACTTTCCCAAAAAAAAAAAAACAAATTAAAAATAAAAGCAAAAAATGAATATGAAACAGAGAAAAACAGTTCCAATTCAGAGAAATAACTACAACCACCCAACAACAAACTCGCTCTCTGTTTTGTTTTGTTTTGTTTTGTTTTTGTGGTTTTTTTTTTTCAGCTTGGAGAGAGAGACAGAGAGAGAGAAAAAAAAAATTCACTTTCAATGAGGTTAGTGAATTTTTTTGAGAACCGGATTTGGATAAACTTGTGGGTATAAATAAGAGATTATGAGAAAATTATTATTTTGATTTATTTTAATTTATTTTCTTAATTTGGAGAGAGATGATGTGGAGGTAGTAATTTTTTAATTTTTTAATGAAGTAAAAGTGAATAAAAGTATAATTTAATATAATTTATAATTATTATTGGGGATTGGAAACCTTGGATTTGGGAGTTTGTGGACTCCTGTCTTGCTGTTTGTGTGGATTGATTCCATTTTATTGGCATACTTTTTTTCTCTCTCAAAATTTTCTTTTAATATTTCATCTTGTCACTTTTTGTTTTCGTTATTTATCATAGTTCCCCTAAATGTTTTATATTTAGACAAGTTTCCTGCATAATTTTGTCGGAGGATTAATTTTCCTTTATCCTTAGATAAATTGGCATATTTTAATTTACCTTCAAATTATTAAAAAATCAACACTATTTACTATAAAGAAGGAAAATATTTTACCAACAATTTTATCAACGAAACGTCTATTTACTCTAAACTTTAAAACATAAATAAAGGTGTGTTTATGTTTTCATTGAAATATATCAATTTAAGGAAGGGTTAAGTGAAATTTACCCTTTGCCAAATCAAATTAGAGGACATTATTATTGTCAAAAGAGAAGCCAAATGCCAAAACTCAAAAGTAAAAGTTTAATCATTTTAAGCAAAGAAAGTAAGGTTTGGAATAACATGGATAGAACTTACATTGAATGATAATTAGATTTATTAAACATTGAGAGATGGCAACATTTTTAAAAAAAGTAGAGAATAAATGAAAGGATATATGAAGGGTTGGGTTGTGCACTTCAGTTAAAATGAGAGATCTTAATTAGAGTAGTAAATCCTCGTCTTGAGATCTTGCCATTTAATTGACATGCAGGATTTTTTAATGAAACCTAACTCTATATATATATAAAATACTTATTTATTTATATAATCTTAAAAATAATAATTTGTATTGTGCATAAATTTTTTTAAAAAAATTAACATTGGAATATTGGGTTTTGTAAAAGAATGATATCAACATATACAATTTATGCAAAAAGAGATAATAAATTCAAATATTTTTAAGTTTTTAATTTTTTTAAAATAAGAAATATAATAAATTTAAATTAATTTTTTAATTTCCATCAAAAGTTAGAATAAGTTGTTTAAAAAATAATTCGGATAATTTACGGTAAAAGATATTTGTATACAATTGTAAATTCTTGTATATGATTGGCCAATTGTCACTTCCCAAATTCAATAAAGCTTTCAAGGCAATGACACATTCCACTTCCTCCTTGTAATGAAAAACCAAGTCCTAGCTTCCCAAATCTAATGATTTCCTCATTTTGCATGTGCCTGTCGATATATGGAGTAAATTAATTTAATATAATAATTGCAAGTAATGGCAGTTGCCTTCCTTTTGGTCATTCTAGAAATTGCATATAATAATTATTTATTTTTAAGGCAAAAGATTGGCAAATTTAATCATTTTATCACGAAGGGATAATGTCATTCATCTTAAGTGCTATTGTTATCTGGGATTCATCTATAATAAATAATTTTATAAATTATAGAATTAATTATCTATTAATCAAATAGATGAGTGTTAGATAACTCTTGAAACTTGATGTAAGCAAGTGATGCCAACTGCGTTTTTCCCCTTCATGATGATTATACTCTTTGATTATAACAAACCAAAAATGAACAATAAATAAACTTATTTAATAACTATAAAGATAATATTAATGAATCAAATATATAAAATAATATAAATTTCATAAATTATTTAGAATTTTAAATTTTTTAATATTATTAATCATTTAATCTGTCAGATTTGTTTTCATATTCATAAAAACTTGTTTCATGGATTAATAACATTAAAAGATTTTATTAAAAATTAAAAATAACTAACAAAATCTACATTATATAGTTTATTTATTTATAAACGTATAAATTTATCCCAAGTGCTATTATTATGCGTATGTCGTATTCATCTATAATAACTAATTTTATAAGTTATGAAAGTATCATGCAATAAATGAGTGCTAAAGAGTTCTTGAAACTCAAATATATATTGAGATATAATTTGAGACTATACTATTATAAACAAAGTTAATCAAATCAAATATGCAAATTATGATTTTAATCATGCTTTTCTTCTGAAATTCACAACATTGTTAGGTTAAGTTAGATTTATGATCTAGATCTAATTGAAATTCAATAAATCTTTTTTTCTCTAAAAACAAAAATATTACCTTTAAATCGATTCTATTTAATAACTATATTAATTCATTCTTTAATCATTTTAACCTTATTCCGATATTGAATAAGAAATAAAAATAAATAGAAAAAGTTTCTTTTCAATAACAAAGTAGTCAAAATTGTACTACTTAACCGATCAAACATAAAAAAGGGAAAAAAAAAAAGCAACGATTAAGGAATTTTTTTATTTTTCATAAATAATAAAGATAAAAGAAATGTGTTCAAAATCTACTTAAAAATGTCTTTTTTTTAACAAGATTTAGCTTTAATTCATAAAATAGTACTAAAATTTATAAAAATACAATAGAAAAATAAGATATTATGAATTTGGATAATCATTTAAAAACAAATATATATGTATATATATATATATTCTAATTCAGTATTTGAAAGTACAGAAAAGTTTAGGAAAGTTTTAAAACCCAGTGGTTTTAAAATATTAATTTCATAACACTTTAAAATCGTGTGATTTTAAAGATTTATCAGACTTTTCCGCACTTTAAAATTCTAGATCATAATAGTAGGGTGTGTGTGTATAAAAGCTGACAATTTATTTGAAAGAGGAAAAAGAGTATCTTAGTCTATTTTCAAAAGGTTTTAATTTGTAAATGATGAAAAAAAAAATTGTAATTATTATTCAATTCATACCAATCATGCATTTTGAAAAAAATTCAAACAAATATGCTTTTCAAAAGAAAATTTTCAAGCCAATTATGTCCTACTAACTATTATGTTAAATCGAGACAACTAACAAAATTTTCCTTTGGACATTAAAAAATAAAATTGTTAAGTTTCTCATTACTAATAATAAAAGAAATTGCTTAATATATTAACGTGTAGACTTTATAATCATTGAAACGATGAAACAATAATCCACTTTATAATAATTTGCTAGTTTAGGTTAGCCATATCAAATTGAATTATATTTTACCCCAAATGAAAGTAAAAACAATTATTTGATGATTAATTAAGAACAATTATTTTAGGGAAGAAAAGGTTAGAACGTGCAAAACAAGTTATAATGTCACAAACGCTTATTTCACTTAATCCAAACAAAATTGATAATGTTATCTATAATTTAATGATATCATCAATTAACATTGTTAATATTATAGCGAGGTCCAAATTACTAATCCTATAGTGTAAAGGTGGCAATTTAGGTTATGGTTCATCCATTCAATTTGATTTGATGCCAATAAATTATATTAGAGTTTGAAAAGATCTATTTATTTAATAAATAGGTGAATTCAATTTGATTAACTAATTAAACAACTCGAATCCATATTTGAGGACATTGATTCATTTATTCGTTTAAGGTTCATTTAATAACTGGGTTATAAACGAATAGAATAGGATCTATTTGTTTAAAATTTGTTTTATTAAATTACTTATATATCCTTAAATATGTATTAAAAAAATTTTAAGTTTGAAGATTAATATAGTAATAATAAATGATAATAAGTTTGTATCTTGCACGATATTAAATTTATGGTCTTTTATATTTTATCTTCCTTAATTTTTGTTTATTAACAATCAATTCGATTCGTTATAAAATAAATAAATAGTAAATAAATTTAGATTTGATTCGATTCATTTATTAATTTTACTAAAGAAATTAAACGAATTGAACCAAATATTTGTTTAATAAATGAATCGAATCCAAATCTTGAAATTTCAATTTATTTAATAAATCAATCGAATTCAAATAAAAAAGACTTCTACTCTTATTTATAGAGCAATTGAGTCCCTACAATCAGGATTACTGAAACTTCGAGGCCCAATGGCAATAATATATCTGTTATTTAATTTGCCCTGGTTCAGTACAAACTAACAAGTCAAAATTAATTCCCCACCACACGCCCCCCCAAAAAAAAAAACTAGGCTATCAATGGTGGTCCTAAAATCTTTATTAACTTCAAACAAGTTTGGTGATAGAGAGAGAACATGAGTCATGCATCTGAATACTATCATAGTTCATTCATGAAGAGTGATCAAGCGCTTCTAGTCTGGCATCTTGTGTTGTAAGACTGCGCTTGTCAAACTTTTATTGAGGGAGCTGTGCTGTGCCTAAACGCACCTGATTAGCTCCCTTTCATCTAAGTATTATTGTATTAATTTGTTCCTTTTGGTCACAAGAAAAAGAACTATAATTTTTTTCTTTTTCTTTTTTTTTTTGGTAATCTTGGCATCACTATCCCAAGGTGATGTTATGTTTAGTATACTAGTTGGACAACTATAAGTTTAAGATATACTATTAAAGTGTACGATAAATATTTAAATTATTGTTGTAATTTGAAAGTTAAATTGATTTTAACTCGCACTTATATAGTGAAAAATTTATAATATCTTTATTATTTTTGTTCAAATTACTATTTAAAAGTTATATTTACTACAATTAGTCAATATAAACAAGATTAAGTAGGAACGCAAAAATTCACATGAGAACAGGCCTTTAAAAACCCTCTCCATTATGTCTAGGGATGAAAACTTCCAAAAATTAACATCGGAGATGGGTATCGATATTAGTTTAATGCTTATTTCTTATTTCCTATTCAGTTTATTATTGAAAAATAATATAAATAAGAGACACTATGAGGACTTAAATGAAACTAGTCAAAGTATAGAGAGATCGGTACTAACTTTCTGTATTTTTGTTCTCACTCAAAGTGTATTTTAAACCTCACAAATCAGGCACTATATATTTGCATGCCTAATAGAACATAACATATAAAGTTCCATATTTTTCTTGTAATATGATTTACATTAAATTCGAGACAAGCTATCCAGGATTTGGGTACTTAAGGAATCTCCTCTAAATTTTTTGTAAATTATTTTGAATTTTAATTTTTTTAATATATTAATCTGTTAGATTTGTTTTAATATTAATAAAAATTTGTTTCACAGATTAATAACATTAAAATAATTATATTTAACATTCAACATAAATAATAAAATCTACATTATATAATTTATTTATAATAATTTTTAGATTATTTTAAAATTAAAATTTAGATTTATCAAAATGCAATGACGAAGTACTGCAAGAAAACAACTACAATACAAAGTGGCCTTGGGGAGGGAGATGGAGAATTTGAGAGCTATAAAGAAAAAGTTCAAGAAAACAGAAAATGCAATAAAGTGATTTTACGGTGAAATCTATATATCTATATAAAGTTGAGACTACAAAAAGTGATGTGTCATCATTATTTCTTATCTTTGTATATTATTTATTATTTAATAAATAAATAAATTTTTTTTTAGATTTGATTTTTCATCTTCTCATAATTAATTTGACTGTTATTACAAAATCAATATGTAACAGTTCATCAAAAGACCCATTATCTTCTCTAATTGAAATCTTCTTGATCATAAATTAAGCAATAATTTATAAGCATTTTTAATCACTCTTGTCCTCTACCTCGCCTTAATTTATAAATAGCAACAAAAAATATGATATCCCACGTAAATATAAACATAAAATAAAAGAACAGAAAATAGCAATGCTCTAAAACATGTGTTTTTCATTTTGGTCCTCACTTGCTTGATCATGGCAAATATTGCAAATGCAACCAACATGAATGATCGCCTCAACAACAATATGAAACCAAGCTGGGATCTTGCAACAAGACTTGAAGCTAGCGGAGGCCTAACGGAGTGCTGGAACGCGTTAATGGAGCTGAAATCATGCTCAAATGAGATTATTATATTCTTTCTTAATAGCCAAACTGATATTGGTCCTGACTGTTGCTGCGCTATTAATATCATCACCCTTAATTGCTGGCCTGCAATGCTCACCTCTCGGATTCATTGCCAAAGAAGAGAACATACTGAGAGGCTACTGTGATGCATCTTCTGCTCCTTTACCAAGTGGCCTCGCGGTGATATATCAGCCTCAGATTTTTAAGGTTTTGGCTTAGACAAAGTGCATCTATAACACTTCTATTTTCGTGGTGTTAATTTAGTTGATGCAATTTTAAATAATTAAAAAAATCTTTTTGGGTTGACATGCCAATAATAAATCTGCCAAAGGAAAATTTATTGTTTGACATGTTCTTATTAACAACATTTGATTACTACACCAAAGTATCACTTACAAGTTAATATTTTGTCAAAAAATGAAATATTAATGGAATGTCCGATATCTTAAGATGGGGTTGACCTTTATTTGAATTTAATTTATATGAGCTTTTTTTTGTTGTTTTCTGTCTAATTATGACTTTGCTAATATTACTGCCAACTTCAACTCTATTCCTATGTTAAATAGGTATAACCTAAATTCATGGTAAGAGAACCTCTTTACAGATGATAGTAGCCTTGATGACAAAAAGGATATGGAAAAGTGGAAGAAATTAAATCACATGTGTATGATGATCACAAAGAAGGCCATTCCAAAAGTATTTAGGGGCTCAATGTTTGAAAAAAATAACTATGGCTAAAGAATTTCTTGTGGACGTTAAAAGGAGATTTGTCAAGAACGAAAAGGCCGAAATAGATACATTCTTGACAACTCTAATTTCAATAAGGTATAAGGGCAAAGACAAGGGAAAGGAAAGGAAGATGGATAAGAATATTGTAAATACAACACCTCAAGAGAAACGACAAAAGAAATTAGATAATCCAAAAAGGTACTAGTTCTTTCTTTTACAGAGTTGAAGGGCATGGTTCAACTTGTTCTAAGGTTAATTTAACTTTGGTACTAGGAGACACATGGTGGATAGATTCTGGTGCAATAACTCACATAAATGTGACTACAGAGGGTTGTTTGAATTGTCGAAAAGCCCAATGATTATGAAAGGTACATCTATATGGGAAATGGCAAGAAGGTTGAAGTTGGAGTAATTAAAAAATTTAGATTATTATTAAAGACCAAATTTATTTGTATAGACATTTATTGTTCTGTCTTTTAGGCAAAATTTGATTTCCAGTTCTGCTTTGGATAAGTTTGGTTTTACTTATTCATTTGGAAATGGAAAATTTAGTTTGTTTCATGATTCAAAATTGGTTAGTTCTAGTTTTTTCTTAGGCAACGATAATTTTTATATCCTTGATACAATTGCTTCATTTAATGAATCCCTGTAATTTATTACATAAGTTTTAAAGAAAAGATTAGCCAATAAGGATTCGGTGGCATTATGGCATAGGAAATTGGGTCATATCTCCTAATGGAGAATATAGAGACTTGAATCAGACGAAATTCTCGACCCCTTAGGAACTGCTCGGTATTATTTCTAAATTAGTATTTTTTAAAAATAAAAATGAAAATGAAAATGTTGTTGATGTTGATGTTCTGTAGTTGTATTATTATAAATTGAAGTATATGTTTGGTGTTATTTTTTGTATCTTGTATTTTAAAAATTGAAAAAAGTAATATGTGCTCGGTAAACACAATTGAAAAAGATAAAAATATTAATATATGTTCGGTAATATTATTTTTAGAAAAAAAAATTATTGAACATTGTCCAGTTAAAATGTTGAAATACTAAAAAATAATATAAAATTGATTTGTTTAATCTCCATAGCTAACATTAAATTTTTGAATAAATATAGATGTACCATAAATAAATTAGCAATAAAATTTTAAAATTGATAATATCACCATAATTTCATCCTTTCTTCTCCAATTACTTTCATGTTATGTCTTGTCCACAACAAGCATATAAAAATATACATTAAAATTCATTTACTTGTAATTCATATATTTTCCATTGTTTAAAGAACAAGTGCAGCACCACGATATGGCCAGTCATACTTTCAAATGCAAGAACCCCACAACTCTCACCCACATGCTTTTAAGGGGGGAACAAAGAATATACAGGACAGAAGATCGAACTTGCCCACTTGGGAGGAGTTTAAGAGAATAAAATATGCCAAAATTAATATATATTTATGTAATCTATAAATAGTAGTACGGATTTGCATACAATGATTTCAAAAAATTTTGTTTAAGAATTGAAAAAATAAAGATGGGGAAGGAGAAATGTTAGATGAACCCAAAAGTCTAAGTAGAGCTATGTATTAAAAAAAAAGAAATTAGAGTGAAAATTTTAAAATACTTAAAATTTGGTTCTGAAAAAAAAATAAGATGAGATGTGAGGACAACAATTGAAGAATAAAATAGCTCCAAGGAGAGGAAGAAAGTAGAGACAAATGTTAGAAAGATGAAGAAGAATCTGTGTTGATAAATGAGAAATAAAACATAGATGAAGATGATAAAAGCAGATTTATTATATGTTGGAAAATGTGCAGAATCAATTTTATAATTTTATTCTATAATTTTGTTCTGGAGAATAACCAAAATGTGTTAAACTTGTTTTCTTATTTATTACTATCACATGGCTTCAGTTTTAAGTGTTTCATAGTTTATTTTATAATGTATTTTAGGAAATACCACAGAACATGTATCACACTTGAACGAAGGAAATGAAAATGAAAATACTTATTATAAAACGATACCGAACAGGCCCTCGGATTTTACAAATTTTGGTACTTGTTTTAGCTATATCAAGGGGAAGCAAACTAATAAAAGAAGATTTGAAGTCAATCGAAGTTTGAACATTTTAGAACTCATACATGTGGATATTTGTGATTCATTCCCTACGATTACTTAGAATGGTTAATAATATTTTATGACATTTATAGACGATTTTTCTAAATATGGCTACATATATCTCCTCCATGAAAAGTCACAATCTTTAGATATGTTCAAAAATTTTAAGGCTAAAATTGAGAACTAACTCGGCAAAAGAATCAAAAGTGTCAGATCTGACCATGGTGGTGAAAACTCTGACAGATATGATAGTTCAGGTGAATTACGTATGTCGGTTTTGCCCAATATGAATGGTGTAGTTGAAAGACGAAACAAGACGCTTAAGGACATGGCAAGGAATATGATTTATCATTCTACCTCACAAGAATCACTTTGGAGATAACACTTAAGACTGCAACATATATCCTTAATAGGGTTTCAACTAAAGCGACTGTCAAAATCCCTTATGAACTTTGTACAAGGAAGAAATCTAGTCTAAAATACTTGCATGTTTGGAAATGTCTAGCTAAGGCAAAATCTTATAAGCCTAATAAGAAGAAACTAGACTCAAGGACTATGAGTTGCTATTTTATTACATTCTCTGAACGATCTAGGGGTACAAGTTTTATGATCCCATGATTAAATCGATTTGTGAGTCGGGAATTGCTCAGTTCTTTGAAAATCTCAAGTTTATAAGAGAAGATACAGTTAGAGACTTTGTTTTTGAAGAAGAATATATTTGTAAGAGTTATTAGCATTGATCAGGGTCTCATTCCTGACTTTATTCGAGACACAACAAATCAACACAATGTTGGAGAATCCCTTATATAAGAAATTATTCTAAAAGAACAAACGCTATCATCTCAAGAACCCAAACCATTAAGGAGATCTACTATGCAGTGCCAGATGACTATATTATATTTATGCAGTAGACATTAGAGTGATAAAAGATGTTATGAATAAAGAGATAAGGTTCATGAAAGACAATGACGTACATGATCTTATCACATTACCAAAAGCTATGAAACCTATTAATTGCAAATGTATATTTAAAACCAAAAGGATTTAAAAGACAATGTAGAGAGATACAAGATGCATTTTTTTCACAAAGACTTTATACAGAAAGAAGGCATCAACTATAAAAGAGACTTTATCTCTAATTTCTTGAAAATACTTTTTAAGATCAGATAATAGAAGTATTAAGATCAGACATTATGTTGATTTAAGTAATAAATACCCAAGCTTGGATTATTTCACCTGGGTTATATTCTCTAATTGAAATCACTGATTCTAATTTGCTACTATCGAGATAATAACGGATGAAGTACTTTAATCTAGTAATAGAATTTATTCAAATCTTATCTATCTGGCAACTCAAATAAGATAAGAATAAAATTATAAATATTAATTATAGAAGAATATAAACAATCTCAAGTAAATAAATTAAATGATAAAAATTGAATATTAATCATATGACATGTTTATGGTTTTTATTCACCTTTAATCAAATAAAAAATTTAGTCAATATGATTAAAGTGGGAATAAAAGAATTGATAAAATCAATGATAGAAATTAATCTAAAAAGCTAACTCTGCATTCAGGTTTGTGCGGCTTCCTCTTTTTTTTCTTTTTTTTTTTCTTTTTCTTCTCTTCTTGCTGATGCTGTTGTGTGTGCGGCTGCCTCTCGCTCTCCTCGCAAAGACCAAATTCATGCCATTTTACAGTGGTCAGCTGACCGACTCTAATAGGGCATCAAATCCGACTTAAACAAGCATGCATATTGGCCGAATCCTTAAAGGACTTTAATTCCAACTCATGGCTAATCAATTGCCTCCCAAAATGTAATGCTCAAAAGTGTCGCACGTGCCCTCCAATTAAGCTAAAGCCACTGATTTCAATGCTTAAATTCTTCTCCACGTTATGTCTTGCCTAAGCACTAATAGGATTAGGAAAATCCTTGTGCTTATTCCCTTTTCGTCTTCATGTGCTGGATACTTTTGGTCTTAATTATTTTCCTTTTTAATTTTCTTTGTCTTATTATTATTATTATTTTTGTCTCCGTGTGCAAGTTAATTCAGCAATTAGGTGACTTTGCTTGGCCCCCTATTATGATTTCCTTATGTGCAGATTTCCTTGTAAAAAAATAATGCTTCTCGCATGCGTGTGTAAGTAAACAATAATAGTTATTCAATTCTTTCTCTATTCTAATTCTTTCAAGTAGATTTTTTTTAATATTTTGATTTAATTTCTTTTTTATCTCAGAATATACTTAATATAACAAAATATAAAAAATAAAATAAAAATTAACACAATAAAATAAAATTTAACAAAATAACTAAATTAAAAATAACTAAAATAATCACAAAGTTTATGTACTTTTCGTTCTCATTCAAAGTGTATTTTAAACTCACAAATTAGGTTCTTATATTTGCATTTTTTTAATTATATGAGACTATCACTCATATTACAACTCATATTACATGAAATTATAACTGATATTTGTAAATCAGACTATTAGTATGACTAGTTTACATCAATTATTATGAAGCATTGTCCAAATTTTTAATCCTCACTAATATTCGAAAAATGTCTACTCCACTCACACTTAATAAGAGAAACACTACATCTATTCAATTGTACATTATAATTAAAGAAGGCACAAGCCCTGACCACCAGGCAAAGGGCAAGTGGCTCTATAAACGTAATTTTAAACTATTTAGGAATTAGGTACCCATGTGATCTCCTCTTTTATTTATGGACTTTTATGCCCTCTTTTATATAATTATGAAAGAGATGGGAAATGTACAACGACATAAGCAAAAATATTGGAATAGACACAATAATATCGATCCCCTCCTCTCTCCATTGTCATCCGTAATCATTAGTCCAATTTTCATATAATTACTCGTAGAATATGATGTGCTCGGGGTAACTTTCAAGTAGTGAAACTTAGGCTAATAACATTGGATTGAGGTATATGATAACCTTTTTGAAGATCTCGACCAGATGAGCAAATTTCCATGCCTTGGGCCTTGAGATCCATGCAAATTTTCAGCAAATTTCAATGTCTTAGTCCGCCAAAAAAAAACCTTAGAAAAATTATTTCATTTTTTTTATCTTTTTCTAGGAAACTTGGATTTGACTAGCCTTTTTGCATTTGATTTCTTTAATTGTTAAGTATTTTATTAAGGAACGGAAATCAGAATCTCGTTATGTAAAAAATTCCAAGGTATTTATGAATTGCGACTTGCTAGGGTTTTCTATTAACATAAAAGGGATATAAAGCCTTACGGCTTCTCAACCTTTATCAATAGCTTATGTCATATTTTTTCAGAACTTTGTTCCTTTTTTTTTTATGCCTTGTCAAATTGGTATAAGAGAGCAAGTTTTCCTATTATATGTTAGGAAATTGATGGGTAAAGTATGGACGCAGCTAAAATAAAATTAGAAGAAAATAAAGAATAGGCACAAAGAGGACACCAGAAAATTACGTGGTTCGCCTTTTAGCCTACGTCCACGGACGAAGACAGAAGAAAAATATTTTATTAGTCAAAAATAATTTACAAGTATTGTAATATTTTAGCTCACTACCCAAAACTCCAATACACTCAAACTCTCAAATCACTAAACAAGAGCTTTTATTATTTAAGCTCTACAAAAACTCTCTGGTTTTTTTCCTCTCTCACAAATTGAATGCCTCTAAAAAATGGATGCCAAATGAAATGGGGAGCTCTCCCTTTTATAGCCAAAAAACGGCTATTAATTTATTATTATTTTTACCACCATCTTCATTATTATATTTTCTTCTTCTTCTTTTTCTTTGGGCGGCTGTCAAAGCCAATTTGAAGTTGGTTTGTTAAGGCCACCGGCTTTGACATTTCTCCCACTTGGAGATTTGATTGAAAATCAATCAATCTCCACACCATCCTTTTTTGCTTCGCCATAATCATGTTGCCTATGTTTCTGTTAGGCCACAAGAGGATCTACTCTAGAAAAACTTATCAGTATTTATCGGTTTGGTCAAAACATCTGCTAGGTTCTCATTCGTATGGATTTTCTGTAAATCCACATTTTCGTCTTCCACTATTTCTCGAACGAAGTGATACTGAACTCCTATGTGCTTTGTCCTAGAATGAAAGGTTGAATTCCTTTCAATGTACAAAGCATTCTGACTGTCACAAAACACATGAATTTTCTGTTGTTTGTGCCCGAGCTCCTCTAATAATCTTTGTATTCAAATAGCTTCCTTACAAGCTTGTGTAGCTGTCATGTATTCTGCTTCTGTTGTAGATAAAGCCACAACGGTCTGCAGTTTCGAAACCCAGCTTATAGATGCTCCCACAAGTGTAAACACATAACCAGTAATGGATTTTCTTTTATTAAGATCTCCTGCAAAATCTGAATCCACATAGCCTCTGACAGTAAATTCTGATCCTGCATAACATAATGCAACATCTAAGGTTCCTTTGATGTATCTCAGAATCCTCTTCACAGCTATCTAATGCTCTCCACCAGGATTCACCATGTATCGACTAACTGCTCAGACTGCTTGTGCAATGTCCGGTCTAGTACATATCATAGTGAACATCAAACTTCCCACTGCTGATGCATACGGTACTCGAGACATCTCATTCCTCTTTACTTCATTGCTAGGACACATACTTGAGGATAATTTAAAATTAATAGGAAATGGGGTAGAAATTGACTTACAATCTTGCATGTTAAAGCACCGCAAAATTTTCTTCAAGTAATTCTTCTGCAAAAACCAAATCTTCCGGTTATTTCTATCTCGGTGAATTTGCATCCCTAAAATCTTGTTTGCTGGTCCTAAGTCCTTCATTTCAAACTCCCTAGCCAATTATGCCTTCAATTCTTGGATTCGATCTTTATTGGGGTCTGTTGCCAACATATCATCCACATACAATAGCAAAATAATCAAATCATTATCTTCAAACCTTTTGTAATATGCACAATGGTCTAAACTGAGTCTGTTGTATCCAAGACTTATGATGAAGGAATCAAATCTCTTATACCAACACATCAGCGTCTGTTTGAGACCGTATCGAGATTTGTTCAACCTGCAAACCAAGTTCTCCTTTCTTTTTTCTGCAAAACCTTCTGGTTGGAGCATATATATTTCTTCTTCAAGTTCTCTATGAAGAAATGCAGTTTTCACATCTAACTGCTCAAGATATAAGTCAAGTGTAGCACACATCGCCAAGACTACTCTGACTGTTGTGAGTCGAACCACCGAAAAAAATATCTCGTTGAAATCAATACCTTCTTTCTGAGCATATTCTTTCATTATCAATCTCGCACGATACCGCTCCACTTGGTCATTACTATCACACTTGATCTTGTAGACCCATTTGTTTCCAATAGTTTTTCTTCAATATGGTAGTGGCACAAGTCCCCATGTCTTGTTCTTGTGTAGAGCTTCAATTTCTTCCTGCATTGTTGTCATCCAGAAAGCAACATCTGAGCTTTTTAAAGTTTCATGGAAAGTTGATGGCTCTCTATCCTCTGTTAGAAGACAGTACGCAACATTAATTTTTGTGACATACTCTGATTGCCACGCCGGCGGTCGTCTCTCACAAGTTGACTGACGAACTTCTGAAGCCTCAAACCCAACTAGTTCTTGTTCTTTGTGCTCTGGTGCTGCTTCCGAAGAATCTAAATTTTCTAAATTATTTTCCACATAAATTGGCACAGTTTCTGACTTTTCTTTTGCAGTGGCATCATCCTCATCTCTCTTTTGCAGTTGATCTTCTACAAAGATAACATATCTGCTGATGACGATCTTGTGGGCAGTGGGGTCCCACAGATGATACCCCTTTACTCCATCAGCATACCCCAAGAAGATACATTTTCTAGATTTTGCATCCAGCTTTGTTCTTTCTTGGGTATTGTACATCACGTACACAGGACATCCAAATGCATGCAGTTAGGAATAATCAGCTGACTTTCCAATCCACATCTTCATCGTTGTCTTTAGCCCAATAGTTGTAGATGGTGATCGATCTACTATATAACATGCAGTTTTGGCTGCTTTGCCCAGAATAAATTGGGTAGACCAGCAGTCTTCAACATAACTCTTATTTTTTTTGTAAGAGTTCTATTCATTCGCTCTGTCACTCCATTTTGTTGAAGAGTGTATGCCATTGTGAACTGCCTCTGAATACCTTCTGCCTTATAGAAAGCAAGAAACCTGTCGTCTGTATACTCTCCACCATTATCTGTTCTCAAGCACTTGATCTTTTTACCAGATTCAAGTTCCACCCACGCTTTGTATTCTTTAAACACTGGAAATACATCTAATTTTTTCTTAATTGGATACACCCAACATCTTCTAAAATAATCATCAATAAAAGTCATCATGTACTTTGCACCTCCCATGAATATATCCGGTGATTCACAAACATTAAAATGAATCAAGTCTAAAATGCATTTACTTCTAGCAACAAATCTACTGAATTTTAATCTATACTGCTTACTTGTAACACAATGCTCGTAAAATGGTAAACTTACCAATTTGAGTCCTGGAAGCAATTTTCGCTCAGAGAGAATCTTGACACCTTGTTCTGACATGTGGCCAAGTTTGAGATGCCACATCATCGTTGATTCTTCTCCATTTGACGCGACACACGCATCAGCCTCCTGTACTATTTCTCTTTTAAGCATGAATAAATTAACACCAATCTTTTATGCCTTCATCAATACAAGCGCTCCTTTAACAATTTTTATAATTTCATTCTCCACATGAGTTTTGCACCCATGATTGTCTATTTGTTCCAAAAACAATAGATTTTTCTTCAAACCGTTGACATGTCGTACCTCCCTAATTGTGCGAATTATACCATTAAATATTTTGATTTTGATAGTACCAATACCAGCAATCTCCAAGGCATGATCATCTCTCATATATACAGATCTTCCTGAGAAAGATTCATATGTGTGGAACCATTCTCTTCGAGAGGTCATGTGCTAGGTAGCTCCTGAGTCTATAAGCCAAACATTAGATAGTCGTTTTCTACCTTCTGAAACAGTTTTTGCCTCGCTATAGAGAATTTTGCCATCATCCGAGGTATTTGCTACACAACCCTGAGCATTTGATGACTCAGGTTCTTTGCCCTCTTCTCTTCTGATTACTCCAACACTCTTTTTTTACGTGCCCTTTCTTGCCACAGTTGTAGCATTAAACATTCTTCTTACTTCTGGATTTTGATCCACCATGATTTTGACTCCCACTGGGGCCACGTTCCATTGATCTCTCTCTCGTCACCGATAACGCTTCTGCTTGCTGTGAACTTGCTTGTCTGTTTTCCTTATTTTTCTACCTGCTCTCCTCATTTAATACGGAGGCTGCAACATCATCGAAAATTAGACTGTCCACGAGATTGTTGTTTATCAAGTTGATGATTAGTTGATCATACGAATCTAGTAGACTTTAAAGTAGAAGCTCTGCACGTTCATTTTCCTTTATATTATGACCCAACGTTGTGAGTTTTGAAATTAGAATTTTCAAGGTGTTGATATGATCGGTTACCATTGTAGATTCCGCCATTCGAAAAGTATAAAGTTTCCTCTTCAAGAAGATTTTGTTGTGTAGTGACTTGGCCTCGTACAATTTTGTGAGAGTATCCCATATTTCCTTCGCTGTATTTTTCTCTGTCACACTGGATAATACTTCATCTGTAAGTGCCAAGTGTAGATCAGAAATGGTGTTGCCATCTGTCTCGTTCCACTTGTCATCAGTTATCTCCATGGGCCTTTCTCCAATTGCTACCAAGCAATTATTTTTCATCAATACAGCTTTCATCTTCATTTTCCACAACGAAAAATTATTTCCGTTAAACTTCTCAATTTCATATTTTACCGCCATTTTGTTGATAAATACCGCACACAAGCTAATATACCACCATGAATAGTTGTGAGTATGTGTGAGAATGCACACCAGGAAAGTCTCCAAGAAATACTAGAGGGGTCACAATGGTCCCACTTAAAACCTAGACTCCTTAAACTCTTATCGCCTTTGTGACAAAACTTTCCTAAACATGTACAAAACCACACAGTTGTTTTACTCACACCACTATTCCCTACTTTGCACCACAAAATTCTTTGATCGCTCCCACGATTTTCATGTGAATAGTACCGTATACGTGAACAATGTCGTATACATGAATAATACCCCGTACGTGAACAATACTCGACTCTAAAAAATACAACCAATAACTCTGATACCACTGTTAGGAAATTGGTTGGTGAAGTAGGCACGTAACTAAAATAAAATTGGAAGAAAGTAAAGAATAAGCACAAAGAGGACACCAGAAAATTATGTGGTTCGCCTTTTAGCCTACATCTACGGGCGAATACAAAAGAAAAATATTTTACTAGTGAAAAGGAGTTACAAGTATTGTAGTATTTTAGCTCACTACCCAAAACCTCAATACACCCAAACTCTCAAATCACTAAACAAGAGTTTTTATTATTTAAGGTCTACAAAAACTCTCTGATTTTTTTCCTCTCACAAACTGAATGCCTCTCAAAAATTGGATGCCAAATGAAATTGGGAGCTCTACCTTTTATAGCAAAAAAATGACTATTAATTTATTATTATTTTTACCACCATCTTCATTCTTCTATTTTCTTCTTCTTCTTTTTCTTTGGGCGGCTGTCAAATTCAATTTGAAGTTGGTTTGTTAAGGCCACCGGCTTTAACATTATAGGAGAGGCTCTAACGGAATAAGCTGCTACTGTCATTATGAGAGATTTTATGCGACAGCCTGAGTTTAGTGATTTCATTTAAGGTTTGCTTAAATTGGGTCTTAATTGCAACCAGAATCTGAATCGAGGTCTTTACTATAAACTTAAAAGGACTTTCTTGTAAAATCTGTTCCTTTGTAAGTAGGGTGTGATTAAAGTAAGCATAATGAAAAGTGCTAAGATATTCCAACCCCACACCCTTTCTCCACCCAAATTTTTGTTTTTTGAAAAATAAATCCCGTTTACTAGCCGCAAACTTACCCCTATCTTTATAATACATGTTGTTGTATTTTATTTTTCTTCTATTAATACCTTTCTATTTAAAATATGGATAAAAATTGTCTCTTAATTTGATTTTCTTTTAAAAGGTGAGGGGCGGGCAAATTCTATATTTATTTTATAATCCGTTACTTTGCTCAAGATTCTAACCTGATTGGCCAACTAAATAAAATAGCCTAAAAACCACCCGGCCATGCAATTGACAGCAGTCTTCTAATTTTGATTATTTATATATTACGGTACATGTTAAATATTAGAATAGGCTATTAAATTACTATGGAATGACTTAAAAATAAATTACTATTATCTTATTCACCACAATAATCATGCATTATAGAACTTTTTAAGATAATGTAGATTAAAGGATTTTTTTTTAACATTTTAGAGAGATGTCTGACATTTTTGTCTGATTTAAGAAAATAAAAATTGTAGATTCCTTATCATTTAATTTGAACAAAATTAAGAAATAAAATGCAACTATTATTTTAACTAAGCCATCAATTGAGGTCGCTAAAAATCTTAATCAAATTGAAGCAATCGATTAGGTCGGCAAAAACGTGGAACATGCATGCATCAATAAACAATCTAGACTTTTGGTTGTTGGCCTGAATTGCTACAATTGTATGGCCAACAATAACTTTTAGAGTAGTATAGGGCTTGTTTGGGGTGGTTGCTAACAACCTAACAATTGGTCTGTGAGCCACTCGGCCAAAGGCCGAGTGGTGAGAGCTGCTGCTCTCCAAGATGGAGAGCAGCCGTTCGAACCCCCACAATGTATTGTGGGGGTGTTTTCTTCCTCAAATAAAATTGAGTGAAGGCAGTTTGCTTTCTTACTCCAGTGCGAGGAGTAGACATCCCTCGAATATTTGAGAGGGTTAAAATATGGGCAGCGCTGTTGGTTCCAATTATAGTCTGATTTGTAAATATCAGTTATATTCTCATGTAATATGAGTTGTAATCTGAGCAATAATCTCATGTAATAAAAAAAAAAACAATTGGTCTATGGCTGCTGTTTTTAGATAAATTTCATTCATTTTTTTTGAAAAATTTATTCTTAAGCCTTCCATAATAATGTTCATAATAATTTTTATTTCATAGGTACCGTAATTTAAAAGTCACGAGAATTTGGTGTCAAATACTATCAAGAGAGATCTTAATTCGCTTCCCGAGGTTTTAGTCCTTCCAGACTCCATGAGCACTTACCCTCCCGATTGGAAAGCAACTGTCCCAAATTGAAGACGTCTAACTAGTCGTCATGTAATAATTTGGAAAAAAAAAAAACAAATTAATTTAACTCTGTAACTAACAACAGTAAAATTTATGAACTAATAAGCTTTATCCAAACTTTCATTTCAGTTTCAGCCCAAAACGTAATTATCTTCTATTTTTATTATTATTTTCAAGGTCTTGGGATTACACAGCCTTTAGATAAGCTGTGAAGACTCTTGGGGTTGGGGATCTTGCATGCATGCATGCACGTGATAACACACTTTGTTGTTCCCTCTCTTAAGGAAAGTCCATGTCATTCCTATGTGGGGCACTGTCCCACATACATTTTTTAACATATACACGTGTCCTTACTTTTGCTACACATATTGTTGTAGAAGGTTACTAAATAAATAAATAAATTATTTTACATATCTTGCTTTTGTCTTTTTGTTTTATTTTTGCTACAGTTAGGTCCATATATGATTTTGAGGTGCAAGTAGGGGGTGCCAATTAATTATGTTGATGAGTTCTTTCTAGTAATTAGTTTGGATCCTACTGATATAAGTTTGAGAGACTATTTCACTACCAATTGCATTGACACTGATTTTTAGTTTAGTGGCATCCATACCCCCAACAAATGTCGGCCGCATAAATTCGAATCCTATGTAAATCATTTTCTTTGAATAGTGATGATAAAAAAAAAAAAAAACTTTTGAATTAAGTTGATAGATTTTTAAGTTGTGTTACAAAATATACGTATCAAAAGCCTCAATAAATTTCAAATTATAATGTTAAAATTGAAAACATACATGAAATATAAGAACACGGATCTTATAATTTTTTAACATTTATCTACAAGTTTTTTCAAATAGGGGTGCCAAACAATTGAACCTTCTAGGCAAGGGGGCAGCACATTGATATGTCAAGTCAAAAGTAAAATGCAATGAACCAGTGGGTCGGTTCATCTTTCCAAAATCCTCTTTGATTCTGGCAATACTAGAGCTTTATGACTCAGATTTTTTTATACATGCATAAAAAATAGCGATTGAATTAAATGGAGTGGATCGAATGACTAAGATTTTTTATTATTATTAAATTTAAAATAAATAGAAACATGAAAAATTGATAAATATGAAACTTTGGACTATAAATATGAAATACGTACCATTAACTTAATATTACGACCATTAAACTTAAAATCAAATAAACTTAAAATTGAGGACAATGAATATGAAACTTGAGATCATTAACTTACAATCTCAAAAATCTTACAATTAATGGACCAATAAACATGAAACACCCATCATTAACTTGATACTGAAATTATTAAACTTGAAACTTAGATCAATTGACATGAAACCTGATATCATTAGCTTGCAACCATGAAAATCATGGAATTAATGGCCCAATAAATATGAAATCATGACCATTAACTTGATACATGGACCATTAAACTTCAAACCAAAAGAACTTGAAATTTAGGGTAATAAACATGAAACATGAGATCATTAACTTGGAACCATGAAAATTATGTAATTAATGCACCAATAAATATGAAACCACGACCATTAACTTGATACATGAACCATTAAACTTGAAACCAAAAGAACTTGAAACTTAGAGTAATAAGCATGAAACATTAGATCATTAACTTGCAACCATGAAAATTATATAATTAATGGATCAATAAACATGAAACTTATGATCATTAACTTACAACCATGAAAATAATGTAATTAATGGACTAATAACATGAAACATCCATCATTAACTTGATACTGAGACTATTAAATCATGGAATTAATGGCCCAATAAACATGAAACCATGATCATTAACTCGATACTTGGACCATTAAACTTGAAACCAAAGAACTTGAAACTTATGGCAATAACATGAAACATAAGATCATTAACTTACAACCATGAAAATCATGCAATTAATTGACCAATAAACATGAAACTGTGACCATTAACTTGATACCAGGAACCATTAAACTTGAAATCAAAGTAACTTGAAATATAGCGGTAATAAACGTGAAACTTAAGATAATTAACTTGTAACCATAAAAATCATGCAATTAATGGACCGATGAATATGAAATATCAACCATTAACTTGATATTGGGACCATTAAACTTGAAACTAAAGGAACTTGAAACTTAAAGTAATTGACATGAAACCTGAGATCATTAACTTGCAACTATGAAAATCATGGAATTAATGGCCCAATAAATATGAAAGCATGACCATTAACTTGATATATGAATCATTAACCTTGAAATCAAAGAAACTTGAAAGTTAAGGCAATAAACATGAAACATGAAATTATTAACTTACAACCATGAAAATAATGAAAATAATAGAGCAATAAACATGAACCCAAGACCATTAACTTGATCATTGTACCATTAAACTTGAAACTCATTTTTATTATTATAAAAATAATTTTATATTATTATGTATTCTTTAATATTAAAACAATGATTATTTTATTATTATTTTATTTATTATATTTGAATATTATTATATTTATTATTATTTAATTCATTAAAGGGGCAACTAGTTGCTCGAGTTATTTATTTATTTGTTTTTTTAGTGTTCGGCTGCCGCTTAGCAGTCAAACAATTGCTCTGTTTTTTTTATTTTTTATTGCTTGCATCACATACATACATGTATTGTAGCGGTGGCCAAGCATTATGGAGTCATTTCGAAGTTGGTAAGTTGTCTCCCTCAGCTTTATTGAAAATCTTCCCTCTTTTCATTTATTAAAGGGCCTTGATTACGGTTCCTATGCGATCATATCTCACAATTTGAACATCGTGAGATTATTTAATTTTTTTATTGATTTTAATTAAATTTTTTTAATCATTTGCCGATGTTTCAATTATGAGGTAAATATGGTGGCCAGTGTATGTGTACTTTATTATGAGGTATATATGCTGTGAGTCTGTATATGTTACGTTCAAGGTAATATAGGGTGATTCATATATGGTACTTAATATTTATAGAGTACTTTAAGTATATTAATATTAAAGATAATATATAGAAGAATTTGATAAATAATAATTTATTATAAATTTCTCTTCTAATGAGATCACTTATTTTAATAAAATAAAGAATAAATTAAAAGATAAAAAATATTGTGCTTATTATGAGACTTTTCTAATTAGTACAATGACACATTTTCTATAACAATCGATCATCTATAGCATGAAATCTTCCTGGCTTAGTTACAAAAATTTCATAACTAGAAAATAATCAACTCATAACATAAAAAACATAAAACAAGTACAATTAAAGTTACTATAAATTTAAATTTGGATGGAAAAAAATTAATCTACCTTATTCATACAGAGTGAAAGGAGAGACAAAAATAAAAAAATCAAAATCAAAAGTTGTTATTACCAAAGAGGGAAAAAAAATTCCCCTTTTGGTTGGATGAGAAAATTGTCAAGTACATGAGTTGTAAAGGAGAAAGGGTTTCATAGTCTTCTCGTTTTGCTAAAAGAAAGAGAAGATTTTCAGGTGTTTTTTTTTCCTTTATGGTTATTTTATGGAATGGGAATGAGGTGAAATAAAAATGGACTCAGAATAGAAATGAGTTGGAATGGAAATGACCAATGAGAATGAGATTTCAATGTTTACTTAAAAAAAATAAATGAGATTGAGAATGTGTTGAAATGTCATTAATGTGTTTACTTGGCAAAATAAATGAGAATGAGAATCAATTTACCAAAATACTTATAGTATTAATAATTAATAAAAATAATTAATTTATTATTATTAACAATATTATCATTATTGTTGTTATTACTATTATTATTATTATTAAATTTTATTAACTTTGTTATTTTAGTTATTATTAATTATTTTTATTTTTATTTTTATTTTATTAATATTATCATTATTAAAATTTATTATTATTATTATTATTATTATTATTAATTTTTTAACTTTAATAATAATATAATACAATAATAATGATTATGTTAATAATGATAAAAATTATTTTTATTTTATTATTAGTTTTATCATTATTTTCATTGTTAATAGATGATGATGATATAATAATAATATAATAATAATAATAATAATAATAATAATAATAATAATAATAACTAAAATATTAAAGTTAATAAAATTTATTAATAAAAATTATTATTATTATTAATGACATTTAAAATAATAAAATTAATTGTGATTTGAAAGAGGGCAATTTGGGAAATACGAAAAAATTAGTGGGATACAAAAGTAAACATATATTCTATTCTCATTCCTTCATTTTCATTTCCAATCCCCATAGGAATGAGATTCCCATTCATTATTCCCAAATTATGTGGGACCTGCATATTTTATTTTCATTTTCAAATTACATTTTGCCAAATAAACATGAGTTTCATTCTCATTTCTTCATTCTCATTTTCCATTTCTCATTCCATGAAGTAAACACACTATTAATGTTTGGAATCCAAATCCCTTTCATATGGGTGGAAGGAAATTAAATCACCGCTAGGTTACCATAACAATAAAAAATTTAATGAAATTTCAATGTGTTTCAAAGAAAAAAAAAAGATAATATATAAATAACCCGTGGTAAATTACTCATTATTCGCTTTTTTGGGAAAAGCTGTAGTTATTTACATGGTAGTTTAACAAAATTTTGATTGATAACAATTGGATAGCCAAAATGGTAGTCTAGAATAAATAGAAGGTGTTGTGTATATAAATAGAAAGTAACCAAAGAATTATAAGAGTTAATGTTTTACCAATTAATTTAATTGGTACACATGTTTATACCCTTGTTATATGTAATCTTTTTTTTTTTTCCTCATAATGCATATTATGAAAACTTTGTACAAAATTTAGTTACTATTAATAAAAAAAACTTGTACACGATGCAGTTAATGCAATTTACAGTTGTTACATATGTAATCTTTTTTTTTTTTTTCTCCTCATAATGCATATTATGAAAACTTGTTACAAAATTTAGTTACAATTAATAAAAAAAAAACTTGTACAAGATGCAGATAATGCATCGTAACAAGACCCATATAATAATAATATTTTTATGAAACTTAATTTATCCGCCATCCCAACAGATTTCTTAACAATGATGTAAGCTTTAAAAAAAATAATACTGATAAACTAAATATTATTTGATAACATTAATTTTTCATCCATGAATTTGATAACATAAAAATAAAAATAATAACATTCACGATTAATATTTGTTACTAATCACACAATCTTTGTACTTGTCAACTCCAGGTTTTGCTTTCACATAAAGCAATGGATTGTTTATGTGTGAGTTATACGTTTAAATAACGAAAGATTTTTTAATACTGGTAAAGTTCTGATACCTACTAATCATTTAATAGATTTTTGACTATATATAAAAGTGACAAATATATATTAAATATTTCTATGAAAACAACTACTTCCACAATTTACATGTGAATTTTGAGACGTCAAATAAACTACAGGAAATCAACTCAATTACGTCCCCTAAAATTGAACCGTCTGACGCATGCCTTATGATTTATTTGTTTAATTTGTGTCAACATTATATTTATTTAAATCATTTTCACATTGTCTCATAGTCATTAAAATGGTCAACGATTTTCAACTTATTGTGTGTAAAAGAGTTATGCTTCATTATTAATTTGTAAATGATTGTCAAAAATTATGATACAATTCAGGTTTAGGAATAGTGTTGATACAAAATTTAATTATAATTTTAGCTTTCTAACTAAATTCTAAGATTATACACATAATCTTAATATAATCTATCATGTATTGGGGGAAAAAAATATCTTGTTTAACCAAAAAACAAGCATATCTTTTTCTCATGTATACAGGTAAGATGATTTTGATGCAAAATATTTGACTTTTCGAGTTTGTCTTTTTATTCTTTTCACATGAAAACATAATCTGTCATGAATCAAGGAAATAAAACAAATTATTTTAGATTTTATTCACCGCTAATTTTTTTTTTAAAATTGATTTGGGTATTATGGTAGCATGGATATATTAAAAAGTAAAGAGAAAGTATTGAGCCTATATTTGAAATTTTAACAAGTATACAAAGTAAAAATTAATTTTTTTAAAATTTAATAAATAAGTGTTCAATGTAAATGAGTATTTAGAATAATTTTTAAAGTACAAATATCCTCTTTTATTATATCTTCAACAAAAGTACGGATTTTGTCAAAAATAAACTAAATAATATCAAAATCGTTGTTGATTAAAAAATTAGGTCATGTTATTTTTAACACATGTGCTTATTATTATTGTTATTATTAGTTTGGAAACTAACATAACATATTCTTTACAAAAAAGAATCTGCACCCACGGTCCTTGCATTTCGGTCCAATACTTGGGGCTTGCTTAGCTGTCTTTAAATAACCATCTTTTTCACTTAAAAAAAAAGAAGAAAAAGATAGTAAAAGGTTACTGCTACTTTTCTTAGTTAATTCAGGCTTTATATGGTATTTATGTATTGTAATTTTTAAATTATAATTATTTTAAAAAATTAAAATAATAAAATAGAAGTAAATAATATTTAATAAATATAGTTTTTAAGTAATAATTTTTATAAAATTAGTAAAAATATAATTTTTTTATATAAATATAAATAAATTTAATTTTTAAATTAAAATAATTAATATTTACTAACTATTTTAATTATATAACTTTTAAACTATAACCGTTTAACTTTAATTATAAACAAGACTTTAATATTCTCATTCATAGGAATTAGCGATATATGGATTTTTGACCTATATGGACCGATTGAAGATATTTTACCTATAAAAGAGAAAAAATTGAATCATAAGAAAACTGTCCGAATTTTCCACAAAAAAAAATCATTACAAATAACGAGGAGAATCAACAATCTTGACTTAGAGCTCTTACCAAACCACAAAGACCAACTTTTCAACAAAGAAAGTCCAAACTGAGGGCTCTATACATTTATTTATACGTATATTTGTGAGTGTATACAAACATACATATATACACATATGTATAAAAGTTATGTGGCAATCACAAGGTTTAATGATGACATTTCAAGGTTTAAAATTACGATCCCCATCCGA
The DNA here is from genome assembly GCA_018350135.1 of Citrus trifoliata. Classification (NCBI taxonomy): domain Eukaryota; kingdom Viridiplantae; phylum Streptophyta; class Magnoliopsida; order Sapindales; family Rutaceae; genus Citrus; species Citrus trifoliata. The sequence continues at coordinate 16,433,389 of CM031389.1, read as the reverse complement.
AAAATAAATGAGAAATATGTTTATTGAACATTACCTAAAACAATAATAAGAAATTCCTATTTATATCTTAGGGTAGGTAAACCAGTCTTTCTTAAAATGAACATAATTAAGCAATAAATCAAAGTCGTAAATTAAGACACTAACATGACTCTAATACAATAACAAACATAAAGTGATTAAACCTTAATAAGCCATACCTTCTACTACTGCTTCTAGAGCAATTAACTTTTGCCAAATGTAACGAAAAATACAGGATGTAATGGAAGCAAATAGGGATCAGTGAAGCTTCATTGATAAGTTGAGCAAATGGGATTATGCAATGGAGCAGAAATGGTTGTTCTTTTTCCAATCTTGAGTATGAGGACCTACTAAAGTTGCTGCAAGTTGAAGGTGCTTGTTCCGCAACCACAAATCTATATCTCTTTCGGTTGTTAATATGAAACATTGACTTGTACTTCATATTTTTATTACATTTTTTTGGGCTGATGGCAACCAAATATTCTCCTCATCAATGTGTATGAGCGGGGTCAAACCCTAATACCTCTTCTTTTATATATATATATATATTAGATGTTACCAACTGATCTCGCTAACAACCACACTTATATCTCTTGATTTTAAAGATAATGATTCTCTTGTGATCTAATCATTTATATGAGCATATATAATTACATGATTGGTGATTGATAAATGTGAATATAATAAATAAGTCTTGACCATATATAAATAGAAATGCGTACTTAACAAAAGATTAATGGAACCTATAGCTCAAATCATGAGAGATACTCATAAAAAAAAAAAGGAAAATGCATGTTCAGTCACTATTATTTGACACAAGAGTCCATTGATTTATATATTTAAAAAAAATCTCAAAAAGCACTGAAACTAAGTATATTACATTCTTACCTTTATTTTTTTATTCTAGACATTAATTAATTTATGGGTAATTATCCACCAATCACCTGTTTTTTCTAACTTTTTAAAAAATACACAAATATTTTTTTTTTGTCGTGTTCCACCTAAAGTTAACATTTTTTTCATTGGTCCACTCATATTATAACATTGTTAAAACTTTTCTAACATCATAAGGATAAAATTGTCATTTCACAATGACGTTGTTTGAAGACAAAAGTAGACAGGTGAAAACAATATAACTTTAAGTTGAGTTCAGTAAAAAAAAATTAAGAATTGTGTATTTTCAAAAAATACAAAAAAAAAGTAGTCGGTAGATAATTGCTCTTTTACATTTGGGGATAAAAAAGTTATTTATACAATATTCTGTTAGTTCTCTTAACAGTTTGAAGACGGAAGTGGACATGTGCAAAATTATATAATTTCAAGTGGAGCTTTAGCAAAAAAAAAAAAAAAAAGAGTTGTGTATTTTAAAAAAATGTGAAAAAATAGGTGGTCAGTAGATAATTATCCTTAATTTATCTATAAAAGGTGAGTAGCAATTAACCAATAATTAATTGTTAGCAAATTAACCAAGAAGTATTAGTATAAAAGAACTGACATTTTATGTACTTGTGCAACATTCTTACTAATAATAATTTATAAAAAAAATTAATATCAACAAACTTAAAGTAATATTTAGTATCCTTACAAAATCTTACTAATAATTATTTTTTAATTATTAATAATACTATAAAGTTTGTGTAAATTTTTATATTGCTTTTAAGGTTAATAGAATATCATTGTTTCTTTTCATTAATATCCGAGGAATATTGTTCCAATGGATATTATTGTAAAAAATAAAAAAAAATAAAAATAAGAGTGTAACATATTTAACAATAAATGTGTCTTGAAGTATTTTTTAAATATAAAGTATAAATAAACACTTAATTCAAGATATGCAAATGACTTAATTCAAATGTGTGTCAAAGGGCATTGTTCTTTTTCAATCTGACTTATTAGAGCTAATTTTGGTGTGCATAACCTGATATGCTCATGTCATTTGCAATTGTTGCATGTCACACTTCAACTTGTATCCCATAAACTGTTCTCTTTTTTGCCCTTTTCTTTCCTGACGACATGTTGGCTTCGATATTTGGTTTATTATATTATAATAATATTTTTATGAGGCTTTGAATTGTCTGCCATCCCAATCAATTTCTTACAAATAATATAAGCACTTAAAAAAATGGAACAAAAGAAAACAACCAACAACATCCCAAACGATTTGGTAAGCACTGAAAAAAAAAATTGAAACAAAACAAAATATCTCATGTTTAACAAAAAATAAGCATATCTTTGTTCTCATTTATCTGTTTCTTTATTTATTAATTGATTTTCGACTGTGAAAATAACAGATTGACGAAGCAAATATTTGTATGAAAACAACTAGTTCCACAATTTGCATGTGAATTTTTAGATTTCAAATAAGCTATAGGAATTCAACTCAATTATATGCATGCCTTATTATTTATTTGTTTAATTTGTGTCAACATTATCTAAATCTTTATTTAAATCAACCACCATGTATTATTATAAACGTTAATCAAGCAATGACCATCAGGTGATTTTTAGTGTAAAAGAGCTTTAGGAAATATTGTTGGTACAATTATAATTTAGCCAGTGCTACGTTACGATTATCGTAACGTACGCCACACACAGCAATAATAATAGATCCTACTAAAAATATTATTGTTGTGTGTAAATATACGTTACGATTAACGTAACGTAGCGGGATCCTTATAATTATTGTTTTAACTAAATATGAAGATTATGGGTCCGGCTACGTTACCCACCGGGTTTTGTACCCATTTTTGTCTTCTCCAAATCCACAATTAGATTTAGCCCAAGAGTAGTCCAATCAATGGCTTAAATGTGTTCATTGGATTATTAACAATAAAAGTCCCTATCGTTTATGTAAAATTAGAAATATTAATTTTAAAATTTTGACATATAAGTTCATAATACTTTAATTTTTTTACACTATAGAACTACGTTTCTAATTAAATGACTCATTCTTACATTTATTAATATATATTTAAATTAATACATTTTTTTATTAATTAGCAAATTAATTAGTTTAATGTATACGTATATTATTTACTAATCATAATTGATGGTAAATGTAAATATGATTTTTTTTATTTAACCTAATGGCAACCAATTTTCTCTCACCTGAGTAAGGATTGAATATCATAACACAAAAGATTTTACTATCTCAAGTAGATGGAATGTACAAATTTTGATAATGATTTAATGTCATATTCTATGTCATTAATGTTTTATTATTTTTTTGTAACAATATTATTTAGCATGCTATCAATTATTTGATTATGTAATAAAAATATATTTATTTGCCAATACTAATAAAAGTATTAGTTTATGAGTCTGCAAAATTATTTTTGCTTGTTTGAATGCGGGCTTTTGTATTTTTGGTTGAGTTTTTGTCCTTAAATAAAAAGAATAAGTTTAATTGGGCATTGAAATATATTGACATTTGTTTCTCTACCCCAACATTTTAAATAGTCATTGGCGCACATTCATACAATTAAAATATGTCATTAACTTAATTGAGAGATGGGTAAAAGAAAAATAAATCTAAACATTTATTACTCTATTTGAAAATAATTTAAATATTTCTTTATTAAAAATAAACAAAAAATTAATATTTTCTATTCTTTCTTCTCTCTCGCTAGCATTACGCATGGACAACAGTTGGCAATTTACGCCAGTGAATCGTGTTCATGTCATATTGGCCAATTTAAGCTAATCCAATCTCAACCTTACCTGACCCATTTATTATCTTGTCATTATTGTGTTACCTATCTAGCAAAACTTTAATTTTCAATTAAAAAAATATTTTTAATTCTTTTATTTTCTATAAATTTTTTAAGTGCTATCCTCTTAATCTCTAATCAATTTTTTTTAATATAAATAAATTATTTTTAAAATATGAAAAATCAACACATATCTATCGATTAAATATAAGTCAATTAATATAATTAATGTGTTATAAACAAATTATAATACTAGAAATTTTAAAACCTAAGGCAATATAGTTATTAATCAAGTTGACAGCTAGGAATAGCAAGCAAATCCATTCAAGTTGGATATCAAGTATCTGATCCAAATAAATTGGATAATATCATCCAAAATATTGTAGATTTGGTTTATTTAATATCAATCCGCAAACTTGAATATTATTAATATATTAATATTTAAATATATGAGACTAAAATTGAATCTAATAATTAATATTCAAGTTTTACAAATTACATGAAAAATCAAATGACATTGCCTAATATTATTGCACAATCAATGACAACAATGACAACACCATCACCAAAAAATAGAAATAAGTGACTATTGACAGATTTAAAATTCTTCGATCTATGAAATGGTAGTAACGTTGCTGGATAAAGGGATATGCTGGTGACAAATGCACTTTCTAATGCAAGCAACCATAGCAAGACCACTTGATCAAGTAGTATTTTAAGGTTTATCACCACCTTTGACAACCAAATTATCGATCTCTAAATTGGATAAGAGTGGTAGTGTAATGCAACTCACCGTGGTTTTGTGGCATAGTTACAGTGGCAGCCATTTTTGGAAGGCACGTCACTACACGTGCAACCCTATATATCATAGTTTTTTGGCATTGAGATATCATTGTGTAGATCATTTAATTTCGAGTCTAATAGTACCCTTCATTGTCCCCTTTAATCAGTAATGCCATCACCAATGATGGAGCAATTGTCACTGCTCAATGTTGGAGAAGAAATATTTATAAAAGCTAAAATTGTCATTTTACACTCCAAGTCCCATTAATATTTCTACTTATATATGTTTAGGTCTTTTAAACTTTGATTGTATGTGTTTTGTCATAATTTGAGTATTTTATATATTTCAATAGTATTTTGGTTATTTCATAATTAACAATAAATCAGACAACAAAATAAATAGCATTTTAGAGCTCAGAATAGCTGAAAACATTAAAAAAGGCATAAAGGGCAAAATCATGATTTTAGGAATTTGGTGGGACCCAACCGACGTGGCATTGATCGATGACGTGGCAGCATACTATTGGACCGAAAAATGTTGATGTGGCATTGATGGTGATGTGGTACTGACCGATAAAGTGACTATATTCTATTGGACTAAAAAATGCTGACGTGACATTGACCTTGATGTGACAACATATTATTAACCGAATCACGGCTCTTATGATGTGTTCTAACCAATCAGAGTTTGCTACTATGCAATTCTAAAATTATAAATTATTTTTATCTAATGATCATGATTTATTCATTGTCTCTATAATTGGGAGACTCTCCCCTTAATTCCACAGCTCTCCCTTAATTCCACAGCTCTGAATCTAAATCTAAGGTCTATTTTTTGCAATTCTCTCTCTATCTTGTATTTTTTTAAGTATTTTAATAAAATTATCATTTTACCCATAGTTTAATTATTAGTGGCTAATTTAATTTTAAGTTTGGGTTAAAGATAAAGTCTTAACATGAGCCATGAGCTTAATTTGGTAAGTTTATTCGTCATCTCTCTTTGATTTATGTGGATTGTTTTCACTCGTCGTTAGTTTATTCGTCATCTCTCTTTGATTTATGTGGATTGTTTTCACTCGTCGTTGACAGATAATAATGATCTTGTAGATTTTGCACATTATACCAGCTCCCTAGTACAAGATCATTACTATTTGGACAATGAGCACATTACACTATATTTATTAGCGAGAAACTCTCCTCTAGTATTATTGGTTCATCTTGCCTTAGTGTAGACAAAGTATGAATATAAGTTATTTAGTGGATGGTATTGCCTCATTCTCGACAATAGAATTATTATCATATTTGTTAGAATGAAGACTATAAGGAGTGGAAATATCTCCTCATAAATTAATTGGAACTAAAAGGGAATATTAAGCCTATGGTAAAATGTTAAGTATGAATCTAGAGACTCAAGTCTTTCATTTGAATTGTTTCATTCTTAATTTACTCCCGTCATTTTATTAATTTAAATTTCAGTACTACTCGGAAATCACATCCAACCAATATAAACTAGGAAAATTAACCTTATCATTATGGGATTGAAATTCATCGGCATTAATCTATACTATAAGAGATTTATGCACTTGCAAAAAATTAAGGGAAAAAATGAAGTCCACGCTGGCGAATTTGGATCAGACATCAATAAAGTTAAAGTAATAGTTGAAGGACTTTCTTACCAAATAGCATCATTAACAGCTGCCAAATCAATAGAGCCACATGTCTACAATCAATTTGACCATGATTCATACACTGGTCAAGCTAATGCCATTAATGTGATGAGAAAGCAGTCGAACTACAACCTTTTCTCCAATGCTTACAAACATAGATGGAGAGACCATCCTAACTTTTCATTGTCTCATAGGTTCTAACAGAGCAGAATAGCAGCTCGACCAACACCAGTACAATCAGTTTACCAAGCTCCTCAAGTCTCTTAACCACTATTTAGACAATACAATCAGAATCAAAACTACTTACATACCAAACCATGGTAAGAGGCACTACAAAATTTCAAAAATTTGACTCATTTTGCATTGCAACAATAAAATATCACCATTGACGAGTACGGAATAAGATGAGAGCTAGTATAAATTTACAAGACCAATCTATTTTGAATGTCGAAAAGATGGTGGGTTAACTTATCTCTTCAGTTCAAACTTTAGCGATAACTGTCGAGAAAGACAAATTCCAAGATAATTAGTATCCAATCCTAAGGGAGTACATAAAGTTATTTTCAATTCACTCCAGCAGCATGAAGAGGTCACGACCACCATGACTTTGTGAAAAGGCAAAGAAATTGACAACAAAGTGAAGATGTTGGTGAAAAAGACAATTTAAGTTATACCTTTAGACTTTGAGAACTCATCACTAAAGGAGAAAAAAAAAAAAAGTGCAGTACACAAGAATACATCCCTAAAGCTCTTAGTTGATAAAATTCAATTTAATAGAAATTAAACTAAGAAAATAATTAAGGTAAAGAATATATCAACAAGACAAAGATTACAAAAATTTTAAAATCCACCACTATCTAATTAGTAATTACTTAATTATCAATTAATCTTCAAAGACACATGTAGGGAAATAATTAAATAAAAAACAATTACTTTATTAAATAGAATTTATTCTTAATTTCAATATTTAAAAATTAGGTATAAATACTTGAATGAGGAGCAACAAAATTAATATAATCAGCCAATTGAAAGTTTTGAAGGACTACTGTTGCTCCTCTTCCTCTCTGACTTTTACTTCTCTTCTTGTATCTCGGCTTGTCCCTCAATTGTGCAGCTTTCGTACCTTTACATTAGAGGTAGATTAAAAAACCGTTGCCATGAGAAAAAATCAAATTAAAATAAAAAATACAAAGAAAATTACAATTTAAAATTAAAAAATCAAACCAAATCGAAAATCAAACCAATTTGATTTGGTTCAATTTAAATTATTATTTTAAAAAAAAACCAACAATTCAGTTCAAAACAGAACCAAACCGTTGGCCACCTTTACTTTATATAACGCCCATATCCTAAACGCAAAGCTTGCCACATAATTTAAAACGGTAAAAGCCAAAAGCTATTAATTTGTTTCCTTTGTTCTGTATTAACATGAATTAATTATAAACCTTTTTCACATGCTGGCCACTTCAGCTTTAAAGCCAAAATACATTATAATTATAGGTAATTATCTATCGAACCACCTATTTTTTTAATTTTTTAAAAAATACATAACTTTTTAATATTTTTTTACTGATTCACTCCTATTATAAGACTGTTAAAACTTTGCTGATATTATAAGGGTAAAATTGCCATTGCACAACTGATATTATTTGAAGACAAAAGTGGACAAGTGCAAAATAATATAACTTTAAGTTGAGTTCAGCAAAAAAAAATTAAAAATTATGTATTTTTAAAAAAGTGCAAAAAAATAGATGGTTGTTGGATAATTGTTCTTTAATAATTTATTCTTCTTTTTGTCTGAATATGTATGAATTAATTAATTTGCTGGCTTTGGTTTCTTCAACTTGAATTGCCCGCGCAATTTTTCAATTATTTTTAATGTCCAATAAAATAATTTAATTGACTAAAACTAACTAATAAATATATCGTTAAGGAGAAAATATGAAAATATTTTGTGTTATCAATCACCTTACTTCCATTAAAAAAATAAAACAAAAAAATGAAAATTCATTTTTGAATTCAAATTTGATTGGGGTATCGGATTCAGCCGATCTTTTTGTAATAAAAATAGTGTTAAACATCCTAAAAATTTATATTATACTAATGCAATATTTGTGAATTCAAATTTGATTGGGGGATTGAGTTTAGGGTATTGTATTCAATATTTCAAAAAGGGAAAAAAAAAATGGTTTTTGTCAAAAATAAACTGAAACAATAATTGTATCCAAGTCATTGTTTTTGAAAAGACTATAAAATATGCACCATTTTCTGGTCTTTGAATTTCGGTCCAATTTATGGGGCTTGCTGGGTAGTCTTTAAGTTGGCCATCTTTTTCACTTTGGGAGAAAAGATGGTAAAAAGTTTACAACTACTTTTCCTTGGTCTAACGTTCTCAGTCAGACCATAACAAAGGGCAGTACTTGGTTTGGTTCGATTCTGGATCGGTTCTTTAAATTTAAAATCGAATACAACGAAATCAAACAAAATTTTGACCTATGGACCAAATTAAAGAATTTTTTTTTTTTTAACCTATAATCCTATATATACGATCCGTCCAAATGGACAAAATAAAAATAAGAAAAAAAATTCATTGAACCAAAAGAAACCTGTCTGAATGTTTCTCAAAAAAAAATCCTACCAAATAAGTTGGAGAAATAGAGGAGGATCAACAAACATCTTGACCTTACAAGACATCTCTTACCAAACAGTAAGACCAAATTTTCAACAAACACAAGGGGGAAACTGGAGGCTATAAAATGAATATGTACATTTGTGAGTGTACGCGCACACACAAAATGGTTGATGTGGGCATCAAAACCATAGATCATCCTCGCATGATCAATGCCGCATGCTAGAGCAACACACTCTTGGGGCATTCCAATAATTCTTTCTTTTTCCAAATGTGCGTCTCTAAGTCTAGTAAAGTAACTGCTAAAGGCTCAAACAGAGCCCCTGATTTTAGAGCAGTTCTTATTAGAACATAAGCGAACACTTCGTGTTTTGAAGGCATGTCAAACTAGTTGACCCTCAAAAAGCAGTTCCTAACTTTTAGCTGGTTCTTACCCCTCTTCACTCACACAAGGTAAAAAATTCAAGTCTCCTCAAAATGTGTCGGGCACAGCAAGGATCCAAGTTGTACCGTAATAGACTGATCCAAAACAAGATCTAGACTCAAGAGTACAATGGATTCTATCATCACAATTAAAAAAATAAATAAATAAAAGGAAATGAGAAGTGCTTTAATTAATCATGACTAATGCTTCCGTTGAAAGGCCAGAACGAAATTATGAAAACGTTATAAATTTGGTCTGTCTTGGACTATAGGCTCAATTCCATTATTTTTTTTTTATAAAAACAAAAAAAAAAAAAAAAAAAAGGGAAGGTCCCAAAAAGCTTCCAAATGAGTTGGGAGAAACTAAATTAACTAACTCCCTAACTTCAAATGTACAGCATATGATTCAACTTTCATAAACTAGCATAAAATCACCCTGGTAACTGGCTATTCATCTTACAGCACTTTTATTCATTGGAATTATCCTCAGATAGCTAGTCAAGCCAGTTTAGTTCTTAAGTCTAGAATACCTGCAGGAAGGCTATTAGCTCTAATTTGTCATGCCATTTTAGCAATCATAACTCCGCTAACAAATATTTGTCATGCATCATGTCACAACAGCATACGCTGTCAAAATCAGAACTAATTATAACACCGCAAACAAGCCATTTTAGCAATCATAACAGATTAGGAACTGCAACTCCAATGTCATAGAAAAAGCTATAACAACTTGACATTTTTGCAAGGTCAGCGATTAAACTTTCAAATCAGTATACCAAATTTAACTATTCAAAATTACAAGAGTTCATCTTTTTAGGTAGCCGAGAATGCCAAAAAAAATAATTGTAAAGATTTATGAATTTATCATTATTTTTGTAGTACAATATTGACATAACAGAGTTTTATAAAAAAGAAAAAAAGAATATGAAATATTAAGTGTCCATTAACATATCATTATCAAATTTCATCAATTTTCTCCTCCATTCGTGGAGCTGAGAAAGTCTTTTAAATTGATGTAGAAGATTCACCAAGAAATTCTGATCTCAACTGCATCAGCAGCCTGCCAAGATAATTTAGGCCCTCTCCTTCGCGGCCTCCACCCCAAAAAAGATCATGTGGTGAAGCTTCAACAAGAACAGAACCAGCAGTGGAGAGCAGCATAGAGTTCAAATGAGGATAAATGGAGAATTTGCATTTTAATGCTCTATACATTATATCAATTTTCACACTCTCCCAATCACTTCTGACCTGCATTCAAACACCGAGCATTAATTCACAACAAATTGCAAGGAAGAAGTAAGATATTCAACTAGATATCCAGAAGAATTTGATGTTCACATGGTACTATTGCATGTAAAAGACGAGAATTACAGGAAATGCATGCACAATTAACAGCCCGGGCCCAACAACCAAGTAAATACTGTCCGTTTTCGGACATGGCCCGTCATTTTGTTACAACCAAGATGCATCTACTTAGGAGAATGCACAGCTTAAAACTTATGCCTGCTCTGCTTGAGACGTGGGATGTTACAAATTGATAAATTATTCTAGGTTAAATGGAAATGGAAATATGCCAATAGGTTGACATGTAGTATAGCAGAAGTATGGTTCTTAAATAATTGAGATAGAATGTAATAGACATACGTGGACTGCAGGAGTAACGTTGAGGAACACCTTATAAATATTGCGAAAGAAATTCATATCCAAAAGTAAAAAATAACAGTAATAAAAAAAAATGACTAAAAATTCCAATCGCTTCCTCTTTTTGCATTTATCTTCTGGAAAATCATTAATTCTTGTCATCAGAGAAAGTAAGGGATGTACAAACTTGGTTTTCTCTAACCATAATTTTAATTATATGCCAGTACTTTGTTCTATTGTTCATGTCAGGAATGATTCCTAAAATTTAAGGTAACACTCCAATCAAAATGATCATTTGGGATAGGGGGATTCATATCAGCAACTGATAACAGAGTAAAACTTTATGTTGTCAAATATTTGTTTGCCACCGATATTCAAGACATAATGCATTCCCTAAATTATCATATATTAACAAAGTAGTGTAAATTCACCTAGCCATCATATTCACTGAACAACGTTGAAGAAAAGTTTTAATTGAATAGTAGCAATGTGAAGAAACCCCATATAAGAGGAGTCCAACGCATAAACAATATTAAACATTAGTGTATTGATAAAGAACAGTTTCCAAGCGAAAACAACAAAAGGACAGTAGACTGACACGAGGGCTGTGACACATTAATGTAAGGAACATGAAAAGATCTACTAAAGGAACAGAAAAGAAAATGACAAATTAAAAAGAAAAATGCAATTCAAAAATAACAAGCAAGATGCAATCCAAGATTAGACATTCAACAGTCATTTTCAACAGGCCAATAATCTCCAGTTGCCTAAAACAATTGTGAAAGAACCTAGAATCTGGACGGCTTCAATTATGCTAATAAGTTGAATGCATCCATAAATGCTTCAATCCAAGTTGACCCACAGAATTTTATTTTATTCTTTTTTTTAATTGAAACATGGAGAAAATGAGGGGAATTAACTAAAGGAAAAGATAAAAATCAGGAAGGCCTTACCCCTGAGAAAATGACTTAACAAAGATTCAAGGGAAAAAGAAATCTTGAACAAGACAACTAGATTCAATGCATATCAATTTGATGGAAAGAAAATTCATCACAATTAATTACCCATGATAAACTAAGGAGAAGTAGAAATGGCCATACCCAATCAGGATGTTGCCTCTGCATGGACCTGCCTAATCGTGCTGCTTCCTCTGGACTTTTTGCAGTTTTTATCTTTTCAACAAAATCTTGTGCGGCAGGATCATTCACTCCAGTAAACTTGTGTGCCTAAAAGTTCAGGAGATTTTTGACTCGATATCGGCAGATTTTCCAATGAAATTTCCAAGATGAAATATGAAAAAATAAAAAATGTGAACTACCTGGTAGTAATGCTCCACACTTGACCAAGTTACATAATCACCATTAACATCTGGCATTTGGATTGGATGAGGAGAAAAATTTGAAAAGGCACCATAAGGGTCCCATGTCTTGTAGAAATATATGATGCTTGGTTCATAAGGAGTGACAGTAGGATCAATTGCAAAAGTTTCATCCTCTGATGGAATAACAGGCATCAGGTCAGGGATGGGCTGAAGAAATCCACTGATGAGCATATCAGGTCCAACCTGAAATTTACCACCATATAATATAATGATCAGGGATCTTCCTAAAATAATGAAAAAGGAGATTTATTTGAAATTGTTATCCACATCTCTTGAAGTTCTTACGTGTATCCAACCAACAAAAATTATATGAAAACAATTAGCATTTGCTTAGCCTAGGGCACGAAACCAATGGTCAAAGAAAATAATTGGACCAGAGTGAAACTTGGAACAAAACCAAATCAGCATACAATTTACAGCAACTGAAGTTTCAAAACACAACTAACAAGCCTAGGGTTTAAAACCTAATAGGCTAGTGAAAGAATATCAAAGGAGCAAACCCAACAAATTTACAGTTTTATTTATCAGAAACTGTCTCCCACTGAGGAATCGATACTATCTGATCATTACGATTTTCAAAACCTGCTTTTTAATTTACAAACAGAGAAGTAACGTTCAGAAATGTATTTGAATAGAAGTATTTCAGAACACAAAAGTCGTCTACCCAAAGCAGTGTTAAACTAAAACAATAGTCAGAAGAGATTTTATGCCTACATTTCTTTACAGAATTTGCACAGTCCACAATAGAATACTAGTATCAAATGTGTTTACACCATTTTTTGCTCTAAAAATGCTGTTCTCAGAATATACATACTCTCAAATCTTGAAAAGTTAAAACCAAATTTGCCTTTTCTTTCTTTTTGATACATTTCAATTTTACGAAATAGTTTTTACAAAAAGTTTCACAAAACAAAAAATGTCATCAAATGAATACTAAATTCCTAAAAAAATCCTTATTTACCTAGACCCTCAAAACAAACTAAAATGAAAAAGTTCAAGACAAGACAATAGAAAATGAACCCCTAAACAGTAAAACCAATGATAGTGGAGGTGGATGACGACGGCGATGATTGTTAAATTTATTATTATTATTTTCTTTATTATTATTTATTACAATATTATTATTATTAACAACAATGACAAGAATAAGAACAATGACTATAACAATAAAATAATAATATACTAATATTTTTTATTTAGGACAAAAGTGAAATTGTCAAATTTGAGTGGGGTAAAATGGTGAGTTCAAGGAATGAGGACTTGATTTCCAACCGCCCATGGGATTCCAGTTTCCATTCCTTAATTCCAAAACCATGTAGACCACATGTTTCATCCCCATTCTCCCTTTTATTTTTACGAGTCAAAACCGTCAATTATTCTCATTATAGACTGATTTCCCAATCTCATAAGTAAACACACCATTAATGAACAGACCAGCTGTGTTTACCAAAGGACTGGGGTCTGTTAGGACCAGGTGCTGGCCACAAGAGCAAAAGCTTAAGCTAATAGTCATGTGGTGCACCATATTTCCTTTCTAGGTGACCACCATACTTCCAGGCCAACATCCTCGGCAGCCCATGTTACCTGCAATGGAACCCCCTCAGGCACCATAACTGTCCATGGGTCAGCCCAAAAGAGGCCTCACTCAGGTCCCATAACCTTCCATGGTAAATATCCATTGCAAGAAGCCGCCGAGACACGAACATGGGTTGCTAGGATTAGGTGCTTGCCACTAGACCAAAAGCTTAAGCTGATAGTCGTGGTGCACCATATTTCCGACAAATGCAGCAGAATACTGTTTCAAAAGGTAGTTATGGCAGATGTTAGATCCACATTTGTATTGCCATGTCCCATGAGGCAAAACACAGAGATTTGAGTTGTGTCAAGTTCAAGTACTTTGAATCACCATATCAAGTGAAAACTGAAGCTTGAAAGACACAAACTCCATCAACGTAGCCAAATCTTGTTCACTTAGGAAAGACTAATCAAACTAAGCTACATGGTAAACCCTTTATAGGAGACTAGACCTTGATAAATGGGTTGTCAATGCTGCACTGAACCATAAAGTTTTAATGCACTGTGATCTAGAAGAGAATACACTGCCATATATATAGCAGCGGCAACTAATTTTGTCAGATCTGCATGTTCCATACATTAATTCAAGGTCCCCAGACATCCCTAGAGTGGGCAACATTCTTGGACAAAACTTAGTAGCTTATTATATTATTGTCATAATAGAATATATTTATCACTCTTTATACCACAGTACCATAACATGTCAACAAGAGCTATAATAAAAAAAAAAAGATTACATCATTAAAAGCAAAACAACGATTACCACCAACCTGCTCATAGCAAATGTCAATCAAATCTAGTGCCTGTGACATTTCAACCATCCCCAGTTCACTCACAGGAGTTGGTGCATTCTTTCCTCCAATAATTTTAGGGGCAACAAAAGCAAAAACCTACATCATATAAACTTCCATAATGAAAAACCTTCAAATTTAACAAAATTTAGTCAGAATTTCATCCCAACAAAATGCAAATAAACAAAGATGGAAAGATAAATTCAAAAATTAAAGTTATGATAAGTGCTTTTAAACTATAAAGATCAGATTCAGAGAATAGATGAAATGGCAAATTTTACCCCTTGGAAAACCATGTTAAAGCCAACTAAACCATCTTTTTCTTGTCCTTTTAAGATATCAAAGCCCAAATGAATTATGCCACACAGATTCATAGGGATTTTTTTCCCCCTTCTTAAAAAAAGTGAGTAATCAGAAGTTAGCCCTTAGTGGCTGGTGGCAACAAGGTAATACATTTTTAAATGATCTAGAAAAGAAAATATAGCCAATACATCATAGAATACAGAGTTGCAGAGTATGCAATGAGCTAAATGCATTAGCTATGACTGCAAAACAACTAATCCCTCTAAAAAAAATTTAAAAAAAAAGGACAAATCCAACACTTTCTTTTTATTCTGTTGGTCCGCCAAGAGAATAACAACATCCTATACTCTCATTTTTAAGTAATAAAAAGCCAAATAGTGATCTAAAAGTGATATAAACTTGAGAGTATGTACAGAAGACCTTGTGAATTAAACCAGATGAGATAGCAGATGCTGCTAATGTTCCTCCGCACTCCCACAAAATAGAAAGATAGCCCCGGTCATGAAAATATTCCATAACATCTCTAGAGTTTAAGATGTCAAACTCCACTACTTCAACTCCTCTAGATGCAAGATAGTTTTGGAACTTCCTCCTAGCTCCCCGTTGTGTTACAACAATGGTAGGTGCATCAGAAACATCCCAAAGGTTTGCTTCCTCGGGAAGGTTGAGAGTTTGTGTCAATACAATTCTCATGGGCGTATGCCCACCTCCATGTCTTGCAGTTAGCCGTGGATCTACCAAAATTGAGGAGAGAAGAAAAGAAACAATCACATCATACTTGCTGTTGATGGTGATAAGTTGAATAACAAGAAGAACAGATGATAATTGTAATAACATTAGTCACAGAAATGATTCTTATTGTTGCTGCAGACAGTATTTTTCAATAACTATAATTGCATTGCCTGAATATGACAATAAGATCAAGAAAAAGTACACATATTGGTAATTGTGATAATTTGTTAAAGTAGTCACAAAGATGATACTTACTATCCCTGCGAACTGTATTTCCCCCAACTACAACTGCATCACTTCTACCCCGCAAATCAAAAACTCGGTCTCTAGACGTTTTGCTACTTATCCACGCTGCATGTCCACTACTTGCAGCAATTTTTCCTGTTAGCATCCAGGAAAGTACACCAGGGAGGATGACTTTAAAGATCTATTATATATATAAAGCCTAAAAATTGAGTAAAAAGTTCAATTAAATTCATAAAACTCACCATCAAGGGTCATAGCATACTTGAAAACAGAAAAGGGAACTCGAGAAGTAGCTCGATGAATCAAAGGAGCATTGACAAGGAGGCAAGATTTTCGAGCTTCCTAGAGTAAATCATTATGAACGTTAAAAAGAATAAAAATAGCACATGATACCAATTATGATTTTGCCACAAACAAGGAGTTTTGCAAGTTGATAAATTAACCATAAGGTGGTGGCATAAGAAAAATTAGTAAACTTAAAACTCACATTAGAAATTGATATCTATAAGACCTAAGAGCTCAAGCCAGCAAGACCAATTACGCAACTATACCTCAATAATTTTACTTTGTAAATCCTCTCCAAGAACATGAACCTGCAGCCCTTGACTTCTTAATGCACGTACAGCTTGGCCTCTAAGATGCTGCAAAGGATTCCTGATTCCAACAACAACTCTTGTAATTCCTGCCTAGTCTACAAAACGATTATATCAACAGATCATTGAAGCATAACAATTAGAAACTTATAGAAGTGCAAGAAAGAAAAACTAGAAAAATCCTTCCCAAGATCAAAATTTTGTGTGTATATACTTATTTATTTACTTTCTTGGATATTTTGCCAAATACATACCGATAATTGACAATCCTTAGTTACTAAAACCAGTCCTCTTCCAAAATAGACAAAAGACTATAAAACACTCCTTTCCTAGGATCATAATTGTAAATATTTTTTCTTAATAATACAGAGGCTCAGATACTTGGTAAAATCAGGCCAATAATTCACAATCCTTAAAGAAAAAATACATTGATGATATGATAATTGCCTAAAAAACTCTTCCTCTTTTTTCCCATCCTAGGTAAGAACGAGTAACATCCAACAATATTTAGGGGAACTATGTATGCTACAGTCATTACATCTCCATTCATTTTAAAGACATTATTCATTTTAATTAAGCGGCATGAATACAAAGTTAAGCCACACTAATCAATTGAACAGTGTATTTCATGGAGTTTCAGAATAGTTCATTGCTCCATTCTCAACTCGAATTGATGAATATCACATAACGTGCCATAAAAGTTTTTTCTGCTAATATTGAAGACTAATTTAATGACTAATAAAACAATAATAGCATAATAAAAAAATAAAAAAATTGAAGCAATGCGCAAACCTGAACAAGAGCAGAAACAGCAGTGTGGTCACCGTGGCAATCACCGGGCTCCATGCTCAGATACGCGGTGGCGCCTCTGCAAAAAGAGCCGCCGGCTTCCACTGCCTGCACCTCCGCGGGTTTGGTACCCTGCGCGTACAAGTAGCCCTCTCCTGCAACCTTCCCGGCTGAGGTGGCAATCAAGCAGCCAAAATTCGGGTGCGGGGATGTGAAACCAGCTGACTTGTCAGCTATACCGGCGGCGCGTCGGATGTACGCAGCGTCTTCTGCGTGGCTGAATTTGCAGAATACCGGAGCGGAATTGGCTACTGGAGAGGGTGCCATTTTTTTTTTTTTTTTTTGATCTTTTAGATTTTGAGGAAACCGATCACTCTGATTTTTCTCTCCTCTGTGGACATAAAATCCGAGTGAAGTGGACTCTGGATTCGGATTACGTACTTTGCTGGACTTGTCAGCTACGTGGTGCTTTCTTATTGGCAGATGCTAAAGTAGTGAACAAAAATTGTAATTATAAATATAATTTTGAAGTAATTTTTTTAACAAAAATTATATAAATATTATAGATTTTTTACGATATAAACACGTATAACTTAACTTTTAAGATTAATCTGTTAACGTTTATTAAATATTTTAGTGTTGTAATTTAAAAAATTCGACTATCTAACTTTAATTTTAAATATGATCGTGTAATTAATCTAATCTAAAATCAATCATCTAACTCGAGAATAAGATTGGTCATGAAACACAAGAGGTCTCAACACAACTATATTTAAATTTACTGTAAAATAGTAATGATACAAGTTAGCAATATCTATGTATTAGAAAATTATTTTAAAAAAGAAGCTAACCATTATTCAGCCAAATGATTTCTGAATAGCATGGCCTTTCTTATCCACTTATTACTTGTCACATGTATATATATATATCATATTATTATAATTGGTTGGAGTATACACATGATAAAGAATAAATCTTACTACATGTATACACAATATATATTACCATGATTGGTTGAAGTATACACATCATATAGAGTAAATGGAAAAATAATAATGCCCTAAGAGCATCCAAGACTCTAATTTTAAATAAAGTCCTATAGATTTTTTTCTTTTTTTGTGGACAATTATTTTATTGGTTGAGAGAGAGTTGGACGAGACTTTCAAAAAATGTTGGTAAGTTAGGATAGTGTAAACAGGGTAAAATGGGAGTAATTTTTCATAGCAACTGACCCAAAATTAACTTTATTATTATGTGAATCAAAATTCATTCTAGCTTCTTCCAAGGTCCAAAATAAATAATTTCCTTCAAAAAGGTGGAAATAAATAATTTATCCTGGTTATCTTGAAGATGCCAGTAAAGCATTTGAGTATTACATCGTTTAATATTCTGCTTCACTTCTCTAGACAAAGTGAGTTTTGTAACATTTCGTATCCAAACCAAAAGAGCAAGGAGCAACCTCTAACAATGTTAAAACGGTTTGAGGGTTCAAGACGGTTCAAAGAAACGAATATGCCAATGAATAAAAAGAGATTTCAAAATGAGGAATTTGACAAAGGGATTATCATACAAGAACAAGCTAGCATGAACAAGCAAACAATCAACTTCAGATGACAATCAGCAACAGATAACAAAAACCAATTTAGCAAAAGCCTGAGTTTTGAAGAATTCAGTCGATCGGGTTTAAAATCGCACAAGATGCCAAACTAAAACTTGGAACAAATATAAAAAGCAAAACACATGCATGCATACTAAATGAGGTATGCTGTTCGCATGACAGCATACGCATTTAGAAGAAAAAAGAGTACAAAGTGATAATGATTATTGAAATAGTAAATGACGACCATATTGGTTTGATTGTGTCATCTAACAGGCACACATATTGTCTTAAGGATCTGGGAACTTATGGAGTTGATGACTCACAGGAACAAATAGCTAATACAAAACACAGAACTAGTGTAAAATTCAAATATCATTAGCCGCAGGCTTTTACTCCTCCTCTTCTGCTTCTTCCAGCCATTTCACAAATGGCTCCAGAGCCTTCACAAAGGTTTGCCTGCAGAAAGTTATGAAACATTGTTGTAAGTCAAGAGGCTTCTTGGAAAAACAAGAGAAATTTAGGAAGAAAAATCTACATTTAGGGAAACAAGAGAATTTAGGAAGAAAATCACATGGCAAGGCATTCATTCGATAATTACAAATTCTATTATTAAAGAATCATTCATTTTGAATTTTCATTCAGAAAAGACAAATAAAGGAAGAAAAATAGTAACATTTTTGTTGCAAAAAGGAATAGACAGAAAATTCAAAAGCATCCAAACAAAACCAAACCCACTTCACTGACAACAGCAATTATCTGGTATTTTTGTTACAGTACTTGAACTTCAAACACAAAGAAGACTATATTACTCAGGATTAATGAGATCAGTTTCCAAAAACAATGGACTTTCAATATTTTGAAAGGTTAAGAAAATTAATATTGCACACCTGCCCTTGGGGTTTGTTCCCTTGCGGAACCAGTGAAGGATTGTATCTTCCGCAAGCACATCCTGATCATAGAGAGACCTAACAATCTCAGGAAATAGCTTCATCAGCTTAGCATCCTCGTAGCACTGCATCTGAACTTTGTACATCAGCTCCAGCTCAAGTTTCGCATTGGTGCAGAAGGTATTTAACAGTTGTGCCCAGGTTTTTACCTGTATAGAAACAATAATGGCAACAATGACAAGAACTACTGTCAATATTTTAAATCCAATATTGTATTTTAAAATGAGATGACCAACTACTTGACGTGTAGCTAGCAGTTAAGCATCTCAGCACATGCCAGGATACAAACAATTGAACATATATAAGAAACATCCGCTATAGCTTTGCAATTTCAAGTAAAATGTAATACAAAACTGATGGGATATAAACATATGATGAAAAGTATTTTTTTTTTTAAATATGAAACTCGAAAGTGTATTAATGGAGATAAATCAAAATAGCATGTGGACCAGTTGTCCACTATATAAGCCAAAAAGATAAGCTTTTAGTGCTATATAAAGTATACCCAACCACCCCTACACAAAGCTATTCCAACTTTAAAACCATATCTTCAAACCCCTCCCAACTCATATGAATGAAGAAAAAAGATGAAACCTGGAACTACTCGGACACTGAAGCCCAAAGCAAAGAAAGAAGATGGACTCTATCCTACAATTCTTCAATATGACGAAAAGAATAATTTTCATTTTTTATTCTTTTGCAACACTGATAAAGATAATTATTCTTGCATGCACCTAGAATCATACGAATGCAAATACCGTCAGGAAAGGCAAACATGACCTGGAGAGAAAAGCATTCAAACATCTGAACTATATAACCCATATTCCACCTCAATTCAAACATGTACATGCAAACACTCCATAGATGAAGAACATACCACAAGGAAAAGAAATAAATTGTCTCAAAATTTTATGAATAAAAAAAGATTATAAATAAGAATATATCATCAATAAACCAAGAACGGACGAACTATTTAGAGGAGGTGCCTCTCTTGCATACTCTTTTGCACTTGGATTGCACCCCAAAGGCTCTTCTTCTACTGTTTTCGTTATCATCTATGACACTTAACTCTTTTGTGATGTATAAGATGGGTAGGCATGCCAGACATAGCCAAACATGCAGGCTAAATTTATTTGACTCGGAACATTTAGCACATGATCCAAATGTTAGGGATTGTGTATCAATTTATTGATGTACCAGATCATGCAATTATCATACATAATCTCATTAAAAGGTGCTCACTAGTTTGCCACAGCATCAATAATTAATGAAAAAGCAGTCAGGTATAGTTGATGTGATGCTGCACACAGGCAAAGTACAGGATTTAGTGCTCACCTGACGCAGAGCTGCATTAGCATTCTGCTGCTGGTTCTTTCCAGACCACTGAACTGCATCCATCAAGATATCCCACAGTATCCTAACGACCTCAATGTCAGGTAATTTAGCATCTTTAACCCGTTGTTTCACAGATTCTATGACTTCAGACATTTCAGTCTCCTCTGCTATTTGAGTTGTCAAAGTAGATTTCATATCCTTTAGTTTTACTTCAAATATTTTCTTTTCATTGTACTCAACCAAGGGTATCAGCCCCTCCTTACTGAAATAGAAAAACAGTTGTTAGACATAATCATTATAATCACTGCCATCACAAACAAGAGAAAACACTGCTTTTACTTGAAAATCAAGTAATTGGAATAAACTTTCTACACCAAAATTTCAAATTACACAAACTTTGAGACTTAAATTGCAAATTACTGGCGAAGTGACAATGGAATTAAGTGCAATCTCATTCCACTTAGAGAGGAAGGCATATAATTTTTCATAAGTATTTTCCTTTGGCATTTTAGCAAGAAAATGATCTCAACTTGAGGAAGGATCTGGAAGAAAAAATGGTCAGGTTCCAAGTTATCTCAACTTGAGCCAACCTGACACTAAACCAAACATCCACTCTAATGACACAAAACGGTCCATATCTCACACAAAAACATGCCCCAGAAAAAGACAGTCATTATACATAACCTTCTGATTTCAATAGTTTTACAAAACACTGACCCAAACGGTGACACCCTATTACTTGTAGAAACAGTTAGGGTGGAGTTGCATCTTCCCCCCCAACACATAGAAGGTACAAAAATTTTGTTACTCCCACTAGTAATGAAAAACACAACAAATGACAATCATGAGAAAAGTATAATCCAAAAGCCAATTGGAGAAAAAATGGAAAAAGAATGTTAGACACAACAAAGTATAATTTTTCTAATGATAAAAAATAATTAAAATATACCAAAATAATCACATCCCATATTGGAATCTACAACACCTCAAAAATCTAGCTGGCAAGAGTATTAATAAACTTCAACTGTTGAAGCCTGCAAAGTACCATATACAGCATTTAAACGTACATGTTTGCAGATTAAAAGGGCAAGAATATAATAGGAGATTTTCCTAGAATCAGAAAACTCACGTGAAATGTTCAGAGAATCCTTCAGCAGACCGCTTTGAAGATGGAAAGAAGTCTAGCAGATTGTCCTCCATTTTACCACGCTTCAGAATTGCAATTAAATCATCAAGGCTATTATCAACCAGATACTCCTTGAAGAAGTCTGTTATAAATGAAAGAACTAGCCCCTTTCCAACAAGATTATCCTTAAGCAGCGGCTGGAAGACAGTCTCTGGCGGAAGCCCTGAGAGCTTCTGAGAGAATGCAAGTGCTGTGAAAATAGCCAGCTTCTTCCTTTCATTCTCCTCAAAAAGCTCCAATGACTGCATGAATCTTCGAGTAACATTTTCAAGATTCTTTATGAGAAATGGCCTCCGCCTCAGGATCTTCTGTATATAGATTACAGAGGGTAAAATGGCTTCACGCTGAGGCTCACAGTCTATTATGGAGTAAGAGTGGCGCTCCCCCTCATCAGGTTTTGTTGTTCCAGGTTGCGTACGGCCTCCTGTGAAAACAACCTGCATTTAAATAGCAAAATTCTAATGTCAAAAGATTTATGCCTATCAAGAAATAGGATTTATAAGAAATTAACTTATACCACTAATAGATATTAATAATGTCAAAAGCCACCAAACTTCAAGGGCATAAATGTGTTGGAAAGGTTAATGGGAGAAAATAGCAAGAAATTATACATTCATAAGAAGACACTGATGCAATCCAGTGAAACATCAATTGAGATGGTTCACAAGCAACATAAACCTTCGGAACCTCCATCTAAAGGATACACTTTATGCAAATGATGCAAGTGAAAATAGAAAGTATAGACAAGGAATCAAGAATAGAAAGAGGAGTATAACACTGGTTATGGAAACATCATTGTTACAAGTGCATTTTCAAGATAAAAGTATAAGCAGTTTCCTTAGTTGCAACCATACCCCCTGTTAATATAAAAATTAAAGAAACTTAAAATTATGAATTCTAAACGAGCCAACTGTGCCATAAAGCAAAACTCATATGAGATCAAATATCCATTGTTGCTCGTTGAGATCTCAAGAATCTAGTCCAAACTAGTCAAAGCTCACTGTTCTTAATATTAGCAAAACCCATACGAGATCAAGTATCCATTGTTATTTGCTGAGATCTCAATAATTTAGTACAAAATAGTCAAAGCTCACTATTCTTAATATCATGCTAATGATCCCAACAATTTAATTCTAACAGAAAAATATTAAATTTTCATTTATTTCCTCAAAACTGAAAATTTAAAAAAAAAAAAAACTTGCCTCAAAAAAGGTGTCACCGTATCTTGAGAAATTAAGGTCAGAAGATTCAATGCACTTGGCAATAAGTTCCTGCATTAAAATTTAAAAAAAAAAAAAGATCATTTATCGTTTTGCTTGCCAAACAGAAATAATCTAGTTAGAGGAACCAAAAATTCATAATAAAAGATTACCAGATCACCAGCATTATCCAGATAAATCTGGACCACTGCATCCGAAAAAGCTGCAGGGTCCAGCGGCGCTGCAATATTCCGTTTGCGGGGCTTAATCCGCGTTCCACTGCACAGAAATAAAAGTAAAACAGATTACAGAAAGTTCAAGGCAGGATGATTTACAAACATCTAAACAGGAAAAAGTCTTAAATCAGGATGCCCCCACTACATGATCTGTGATAAGACTGCTTGATAAAATCTCAACACAAAAACATTCACTTTAAAATCAACCAAACATAAGATTGTTTGGAGTAAGTGAGAATACTTAAAACATTGTCCATAGAGACATCCTCACTTAAGACTTTCTCTCTAATTAGCAATCAGATTCTCCGTTGTATGTTTCCAGCGCATAATCTCAGTATAACAACAAATATAAAAATTTAAAGAAACTTACCCAAGAGTGGGTTTCTCCTTCGAGCTGTCGGATTCAAGGGAAAAAAAATCAAAGTTAATCAGTGAATAATTAACAAATAATCAAAATCGTAAAAAATCAATTTTCATTCTCAAGCAAATCAGTAAGCCTCCTGAAAAGGACCCCACCAATTAGTACACAAATTAAATATATTATCATAAATTGGAGATCAAAATCAACAACATCATTATTGAAACAATAAAGGAACCCCAACAAGAACATCAGATTAAATAACCTAAAATTGAACCATACCCAGAAGCAAAATCGTTAAAATACTAATAAAATTTGACCTTTTATAGTTATATAATCCCAAAATTAATCTTTTTCAAGTAGCAAGTACACAGATCTATAACTACAAAGATCTATAACTACGAAGATCTATAACTACGAACAATAGCAAGATCAACAATAATGACAATAATCAACAAATAATAATTATTAAAGAAAAAAGAAACAGAAGAAAGGGATCAAAGGGTACCTCATAAACAAAATAGAAGAGGGATCGAAGAGAGGAGAGACTCTCTGTGCAAGTGAGGGCTTTTTGGGAATTTAAGAAAAAAAGAAGGAATGGGAGAAAAGAGAGAAAGTGGCGTTCTAATTTGCGTTGATGGGTTTGGACAAAGAGACATTTATATATACACATAAATATATTACTTTCTTATTTTTAGTTTTAATTTTAGTAAATTACATTAATAATTAAGAAAAAGGTGAATGACTTGAGTGAGAGAGAGAAACTCCTGCTTTACGTGCAGTTCCTCAGGGTACCTGATCGTTCGGTTGTCCAATAAATAATAAGCATTTACAATAGAAATTGGTAAATTCCTCCCAAGGTTATCCATTTCCATTTAAAAGACCTAAATACCTTTTCCTGTTAAATGTATGTTTAGTTGGGCTTTCTCTAATAGAAAAAAAAAAGTTTTTTAAACACGAAAGCTCTTTTAAAAAAATATTTGTAATAGAGTTTTTGGGATTTAGAAAAATCATTTTACTTCTTTTTGGAGAAGTTCAAAATTTAGGGTTCTCCAAATAGAGTTTTTTGAGCTTTTTTTAAACATATAGAATCCCAAAAATACCTCAATAACATTTCACTAATTTTTTTTAAAAAACTTAGTGTATATACAAAACCCTACAAAAACAAGATATTTCTACTTGCTATCATTTTTTGCCAAGTAGCAGCATTTATGATTTTTCTCATGCTTCCTTTATAATCATTTTTTCCTCTTTTTTTTATCAAATGAATTATTTATTCTCTTCACTCTACAGCTACTTTCTAACTATTTTCTTAATATATTAATTTATTTTACTATTGTTTAACGTATTCATATGATCATGTGGTCCACACAAATCATTATATGTATTATGCGAATTATTCATTTTATTTATTTTATTTGTTTGCTGGATATTCATCATATTATAATTGTGTCTCTTTCATATGTTCATATGCCAAATTTTATTTTTTATTTTTTATTATCATAATTTTTTCCCTTTTTTATAATAATATTAAAAATATTTTGTCTAGAATGGAAACCGTTTTAGAGGGGAAAAAAAGTCAAAAGCCAAATGAGATGATGCTACCTTAGATGCTTTTATAAAGAATTGGGTAGAAACCTTAGATAAGAAATATTGTGAATTATTACTACATGTTTTAATTATGAGGCTTATTTAAATCTTAATTGAAGTTTATTTTAAATTTTTGTGTAAAATGGAGATAGTAGATAAGAAATATTGTGATTTTTTTAAATTTATGATTTAAAAGTAAGTTCTCTTAGTTATATTTTTTGGTAATTTGATTTCACAAAAGCACTTTTAATATTGTGGAACCAAACTGTCTCGTACCTCAAAAGAGTTTTTTTTTTATTGACAACCATACTCAACAGTTTTTAATAAAAAGTTTTACTTGTAATACCTCTACTTCTAAAGGCTCTACTCAAGAAATTGTACCAAACGGACCCTAATATGTATTTTGATTGTTTTTTCACAAGTTTGAGGGTGATAAAGTTTAAATTAATTTTTTACCCTCTATATTTATTCAAGATTTAAATTTGAATGATTAACTAAATAAAAATCCTTGAAAAACACTAAATTAGATCTCTTTACGTAAGTTATTCATTTATAGTCATGGCTAATATTATGGGCCAATTTAGAAATTTTATAACTTTTAAAATAGTTGATGTTATTTGTGCTGGAGAAATAATTAATTACGAAGAAAATTAGTTAATCATTTGATAAAATTTATTTTTAAAGTATTTTAAGTTTTAAAAACCATAATTTGTATTTGGTAAATCTTATTGTTAAACTGCTATAAGAATATAAAAAGCTGAATTAGACATATTAAATAAAATTCATTCAAACGTTTATTATTATTATTATTATTATTATAATATATATATATATATATAATATTTATTTTAGTTATACATCTTTATTGTGTATATATAATAATTGACGATTAAAATATATTTTATATTATTGATGTTATTTTTATTTTGTTATCTCAATATAATTGATGATAATAATAATCTCTTCAAAGTTAATGATTTGATTTCCATCTTTATAATATATACATAAGGATATATATGAAATTGTATTAAGTATTATAATAATTGTTAAAATCAGAATTTCAAAAGTTACTATATTCTTATTTTTCAAAATCTATTATAGGATAAGGTGATTTTAATAAAACTGATTTAAAAAAATTTAACAAATACTAAAATTAACTTTTAGTTTTTAAAAATTACTTTTGAGCAACCTCGGACGATCCCTCACTATTATATGAGTGACTTTTAAGAATTTGGATGCAATACTATAATTTTCAGCCACACATATATTTATAGTAATGTATGTTTAAGGTTTAATTATGCATTATTTTTTATCTAATAATTACTATCATCATAAAAATAAAAAAAACTCGGCACACAATTTATATCAACACCGAATCCACATCCGATTTCTGAATGTGTAATAATTGTTATGTTGTGTAATCTTTCTGGTACATAAAAAAAAAAGGGTTCGTATTTTGTTTTGAGTTCTCTTGCTATACCAAATTCTTTAAAGGTTGACAATAGTTTATTATTTTCTTGCGTCACATCGTGGAGGGTTTACGTTTTTTCGTTTTTTTTTTGGTTTCCAACACTTATAATTATTTGTTTAAACGAAAAAAAAATCTAATTCTTAAGAAAATTAATTCCTAATAGGTTGCTTTATTTTCTTATTTAATTAATTTTTATACTTTCATGTTGGCTGTGTTTCGGCCCATTGGGATTGGGCTTAGCCCATTATTCATGACTGGGATTGCTGCAGAGTGTGAGGAGTGGTAATTTAACAGGCTTCAGTCCACAATATATATATATATATAGTTAAATTGGTAATTTAATTTTTTCTTTTTATTAATGTTTAAAAAAAAAAGAAACATTGTTATAAGAAGGTAATACAATAAAAGTAAATTAAAATGAACAAAAAGTAACAAGGGTGTCAATAGTTTAACGGCAGAGATGTATTGACGTATTTTAAAAAATATAGGGACTAAACAGGTGCGAACCTCAAAATATAAGAATTAAATAGGCTTTTACATGTACTTCATATCTATATTCCTTTAATCTCATGCACATAATCAAAATAAATAAAGAAAATCATTTATTATATCTTTTAAGAAACACATCAGTATGCAAATAAAATCTATTTCCAAAAAACTTAATCAAAGCATCGAACATTACCTTGTAAACATGGTTTACTTTATTAAAATTCAGAATATTAAGAAAAATATAAATTATAAGTTTAATATATTCTACTCGTAATGATGACACTCGAGCTTGATTATGCTCGATGTCTGTGGGTTAACTCATGTTCACGACTCCTCTTGAATCAAAGAAATGACATCATTACTTTCTAAACATGAGAAATACAATTAAATTTATGCAATATAACTTAGAATGAATATTTAACCCACAAATTACCACTCAAAAATCTATGCTATAGTATTACCATAATACCCTCAAATTTATAAATCTCACCTTATGTTCAACATTTCATACTCCTTCTTGATAATTAAATTTTTATATTTTATAACATTAATAAACTGCCTACATTATCAATAACCTCACTACTAACTATAAACTACCTAAACATAATTTAAAACTATTACATATTTGCATACCAAATCATGAAAAAAGGTGAGGGCTTCACGTCTCCGCCCTAAAATGTTTTGTTGGCACCCTTGTGCTCCTAAAATAATCCAGCTATTATAAAAATTAGCTTGGGACTAACTTTATCCATTTGTTGAAAACCCCTAACTTTGAATAAAGTATACAAATTTTTAAATTAACTTCATTCTCATAAATAGAGATATAGTGACAGAAATATTATCCCTTTAGTGAGAAATCCAACTTATTTATTTGTTTTATATCATTCTCACTCTAAACACATTTTCTCCCGCTATCTATACTTCCCACTCTTCATTTCATCTTCGATGGATGTTTCTAAAGGAATTTATGATTAAAAGCACTTTATAATAACTCCCCAAACCAAGATTTTCCCAAAAAAAATCCACAAATTTTCATCGACTCTATTCCTAATCAAGTTTTTGTCCCAAAATTGCCCCGCAAGTTCTCTTCCAAAAAAAAATGAAAATGCCTATTTGTTTGTTTTAGCATAGAAATTATGCTTAATTTAATGCATAAAGGGTAACGAGCATGGCTAAATTAATGATAGTTTTTTTATAATATTTTTAAGGTCCAAAATATAGTAAGTTATGTGTTAGTTAGCTATATTAATTTAAAGAGATTATTATGCTACATAATTATATAACATACATGATTATACAGAAGTCCTTGAATGAAAATTTAATAGTTGTAAAAATAATATAATTTTTTTTATCTTATATTTTCACGATCGTTAGATGAAATTCAACAGCTTACACATAAATCATGTATGTTAATTGATTATGTAACATAACAAAAGCCTTAATTTAATAAATACGTTGTGCAATGTGTTGACCGAGAGGAAGTGCCGTAGCTGGGAAGGAAATGATTCTATGACTGGACCAATAGTTAGAAACTTGGGGTTTGACTGAAGATAAAAATTGAAGTCAACTTTGTTGGGCACCACAAACTGCAAGACTTATTTTGGTGTAGTGCGCAATTTCAGCCGTGCATCTAAGATAGCACCGTGACTAATAATATTCTCTTTCTTCAAGAAACAAGAATAAAGAGCCGACTCCATTGAGGCAACAAAAATTAATCAATCCATGGAGCCATATTCTCTGTGCACCTACCTCTCAATCTTGCTGATGATTCTGTGTACTTTTCTTCATGATCTGCAGCAGTCAAATTGCCAACAAACTTACCTTGATAATGTTCAGTTAAATTGCGATAGAAGCGTTTCTATATCAAAAGGCTATCTCTGTAATGGTCCTCAAAAGTTATGCCAGTCCTTTATAACCTTCCGATCTCAGCCACCTTTCAACACACCCGTCAGTATTGCGTATCTTTTAGGTTCAGACGCCTCCAGTATAACCTTAATTAATAAATTTTCATCTTCTGATGAAAAAATACATTCTGACAAATTAGCAATAGTTCCTGTTTCGTGTTCGTGTTCCGGCAGTCTGTACCAGCATAACGCTCCTTACACCATTAAGCCAATGATACGTATTTTTTGGTAGCAAACAACACTTACCAGGGCTTGACTACTTGCCAGGCTCTCCTCGGACAAAATTACTACGACGAAAAAAATCTTGGTTCAGGTTTGGAGGTGATAGTGCCCCTAAGATGTGCTTGTCCGACCGCAAAGCAGATAGACAATGGAGTGAGTTATTTGTTGGCTTATATGGCAACATGGGGCGATACTATTTCATCAATTGGACATAAATTTGGTGCTGACAAACAAAGCATTTTGGACGCAAACAAGCTGTCAGAAGATGACTTGATTTTCCCCTTTACACCTCTTTTGATTCCACTCAAGAGCGAAAGTTGCTCTGCAAATCCAGAGAAATTCTTTTGCCAGTGTAAGAATGGTTTCCTTGTAGATGAAATGTGGAAAGGTCTCCACTGCAAACCAGATGGCAAAAAATTTCCAGTCAAATTGGTTACTTTATTAGGTAAGACTCTTGCTGATAAATTCAATTAATGAATGAAATACAATCATGATAGGCACTGATAAATATTTATTTTCTAACATGTTTCAGGCCTGGGGATTGGTTTGGGATTTTTGAGTTTGGCCCTTGTGGCTTGGTATTTATACAAAGTCATAAGGGAAAAAAGAAGCAGAATGCTTAAAGAGAAGCTGTTCAAGCAAAATGGAGGCTACTTGCTGCAACAACGATTATCATCCTGTGGAAGTAGCGAAAAAGCTAAAATTTTTACAGCAGAGGAGCTTCAAAGAGCAACAGACAATTACAATCAAAGCCGGTTTCTTGGCCAAGGAGGATTTGGCACTGTCTACAAAGGGATGCTCCCTGATGGCAGCATAGTTGCTGTCAAAAGGTCGAAAGCAATTGATAAAACACAAATCGAACAATTCATTAACGAAGTTGTCATTCTCTCTCAGATCAACCATCGACACATTGTCAAGCTTCTGGGTTGTTGTTTAGAGACTGAAGTACCGGTACTAGTATACGAGTACATCTCTAATGGAAATCTTTCCCACCACATTCATGATCACCAGCAACAGCGAGAACAGAAACAAGAGCTGGAAGAGGAGCAGGAATTGTCTTCACTTTCATGGGAGAATCGAGTTAGGGTTGCGTGTGAAGTTGCAGGAGCAGTAGCATATATGCATTCTGCAGCCTCGATCCCCATCTTTCACCGCGACATCAAATCTTCCAACATACTCTTGGATGATAAATTTAGCGCAAAAGTCTCTGATTTTGGTACTTCAAGGTCTGTACCGAATGATAAGACTCATTTAACAACAGCAGTTCAAGGAACCTTTGGATACTTCGATCCTGAGTACTTTCAATCAAGTCAATACACAGATAAAAGCGATGTCTATAGCTTTGGGGTTGTACTATTAGAGCTTCTAACCGGTAAAAAACCAATCTGTTTTGCCAGAGTGGAAGAAGAAAGAAATTTAGTTGCGCACTTCATTTCATTAGCAAAGGAGAACAAACTGCTTGAGATTTTAGATGCTAGAGTAGCTAAAGAGGCAAGCGAAGAAGATATTGAAGCCGTAGCAGAGCTTGCAATGGGATGCTTGAGATTAAATAGTAAAAAAAGGCCTACGATGAAACAAGTGTCCATGGATCTTGAAGGGTTGAGAAGGTCGCAGAGATGCTTAGAAATATGCAAAGTGAATCAACTGCTGATAAATGAGATATCATTGGCACAAAATTCGGTATTTTCCGTGCCAGAGGATTCAGAATCATTTTGTTCATCAATTTGATGCGTGGTTACCATTTTTCTGTTTGTCATATTTAATTGTAAGAACTACTCTGTATAACTTGTAGTAATAGACCTCCTCTTTTCCAAGCAATTTTCAGAGTTTCTTCGCTTTGAAATAAAATACCAACACTTCTTTATGTTGGTTAAATTTCTTGTGTGAAAGTTGAAGCAAACCGGAAAATCGAAATGAAGTTATATGTTAAGACTAATATAATAAGTTTCTAGTTAGAATCAAGATTCTCTCATAATTTATTTTTTTTTTTTATAGTAAAATTTACTCAAATAATTAGGGATTAATAAATTAAAAATAAGAGTGATTAAATATTAATCATTAGCTAATACTAAAAGATAAGATAGTACCATATCTTTAAAAGTTTAACTTAGCTCTAATTAGAAAAGAATCATAATCCCCTTAGCTTAGACAATTCAAACTTGTACTAAGACCTTATTTTTTAATCAGGAGAAAGGCTACAAAATAGAATAAGATAGAAGTGTATGAGGTTTGAAGGTCTTCTCAGCAACCAATAAGAATTTTTTAAAAGTGATCTCCACTCTCTCTAGTCAGATCTATAACTACCAACAATAGAAAGATCAATAATAATGACAATAATAAACAAATAATAATTATTAAAGAAAAAAAGAAACAGAAGAAAGAGATCAAAGGGTACCTCATAAACAAAATAGAAGAGGGATCGAAGTGAGGTGAGACTCTCTGTGCAAGTGGGGGCTTTTTGGGAATTTAAGAAAAAAAAAAGGAGGAAAAAGAGAAACGATAGAAAGTGGTATTGCAAGTGTGTCGGTC
Organism: Citrus trifoliata; assembly: GCA_018350135.1. Taxonomy (NCBI): domain Eukaryota; kingdom Viridiplantae; phylum Streptophyta; class Magnoliopsida; order Sapindales; family Rutaceae; genus Citrus; species Citrus trifoliata. The sequence continues at coordinate 16,401,042 of CM031389.1, read as the reverse complement.
AGTAGGTGTTGGCGGGTTTTGGACAGAGATATTTACAAATATATATATATATATATAAATTATTCATTTCTGATTTTTAGTTTTAATTTTATTAAATTAAATTAAAAAAAAAAAGTGAATGACTGAGTGAGAGAGAGAAACTCGTGCTTTACGTGCTGTTTTTCAGGGTACCTGATCGTTCGGTTGTCCAATAAATAATTATACAACAGTAATTGGGAAATGCCTCCCAAGATTATCTATTTGCATTTTAAAAGACCGAAATACCCTTATTGTGTTAAGCACGTGTTTTGATTGTTTTTTAACAAGCTCGAGTGTTGACCAAAGTTTAAATTAATTTTTTATTCTTTATATGTTCTTAAGATTTAAATTTCGATGATCAATTAAATAAAATTATTCATCTGTAATCGTGGCTAAAATTCAATACTATATAAGTATTTTTAAAAATTTGGATGCAATACTATAATTTTTAGCTGCGCATATTTTTTTGGAAATATACATTTAAGATTTAATTATGTATCATTTTTTATTTAATAACTACAGATCATAAAAGCTCATAAAACTCAGATACCACCTCTGATTTCTAAATGTAAAATAATTGTTATTTATATAATCTCTCTAGTACTTCAGACAACTTTGGTTCGTTTGTATTTTTTTATGAGTTCTCTTACCATGCTAAATTCTTTGAAGGTTGACATGAGTTTATTATTATCTTGTGTCACATTGTGGAGGGGTTTACATTTTTCTTTTTGTGGTTTCTAACACTTTTAATTCTTCATTTTTAAAAAAAAAATCCAATTCTTATTAAAATTAATTCGTAATATGTTTCATAATTTGTTAGTTATGCAATTTTTTTAAGAAAAAAAATTTAAGTTATACTACTATTACTATAGGAATTCTTGCTTTGTTTTCTTATTTTAATCAATTTTTATACTCTCATGTAGGCTAGTGTTTCGGCCCAGTGGGCTTTTACGGTAGAAATATGAGAACCCAACCCATTCAACCTCGTATCCCATTACTCGTGACCCGTTCCGTAGGGTAAAGAGATGAATGGAATTATCCGGGTTAAAATCGGGCCGAACCACAGTTAAACATCCGGGTTTTAACCGGATCCGAGATGACAAACTGGACCAGAATTTTATCATCCTATTTATGTGCCTTTCTTGCACTATCCGGTTTCAAAATCCGGTTCGAGTTCAGTTAGACCTGATCAGAATTTCAAAACCCTGTTCTTTAACCCAAGTCTGGTTTAAAAAATCCAAACTCTTACCTACACGCGGTATACAATTCCTTATTGTCATCCTTTATTTTAATGAGTTAATTTAAAATTAGTTAAGAGGGTTTTAATTCTGCACGTGTACGGATTTTATGCACGTGCGACAACATGAACATGTGAAATTGATTAAATGGCTTCAAATCAAATGTATACTTGAAATATATAAGCAGTTACCTCTCAATTGGCTTGTATTTAATATTGAGTTGTGCTAAATTTTTTATAATCTTTTGCCGCACGAGCATTTATAACAATGTATGATTAACAAAGCTAAGCATTTAGTTATTGGTTGATGGGATAATTAGAGCTATATATGAATGTTATTAATTGGATAATCTAACCTTTGCTTTTTAGTTACTTCTTCATGCGATGTATTGTGCTTGGAAGTGTTCCTAATTTCGCTTGCTTCACTTTGTAACCAAACCACAAGAAAACTTCGTCGGTAGTCATATGAAAAATCCCTTAGGTGTGTCTCTAAGGACTTTGATTGAGTAATTTTTAAGTAAATTTTTTTATTTGATCATTTGATTTCGAATCTTAAGAGATAGGAAGCTAATAAATTTATTTGAACTTTTGCAGCTGGACAATTGCACAAAGAACCCAAAAGCAAGCTACAATGGGGAGTGTTTTCTCTCACAAAATAATTCTCAAATATGTGCATATGCCATCCAAATTTATGTAGTGTTTATATTTATTAAAATAAAATAATATTACATTTTTAAAAAATAATAATATTATATTTATTTAAATATTATTTTTATATTATTTAATGATGTTAAACTTATTAAATAAAATATTATTATATTTACTCAAAAATAATTATTTATGTAATCTAAGTTAAAATCATTTTAAAATAATATATTATATTCATAGAGAATTAATAATATTACTATATACTATCTTTATTTAAAATATAATATTATTATATTTATTTACTATTAATAATTATAATAATAATAAAATAAATAGTTTATTCAAAGAAAAATATTAATTTTGTACTATATTATTAATAATAATGTTTCATTTGTGTTGCTTTTATTAATATTTTTTTAATTTACATAATTAAAATTAAAATTAATAAAAAATTATGATTTACATAACTAAGAATATTAATAATAATTATTAAGTTATATAATTAAAATTAATAATAAAATAAATAGTTTATATTAGAAATATATTTTTTGTTAAAATATAATTTTTATCAACTTTGTAACTAAAAATTATAATTTTTAAAATAATTTACTTCCAATACAAGACAATGTAAACATATAAATAGGATTCTGATTTTTATTCTACACTCTCATTTCAGTGTAAGTAAACAACCTACTCTCACTCTTACTCCACACTTCTAATCCAAAGATTTCCACTCTCCAATATTCTCAATTCAATCTGAGAAGTAAATATAGAATTAAGTACGATATTTGAATATAGAGTTGAGCTGAGCTATACTCACCTTTCATAATCTTTGTCATGTGAGTTTAGCTCAGCATTGAATCCCAACAATAATATCTATACAAAGGAAGAATCAAACTTTAAGAAGTTGGTAGATCATTTAATATCTAGTGTTGATTAAAGGTGTTGGGTGTGTTTAATGGAGACAGAAAAGAGGAAAAACACTACTTCTAGAGAGGCTAGAAAGAGTACTTATGAGAAGACTTTGAAAAACTCTTATTGCGCAGAAATACTTTTAACCTCATGAGAGTACACTTCTTTCTTTAATGCTATTATTAGTTTTGTTTCTTCAGCTAACTTATGAACACATTGAAATCCCTTTCAATTAAAGAAGAAATATTTTCCCGTTGTAATTAAGCCAAAGCTCAAGGGAAATCTTTAATTTGTACCCTTCTCTTACTAGTGGAAAAGTTTGTTTTTGTTTGTACTGAATCAATTCAATCATCCGTTTCTACAAAACTAAAACTCTAAAAGCACATATAAACCTCAATTTCAACAAAAATAACAACCCTTAAGAGCATATAACTGTACAAATAAAAAGATCATATCGACAACTCTTTGGTCTGACAGTTGACACTTTTCTCATTCATGAGGTTCGAGACTCGTGTATATATGTTGTTGTGAGAATACAATTTCTCATAAATTTAGTAGTAGGTCTCTCCTATGGTTTTGAATTCAATATTAAGCTGAAGATTATTAAAAGTTGGACGTTGCTTAACTCAACAGAAAATCCAAATTCCTCTCCTGCATCTAGTATCATTTAATAAAGGCAACTAAAGATTGCTAGTTTAAATTTAATTCCTTCTTATTAAAGGCTAGTTTTACAGAGTTATTGAATGAATATTTTCTTATAATTAAATATGACAAAACAAAATGGTATGCATAATGCATGCATCAAGCTGATGAATAAAATGATTTTGAATCCATTTGCATGGAAATTACTAAGTTGTCTGCTAATGAAATCTCATCTGCCAACAACTGATTCACTTGGCACATTTCTAAGCATCTCTGTGATCTTCTCAACCCTTCAAGCTCCATTGAAACTTGTTTCATCGTCGGCCTTTTTTTGCTATTCAATCTCAAGCATCTCATTGCAAGCTCTGCCACAGCTCCAATATCTTCTTCTCTTGCTTCTTTAGCTACTCTAGCATCTAAAATCTCAAGCAGTTGGTTCTCCTTTGCTAATAAAATGAAGAATGCAACTAAATTTCTTTCTTCTTCTACTCTAGCAAAACAGATTGGTTTCTTACCGGTTAGAAGCTCTAATAGAACAACCCCAAAGCTATACACATCGCTTTTATCTGTGAATTGACTTGATTGAAAATACTCTGGATCCAAGTATCCGAAGGTTCCTTGAATTGTTGTTGTTAAATGAGTCTTATCGTTCGGTATAGACCTTGAAATACCAAAATCAGAAACTTTTGCGCTAAATTTATCATCCAAGAGTATGTTGGAAGATTTGATGTCGCGATGAAAGATGGGGATAGAGGCTGAGGAATGCATATATGCTACTGCTCCTGCAACTTCACACGCAATCCTAACTCGATTCTCCCATGAAAGTGAAGACAATTCTTGTTTTTGTTCTTGTTCTAGCTGTTGCTGATTCTCATGAATGTGGTGGGAAAGTGTTCCATTAGAGATGTACTCGTATACTAGTACCGGTACTTCAGTCTCTAAACAACAACCCAGAAGCTTGACAATATGTCGATGATTGATCTGAGAGAGAATGACAACTTCATTAATGAATTGATGAATTTGAGTTTTATCAATCTCTTTTGATCTTTTGACAGCAACTATGCTACCATCAGGTAACATCCCTTTGTAGACAGTGCCAAATCCTCCTTGGCCAAGAAACCGGCTCTGGTTGTAATTGTCTGTTGCTCTTTGAAGCTCGTCTGCTGTAAATACTTTAGCTCTTTCGCTACTTCCACAGGATGATAGTTGTTGTTGCAGCAAGTAGCCTCCATTTTGCTTGAACAGCTTCTCTTTAAGCATTCTGTTTCTTTTTTCCTTAAAAAATCTGTACAAATAGCACCCCACAACCACCACACTCAAAAATCCCAAACCAATCCCCAAACCTGAAAACATATATAAATGTATGTGAGTATTGATTTAGTCTAAAATCATGAACTTTATTAAAGTTCGAGAAATCTATTAAGCCATAGAGTTTAATAGTACAATGCCATTACACTATTAAACTATATGACTTAATAGCTTTTCCCCAAACTTGATCCTACATTAGAATATATACATACATACATAAATATACATACATACATACATACATAATCCAGAATGGTTTAATGGTTTAATAGAATTAATTTTAATGTGGTTTAATAACATGTCTACATTAACTCTATTAAACTACATGATTTAACAATGTGTCCATATGAAAAAAGAAAAAAAATGAGGAAAACCATGAGAAAAAGACTCTTCTTATTTATAATATACATACATATATGTACGAGTCATTCTTTAGTGAGGGGTATCCTCATTTTAAGTTAAAGTGAGGATGTACTCACTAGACAATTATTAATAAATAATTTTATTAATATATATATTTAGTACGTATGATGTTATGTATTTGACCATCAATTGAATTTATCAGCAAGAGCTTTACCTAAGAGAGCAACCAATTTGACCGGAAACTTTTTGCCATCAGGTTTGCAATGGAGACCCTCTTGCTTGCCATCTACAAGGAAACCGTTCTTACAATGGCAAAAGAAATTCTTAGGATTTGTAGAGCAACTTCCGTTTTTGAGTGGAATCAAAAGAGGTGCAAAAGGGAAAATTGAGTCAGCTTTTGACAGCATGTTTGCCTCCAAAATGATCTGTTGATCAACTCCAAATTTATGTCCAATTGATGAAATAGTTTCACCGTTTGTTGCCATATAAGCCAACAAATAGCTCACTCCATTGTCTATCTGCTTTGCTGTCGGACAAGCACATCTCAGCGGGATCATCACCTGCGCACCAATAGTAATATTTGGTGCGTCGAAGTAGTTCTGTCCGAGGAGAGCCTGGCAAGTTGTCAAGCCCTGGTAAGTAAAGCGTGCTAACTGAAAATACGTGTCGTTGGCCTTGATGGTGTAAGGAGTGCTGTGTTGGTATATACTGGCAGCACAGGAACACGAAATAGGAACTATTACTAATTTGTCAGTAGGTAATTTCTCATCAGTAGATGAAATTTTATTGATCAAGGTTATGCTGGAGGCTTCTGAACCTAAAAGATACGCAATACTGACGGGTGTGTCGTAAGGTGGCTGAGATCGGAAGGTTATGAAGGACTGGCATAACTTTTGAGGACCATTACAGAGATAGCCTTTTGATATGGCAGGGGTGTTGTTGCATTCTAGATTAACACTACCAAGGTAAGTTTGTTGGCAGTTTGATTGCTGCAAATCATGAAGAAAATTACACAGAATCATCAACCAGATTGAGAGGTAGGTACACAATGAATATGGTGGCTCCATGTATTAATTTTTTCAGCCTTTGATGGATTTGACTCTCATTCTTTTAACTTTTTTATAGCAAGAGAACTGTTGTTAATCATGGAGCTACATACACAGATGCATGTAATTAATTTGCTGAAATTTTATATACACCAAAAGAAAGTCTTGCGGTTTCTTACATATCCCCATCAGATAACAAAAATGCAACATTGACTTTGATTTCCATATTTCCAGTCAAACCACAAGTTTGTCTTCGCTTTTTGGTCTTATTAGAATCATTGCATGACCTGTCTATATATGGCTCTTCAGCATTATCAAATCGTGGCACCAAATTTTCTTTTAATGTTTCAAAGTTAATTATAGCTATATTTTTCAAATTTAAGATATTGTAACCAAAAAATGGGGAATATAACAAACACTTGAGATAAATAATTAACCAATTAATCAAGCACATGCCAACCAGTGCGTGATTCAGTGCAAGTGGTCTTCTTGAATTTTTCTTTTTTCCCATATCAAATATTCAAATGTAAATTAACGTACTTGGCTTAAATTTCTATCTTTGCAGTCAAACCACAAGCTTTTTCTTCACTTTTAGTCTTCATCATAGAATCGTTACAATCACGCATCTACGGTGTTTTAGCCCTATCAAATGTCAGAGTCTGACTTCGAGTTCCCGTATTTATTTCTTCTCTTAGTTATTGAATAGTTGAGTTAAAGAAAGTTTCCTTCCTTTTGAAATGTCAATATAAAAAACGTCTCTTCAATATTAACGAAAGTAAAAATATAGGTAATACTCTATTAAATTTAAATAAAATTTAATATAAATTAATCCCAATTATTATTTGATTATAAATATTAGTAATAGTTTGATGTAATGTCAACAATAGTCTAATTGTAATCAGTTAATTGTAATATCAATATTTAAAAAAATACCTTGTTTTTATTTAAATTTTTTTTATGATATGTCTCAAGTTAATAATGGGTTAAATTAATTTCTCAAATTTAAGATATGTTACGAGAAAAGAAGGAATGAAAAACCAAATGTGCAATGTCGACAAACTTGCTACAACAACGTATTGATGGATTTGAAACATTATAATTGTGCGTTTGACACATTATATTGTATTATTTTAATATAAGTGTATTGTATTATATTGTATTGCATTAGTACTGTATCACAATAATGATGTACAATATTTGGTGCTACGCTGTACTATATTAATTTTTAGTTATATTATATTTGGTGTTACATTGTACTGTATCAATTTCTTGAGTAATTATCCACCAACTACCTGTTTTTTCACACTATTTAAAAATACACAATTCTTAATTTTTTTTTTTGCTGAACTTCACTTGAAGTTATATTATTTTTAATATGTCCACTTTCGTCTTCAAATTGTTATAACATTATTGACATCGTAAGGGTAAAATGATCATTTCATCTATGCTTCAAAAATGACATCTTTACAATCTGTGATTAGAAAAAAAAAAAAGAAATTATCCACTGACCACTTGTTTTTTCGCACTTTTTCAAAAAAAATTCTTTATGATTTTTTACTTGTATGATAAAAAACTTATTATATCATTAATAAAAGGTATTTACTACATACTATTATTTTTTTTATAATTATAACTTTTTTTTCACAATTTTTATTTTCTCCTAGTTTTTAGGAACCCTCTTGATGGTAGGCGCGATTCCACCTATTCCTATTATTAAAGGATAAAGGATTTTCGAAGTGACTATTTCATTGATAACATATGTGTTGGTTTGGGTTTCATCTACTTATCTTAAGTATTACTAGGGAAACAAAATTATTTTCAAAGTCTTTCTTTACAAGTTCTCTCTCTCTCAGTGAGAACCCATAATGAAAGGATAGTAGCCCAAAGGGCTATAAGAAGTCGCCCACGAGTTGGGTGTCTTGTTAGCTCAGTTTTAGATTATTTTCGTTATCCTTGTAGAGTTGTTGAAGCCTTAATTGCAGAGAAAGTGGTAGATATCCAAGAGTAACTATCTCATGGAAATAGAGAAACTAATTCGTAAGTGCAAAACTATTACATTGGAAGAGGGAAAAGCAAATAAAGTAGTTGTGGGTAATGTCATGATAGGAAAAGGGAGAAAGCTAATGGAGAGATGCTTACTGGGTAAAGTCTTACACCCAAGAAGAGTTAGTAGAGAGGGCCTTAGGTCAGTTTTACAGTAGGTGTGGAGGACAATAGATGTTGAGTGTTAGAAAGTGTATATTTATAAAGGGGAAAATCGTCATTTTATATTTTAATTCTTACTAACACTCTTACTTTTATGTATTTTAGTCTCTTGTAATTTAATTATGTATTTTATTTTAATTAAGTATTTTATGTATTTTAGGGGCATCATAGTCATTTCAAAATGAACGAGAGATCAAACAGCAAAATGCACATTACTTTTGAATTCAGGACCGTCGAAAACCTTAGGAGTAATATAAAAGGAAAAATGGCACTATTCACATGTACGGTAGTGTCTACGTTACTGTTCACGACACTGTTCACATATCCAGAACGATGATGTGGTATTGACTGATGAGCTGTCACGATTCTATTCAACTAAAATTCTTATGTACTATTGATCGATGACGTGACAACATATTAATGGACCAAAAATTGTGCATACGATACATGTATATACACATGATAACTTACAACCAAACCGCGTCACTGTTCAAACCGTGTGGTCAAACCGTGTACTTTTGACTGATGACGTGGCTCAAGAGCTTCCGAAATATTTTAATCCGATGACCATGATTTACTCAATGTATCTATAAAAAGGGGGCTCTCCCCCTTAATTTGACATCTCCGAATTCATTTTTTAATTCCATTTTCTGTAATTCATTCTTTATATTATATTTTCTACATATTTTAATAAATTCTCATTTTACCCCTAGTTCAATTATGAGTAACTCATTTTCTTTTAAGCTTGGGTTGAAAGTGAAATTTTAACATATATCATGAGCTTTATTTGGTAAATTTACATTTTCTTCCCATCTAAGAACCGGCAAGACTCGGTTAGCATTTACCCTTAGAATTCCTTTGCCTGTCTTCAGCTGTTGCTTTTGACCATTATTCCTTCATCCTCCCAAGTCCCAAGTCCCAACAACTCAAAGGGGTTTGGTGGCGGAGATATGACAAAACGTTCAACTGAATGTAACATTTAATTAATCGGCAAATCAAAGCTATGTTGCCACATGGATAATCAAACTTTTTTTTTTCACACATCCAACGTCAATTCTTTAAAAAAAAAAATGGCTCCATACACCTACCCAAATGTTAAATATATTATTGCTAAAATCATTTATTATTATTATTATTATTATTATTATTATTAAATTAATTCAAAAAATAAATTAATAATTAATTTAATTATTTACATAAAAAACTGATTAAGTTATTTGCATTCCCACTAGTTTCAGACTTTCAATTCCATATCTCTAACAATTAGCAATTGAATTCTATAACTGATTTAAAGTTATTGAACATGAGATGTGGAAAGATTTCCCTATTAAGTGTGGAGTATAAAATGACTTTGTCTTTAAATCTTAATAAAAAAACTTCTACACTCAGTTCATCAAGCTCCTAAATGTAAGAATAAATGAAGAGCAAGTTGGTTTTTTTTTTAATTTCTTTTTGATACCTTCTTAAAAAAAACAACATTATGAACACTATATGTAGATTAATATATTTTTACTACATGTTCAAATTATTGACTATATATTGAATAAGTATTATGAAACAAAAAAATTAACAACAAATTAAAGAATATGAAATTAAATATATATTCAAATTGATCATAAACTATGATTTATTATTAATACATACTTTTTCTATGTATTAAATTAAATAATTAATAAAAAAGAGTCTTAATTTGAACATATTAATGTAAATGTAAGAATAAGCCATTTTGCAGTTAAATTAACTAGGTCAATATACTTAAGTGTAAACGATCTATAATATTATGGATTTATAAGTCAAAATCTTAAACTTTTTCGCTTTTTTAATTTTGTAACAAACATTGGGGATATATAGCGTTAATAACCCAATAGAAACCTCTTAGCAATTGAACTATTTTTGGGTTAGATCTTGATTGTGGCTTAGGACAAGACAAAAAATGGCATTTAAATCGAAATTTCACACGATCAATGCACATATTGCATCGAAATTTCACATGCTTAATTAATTATTAAGTATTTTCTTATAATTTTGCCGCTTTGAGCCCTTGGCCAAAGTGTTATCCAATATTTTGGTGAAAGTTTTGGTTTGAATCATCACTTGAGAATTTAAGTTATTCTCCTATTAAATTTGTGGATAGAAATTGATATATTTTCATGTATTGGGGCGGAGATCTCACTTTTTGATGGGTGTATGTTTCTGAGGTTTGCTCAATAGATTTTTTTTACTGAACTGCAAAATATATAATTCATACTATCATTAGACTTCATAGACTCTATTTGGTACAATTTATTAAATAGAGCTTATAACAGTAGAGCTTATACCAATAGAGTTTTTGAACAAAAAGTCATTGGGTGTTTGATTATTAATAAAAAAAGTACTTTTGAACCATTAAACTGGATGATATTTTTTATATTATATATATTTTTTGAAAAAACTCTCTAACCTCTATTCCCAAAAGCTCAAATTTTGTGCTTTTGCTAATAGAGGTAAATTAGCTTATTTAAGCTAAAAAAACTCTACTAAAAAAAATAACCAAACATTATAAAAATTTTTTAAAAATGCTTATACGATTAAATAAGCACTTATTCCTCTTAAATAAGTCATACCAAACAGACACATATTGTATCTCATTCAAAATTAAAAAAACACTTTCTTATTTTAGAAAGGAATATGTTCGCACATGCACGTGCAAGTGTGGATACTCGTGTGGACAATGTAGGTAATAGTTAGTATTTAGTTATTACCAACTCTTTGTATAAAGTAATACAAAGATTTTAAAAATTAAACCTTGCTCATATGATGGCAAAAAATAAAAAATCATCACATGTTTTTGTACCCAGAACAATAGTCAATTTGTAGGAAATAGAGTTATAAAAATTTCTTAACATTGTGTATCTTTTAGAGTCCAATAAGGAGGAAAATTGACTTTGATTTTATATAGTCTGCCAAATTTGACTAGAGACTGTCCAATGTCCATCTTGGGGTATGGTGGGCGACAGATTAAAAATATAATCCATATGGTCAAGGTTGGGTACTATCACTTCTTTGAAAAATAAAATAAAAGAAATGGTTGGTGTTCTTATCCCATGCTTGATTAATTATTTATATTAATTAATTCTTTATCAGACTATAAGAAAGTCTTCTGATGTTTGTTGTTGGTTGATTATCATTAGATAATTGCGAATATTATGTGGTTTAATTATTTTAGAAAATGTCAAAATTAACTTAATTGAGTTGATCATACATTTCTTTTTTTTTTTTTTCACATTCTTGATGTTTGAACATTTGAGTTTATTTATTATTTTCTTTAATATAAGATTTTTATGCTGAATTTCAATTTTGAAAAATTGTTGTAGATTCGATAGGCATCAGACTGGGCCTTAGTCCAGACAAATTTATTGGACCGTATTTATTATTATTTGTATAGAATTAAAAAAAAAAAAAAAACTTCATTTCACATCGATGATGATATAACAAGTTTAAGGTACGAAGATGGTTTATACGATTTTATTTTATTTTTTAATATTTCAAAACTGCGATCATATATTTATCTTTACATTCAGATAATACAATTAAAGTTTATAATCTAATTAAGAATTTTAGGATCATTTGCTTTTAGAGAAATTATATTTTTTAATATTTGTGTGACATAGTTAATTACACTTTCTTTTTCTTTTCTTTTTTTTTTTTTAAATACAATTACACTTTCCTCTTCTGAAAAGAAAGAATAATTATAGAACCATAAATACATACAATTAATCATGTGTGAGTTAATGTGTCACAATATGATTGGGTAATTAAAAAATACAATAAATATAATTGAGAATCATCAACTCAATGTCGGCATCAAGATAAATTAATTAATTGATTGATGACATTGATTTTTTGTCCTTCACCTATTTCGAAAGTATGAAATCCTACCGCTGATCTTGTCATCATGTGAGATATTCATTTTAAAACACATTAGACAAATCACAGCATCCATAGAAATTTTGATCAATACTCTTGTAAAAATTTTACTTTTATTTTTTTTTCAAAAATTTAGAATCGCCTCTAAAGAGAATTCACAACTAAGTTATGCTTAGGAAACATCATCTTGTTATAATATATATATATATATATATAGGGGATTGCGATTGTTACCTTAACCTCTTTCTTTTTCTTTTTTTTTTCTCAAAAATAAATACAATTGCTCTTCAATAAATAATCACTACAACTAAATCAATTTGGTTAAGATTTTAGATCAATACAAAACCATCCCTACGCTCGTTCAAATTTATTTATTTGAAAAATATTTAAAAAAATTTGGTGAGTTTTAATAAAACAATATCTGATATCCTATGGAAAATTTTATTTTAAGAATCTAATAGTAAATTCAATCATTCTTCCATTTTCTAACGATTTCTAACTTACAAAATTAAAAAAAAAATAGATTTAATCATCCAATTCATGTACAAACTGAATTACCTAAAATGATAATCGATATTAATTGAATTTATAAGTTTTATAATTATAATTTAGCTAATTATGGATATAAAACCTTTCATGGGATTACGTAGATTTGAAACATTAATAAACCAACTTGCATACCATTTTTAAATAACTATATAATATATTATTTGTGTTTATTGACACTAGCTGTAATAGTCCAAACTCGTCCATTAGCTTATCTAAATTACCTGCTAATATCAATTAATTTAAATCTTAATAAGAAATGATCCAAATCATATACAAATTCAACTTTTCTAAATTTGATTACCATTACCATACATTTCAATATGAATCTGTATATTTCATTTTTTTCCTTTCATATCTTATCCCAAAGTAGTTTTTAATTTTTTAATATTAAGTTATAGATTACGATACAAATGTTGATAAATACCGTCAATTATATATGTCGAGATCTAAAACTAGTATAATATCAAATTCTAACTACTTGAAGTCGGTCTAATTATCAAAACCTAATTCACTGTATTAAAATTTACTTGACTCGACATACCAAAGTTGAACTACAGTGCGATAATAAAAAGTTGAAAAAAAAATTAAATAAACAAACTTTCACATTAATGAAAAGTCTTGAATCCTCAATGCGAGAGCTTGAAATCAAAGAAAAAAAATAAATATATATAAACTTCCATACTAACGAAAGACTCGAACCCTCGATCTAAAAATTAAAAAAAAAAAAACCCTAATAAGAAATAACCTATTAAGGAAACATAACAAATAGATTAGCACAAAGTGAGGGTAAAAATGTAAAAGCACAGGTCAAAGAAAATTGGTGGTCTACTTCCATTAGATAAGAATAAAATAATGAAAAAATTTGCTCAATAAATATGCTTCAAAATGGCAGATTCGCTCTTGCCATATTGAGGTCCCAATGTCTACTACTGCGCTTTATAACTGCGCCACAACCAAACTCTGCTCCTCACTAATCAACAACTCTTCTTCTTTCTCGAAGTCCCGTCTATTTTTCTCCTCTTCCCATTTCGCCCCTAGGGTTTCTTCGATTCGCAGGCCTCTGTCCTTGAGAGGTGCCTCTCGTTCTAGCTCTTCTTCTTCTTCCGCTCGCGCAATCAGCACTATGGGTGACGCTACTACTGATGCCGGCATGGACGCTGTCCAGCGCCGCCTCATGTTTGAAGACGAGTATGATTTTTTTTTTAATTTTAATTTTTAAATTTTTATCACAATTTCTTTCTTCGTTTTTTTTTAAAAATTAATCAATCAGCAGGATTTTCGAGTCATCACGTTTGACTAAGTTTCTGAGATTGCCTTTAAAGGTGACGTTACGTTACCTACTAGGATACTGCTACGGTTGTCTACTAGGGAACTATTTGATACGAAAATTGAAATTATGATCCAATTTGAGAAAAAATAAAATAAAATAATTACAGATTATTAAATTCTGTTGATTGTGTTTTTTTGAATAATCGAACTGAATCTATGCTTGTTTTGGAGATTTTTATTAACTTGTGTATTGAATTTATTTTTTAATTTTTTTAAAAGATTCAAATTCATCTGATTTTCAAATATTTAAAGCTTTTTTGAAGACACTGTGAATTTTCTGTTTTATAAAAATTATGTTTATCTGTTATTGTCATCAGGATCCTCGAGCCGTTATGTTTGACTACTACTGTCCACTACTACTATTAGGGACCTATTTGATACATAAGTTCAAACTATGTACTGATTCGAGAAAATAAAAAAAGGGGGACTCGGATGTTATTTTCCTGTTTAATGGAACCAGTTCTGTCGATTGTGTTGTAGAATTGAACTGAATCTATGTTTGTCTAGGAGATTCTTATAATCTTCTATAGGATGAAATGGATTTGAATATATTTATTTTTTATTTAAAAAAAAAAAGAGTTAAATTCATCTCATTTTGAAAAATTTAAAGACTCCTTGATTAATTGAGCTTATGAGTGGAACATAAATTGCCATAAAGGAATAAAAGAAACTAGTGTTATTTATTTATTTCCGTATCCATAGAACAAATTTTCATATATTAGGAGATAAATTTTTGTTAATTTTGATTTTTTTTAACATAATTAAATCTCAGGTAAATACACAACAAATCAATTACTATATTAGGAATGACTTTAAATACAATTTTAGCTGATCTGAAAAAAGCTAATCTGGAAAAAGATTTCGATATGGATTGTATAAATCAAATCTGTCTTTCCCGATCTGTTTAAGTAAATTTATTTATGTCTTTTCTCTAACATGAACGATTTGAAGACATCATTTTGCATTCGACAAGTATGAGATATGTATTATTTTGTACATATGATGCGTTAAATTTTCGCAAGCTTGCTAATTGTTATATGGTTATCTTGTAATAAGTTATGGCCTATCTAACTTTTATTGATACCCTTTGTACTTGATTTGTTATAAAGGCGTTCAATTTGAAGTACAACCATCAAAATTTCTCTTCTTGTCTGAAACATGGCCCTGTAGCATTTGGTTATAAAGTATCCGGTGATATATCAGTGATACATGCTCATGATCTTTTGTAATTGATACTTTTGACAGATGCATTTTGGTGGATGAGAATGATCGCGTTGTTGGTCATGAAAACAAATACAACTGTAAGTGAACCCTCTGTTTCTGTATATTCTTAAAAGAAATGCATGCAATGTGATATATTTGTGTAAAATTTCTCTTTTTGCTTATGCAGTTTTACTTTTTTTGAGTCAGATTTCTTCATGTTTGTCACTGATGACTTATTTTATGGGCTTTTATGCTTCTACTAAATTTTGGTACACTTTTTTGCCTGATTATTATATATATTTGGAGCTCCTTCTATAATTACCTCTGGATTTAAGAATTGGAAAAAAATTAACAGAGCAAGAATCTTTCGCTTTGGTTTAAAATGTTTTAATATGATGCCAGATTTCTTTGTTCTTTTCTCTGCTTGGGGACTGCGTGGGTGTTTTGTCTCGTTTCCTGCATGCTTTCGACATATAATGCTGTATTCTGCTCTGTATAAATTCTTAATTTCTATGCAATTAATGTAAAGTAAATCTTTTAAAAAAAATGCAGGTCACTTGATGGAAAAGATAGAGTCTTTGAATTTGCTACACAGAGCCTTCAGTGTATTTTTGTTTAACTCAAAATATGAGCTACTCCTTCAGGTATGTCTTTTCTGTATTCTATGGGTAAAAACTTGTTTGTCAATGGACTGTCATTGGGTTGTGAAAATTTGCGGTTTGACATGGGAGATGACTGATAGTAATATTCTCTTTGTTATGACACATAAATCTTAATTTGTATGTCTTGGAGAAAAAAAGAAAAAAACAACTTACTAGTTGAAATGATTAGAATTGCAGTAATATATGAAAAAGATATTTATCTGGCTTGGGGACCATGTGAAAGGATATGATATGTTAGCATAGTATTAAAACTATTGCAAGTTCAAAATCCTCTCATGCAAGACCGATATATATATTGAGTGAAATTTATTCAGTAATTAAGCAAAGCATCCTAAACCAAGGGCTAAAGCCATCTTAGGAATGTCCGTGCATCTTACATGAAGGTATCCATCATTTTGAGCAGGTCAGTAGGCTGTAAGAATTGATCTTGAGGTTGTAGTATTGCATGCACAAATGCGTTCCTAATATTTTTTCGATCTTGGGGTTTGTGTCTCATTCTGTCATGTCTGGACAGCAACGCTCTGGAACCAAAGTTACCTTCCCTCTTGTGTGGACTAACACCTGCTGCAGCCATCCTCTGTACCGTGAATCTGAGCTTATTGAGGAGAACGCTCTTGGTAAGTATATTTGCATCTTTTACATTCTATTGAAAGTCTATTTGATCGTTTGTAACTGCAACTGAATCTAAAGATGTTTTTCTTTTCCTTAATTTGCTTATCAGGAGTGAGGAATGCTGCACAAAGAAAGCTTTTGGATGAGCTGGGCATATGTGCTGAAGATGTGCCAGTTGATGAGTTCACTCCGCTGGGTCGCATTCTGTACAAGGCCCCTTCTGATGGCAAGTGGGGGGAGCATGAACGTAATGTCTTCATCTAGATCTATTTTATGTTTCATTTTGACTGATAACTTAATTATTGAGTATCAATATTAGGATGACTGGCAGGAAATAATAACTTTTATTCTTGGAAAGTCTTTAAACTGTAATTTTGACTGTTATTTCTCACATTAATTGGCAGTTGACTACTTGCTTTTCATTGTCCGAGATGTTAGTGTTAACCCAAATCCTGATGAAGTAGCCGAGTATAAATATGTCAACCGGGAACAGTTAAAAGAGCTTTTGAGGAAAGCAGATGCTGGAGAAGAAGGTTTGAAGCTGTCTCCTTGGTTCAGACTGGTTGTGGACAATTTCTTGTTCAAGTGGTGGGATCACCTCGAAAAAGGTACCCTTAACGAAGTCATTGACATGAAGACCATTCACAAGTTGACTTAATAAAGCCGCAGGTCCTTGAAACACAGTATTTGTGTGCCGGAACCTGTATTCCAATAAGTTTGGGCATTTGAGAGTTCTTCAAGACATTAAGGGTACACAGTATCTTCTCACCGGTTTCTTTATTCCAATAAATTTGGATATGCGAGAGTTCTACACAGATTAGCATTTTGTTGTTGACGTTACCTTATCTTTTCGTATGTGCTGCTTTTATGGAATTTTATTGTTAAGTTTGTAATTTTGACATTACATATGGTTTAGTAAAAAAATAAAAATCTGTTTCTTCTATTAAAAATGCAGTTGATTTTAGTTTATTTTTCTGAAGTTTTACTAGATTTGAGCTTTGTGAAGCCTCATTTGCTGGTAAAGAAATGAAGAATTAGTGCTGTTTGGCTATTTGTTTTATGTTGGAAGTTCAGTAATCTGTTTTTCGTTTCCAAAATTTGTTTTTGTTTGTCAATATTGCAGAATTTTTGTGGTCCATAAGATGTGAGAGTGGATTTTTCCATGGACTAAGTTTCTTTGAGACACTGACGGACCATTTATTTGAAGACACAAACTTATAACACTGATATTTTTGGCCAGAAGTTTGTAATCGGGAATCAGATTAAGTATTTATATAAGTTTTTTCTTGTCAAAAATTAAAAATTCAGATGGGTTATTGGTGGCTCTTAGATCGAGCATCTTAGAGGGTGTTAAATTTTAGGGAAAATATCCGCCGTCCACCTAATTTTTACACATTTTTTAAAAATACACAATTCCTTCATTTTTTGGCTGGAATCCACCTAAAGTTACATTTTTTTTCATTTTTCCACTTCCGTTTGGAATCCGTTAAGAAAACTAACGGAAACTTAAAAAAATGTCCATTTTACCCCCAAAATGAAAATTATAATTTCACCCTAAAAATGCCAAAAATAATAAGATTTAATAATGAATATCATTATTGGTACGTTAATGAAGTACACAAAAATCTTAACTACTAGAGATTATAACTTAATAAATAATAAAATTTTATTTATCTTAAATTCAATTGATGGTTTGTGAGATTGGACTATTTTTAATACTACTGTTATAATTTAGCATTCTAATTATCGACATATTTTTTAAAAAAAACTTGCATTTGACGGTTGTGAAATTAATTTCTTTATTGACCGATGGGGAAAATTATTAGATTTAATCTGATTATTTTTTATAATTTTTAAGGTGAAATTGTAATTTTCGTTTTGGGGGTAAAATGGTCATTTTTTAAAATTTTCGTTAGTTTTCTTAACGGATTCCAAACGGAAGTGGAAAAGTGAAAAAAATGTAACTTTAGGTGGATTTCAGCCAAAAAATGAAGGAATTGTGTATTTTTAAAAAAAAGTGTAAAAAACAGGTGCACGGTGGATATTTTCCCTAAATTTTAATGTACACTATCGTTAATTGATATTAACAGATATACGTCATAAGATTTTTTAAAAATTAAAGAAAAAAAATAGATTATGAGAAAATCTTATTTCTCTCAGTAATAACTAGCCTCCATTCGACTATGTGTGAGAATAAGGGTTTGACTTTGTATAAAAGAATTATAAGAGTTAATTTTAATCTTTTTTTAATTATAAAATAATTGAGTAGGCGGTACCAATTATAATTTTTGATGTAATATCAGTAATAGATATAATTCAGTAATAGATATAATAGGCCTATGTATCAGTATTAAAAAAAATAACTAGTGTCCGTCCATCTTTATGATTTAAAAAGATAATTTTAGTTGTGGTGAAGCTCAAGCGTGTGCTTTGCGCACAATGAATGTTGCATCTGTCACAATTTTGGTTGTAACTTGTTGATGCGAGATTCTGGTTCTCCTCGTTCTACAGCCAGGATCTCGGCTCGATCAACTTCGTCACGACCAGGAGGTCTCCTCGTGAGGCTTTTTTCTCCAGAGATTCCTGCGCACACACACAAGTCAGAGGGCGCCGGTTATTTCCCCGGCGCAAACCCTCCGACGCTCAAGTCAGATACGAAGGTTCGGGGAACGTTTGCCAAAAATCTTATGGCTTTTTCGTGGTTTTCTCTTCTTTTTCAATTTCTTCCCTAATCTCAAAAATGCTAACCCTTTTACCTTCGTTGGCTACCTTTTTATAGGCTTCCCAGTTTTCCGCTTTTTCCCTGACGGTATGGGACTCTGACTGCTGCGTTATGGGCAAACGTGGGACCTTGCGTGTTACGCCACGGTTTTGAGGAAAGCGTGGCGGTCGCGGTTCTGTGAGATCTTGCGTGTCACGCCACGGTTCAGGGGAAAGCGTGGCTGTCGTGGTTCTGTGAGACCTTGCGTGTTACGCCACGATTCAGGGGAAAACGTGGCTGTTGTGCCCAGATTCTTGGGCTGGAGAGCATGTCTTGTCAACTGCCGTCGGCCGGGTCTCCTCGCCTCCCGACAACAAGCCGGGACGGCCATATGCCCCTTGCAGGAATTTGGCCTCGCGGATGGCGTGCTCGCGGACGAGCAGGATATTTCTGCTCCTGTTCTTCTGCTATCAGGAATCTGCTCACCATGCATGGTCTCGTCGACGTATTTATCCCAAACAGTATTTCTCCCTAACACCGGTCCCCCAGTTTCTGGTGTTGGGTAATGTAGTGGACCAGCAGTAGAAACTTGATAATAATCACTCGCGTGGGATTGGAAAAGGCTGCCAAGAGTCATGTCGCATTTAATTGCGGACGAGGTGACGTGGCAGAAATCCCCCCCTCCATTTGAATTTCAAACCGACGGTTACGAGACCCTCGGGATTCGGCGTTGTTGAATGCTGGCAACCCAAGAGTCCGTTCTCATTAGAAAAGCCAAACCCTCTCGAACGGCATATCCATCATTCACTTCGTCTCCGTCTCTTTCTCTCCGGCAAAGAAGTTCCGGCATAAAAGGCCTCCATCTCAGACTTTCACCGGCTGAACCATTACTTCAGGTATTTCTTCTATCTCCTTGGTCTCAGATAGTTGTAGATAATTTCTCTTCTCTTCTGTTTGGGTAGTAGTTGGTGGTGTTGTGGTTAGGGCTTAGGGAATGTCGAAAGGCAAAGAGGCAGTCATTGAGGTTGATGACGACGAGTTGGACTTCCTGCCTAGTCTGCTCACCGATCCTGCTTTTGATCCCGGGATCCCCTTAGAGCCCACTAGGTCTAGTGTCGGGACTAGTGCTAGGAGGATGTCTCCCCAAACAACCTCTACGAGCGGAAGTAATGGTGAGGAGAGATCTTCTGGCTCCGAGGATACTTTGAGTGAGAGCGGCGAGGGTGACTCTGGCGAGGTATCTCCATCCGGAGCGTCACGACCAGAGGGACGGGGTACAGTAGGGGGCAGAGTCTTGTCGCGTGATTATACCATCGACTATATGACGTGCACGACCACGTTTGACGAACTCGATGACCTCCGTCGTAGGTATAGCATTTCTGGTCAAATACTTCTCAAGGTTCCAGGCAAGAAGGATACCCCTAGCCGACCTCCCAGGGGATACGTTACCCTGTATCTGGATAGCTTTAAGTATGGGCTGAGGTGTCCCTTGCAACCCTACTTTGCCCGGATACTTAGCGGGTTGAATCTATCTCCTGGTCAGTTGAACCCCAACGGTTGGAGAGTGCTCTCTGGTCTGTTCATACTGTGGGACAGGTGTTGCCAAAGCGAGCCCACGGTCGACGAGGTGAAGCACCTGTACCAGCTGAAAAGTAGCCCAAAAGATGCCGGCTGGTACTACTTCCAATCAAGTACCAAGACCAGGAAACCCATAACCGATCTCCCTACTGGTGGTGGTGGGAATTGGAAGAGGAAGTTCTTCTTTGCTGGGGGTCCTTGGGGTCAGGTTGCACAAATGGACGGGAAGGATTATCGGGTCCCACCCCGTTTCACGGTCCCAGGTTGCCTGCTCGCTTCAGATGTCTTGTATCCATAATTGTCCTTGTTTTATTGGTTTGTCTCTAATCAAGTGTCTGTTTGTGTTGCAGTCTCTTGGGGTGTCCATTTCCCGCTCGCACCTGACCAGCTCAAACGGGTTGAGGCGGCACTGGCCAATTCCTGCTCGAGCCGAGAACTGTTAAGCACATACAACTTGCTCGAGTCTCGCTTGATACTTCCCGGCCATATGATGGAGGACGCTGTGATTGGGGCTCTAACCCGGAAACGCTCTCGACCTCCAACCGCGAAGAGGGACCAGAGTAAGGATGCCCCTACTGCAAAGCGGGCCAACATCGTGCAGCAGGCCCCGCCCTTGAAGATTTTACCTCCTGCCTCTGTAAAAGTTGGGGAAACTAGTGGAGCAGCCACAGATCCTGTTACTTCTTCTCCTCCTGTCGGGCCTCGATCTCGCTTACCTGACAGCCGAGCAGAGCATCTGGTCCCTTACCTCAACGAGTTCACCAAACTCGTGAGCAAGAAGGACCTGGAGGACTTTGACGGCCGCACCTTGGGTGAGCTGGTGGGGGCCATGCAGCATAGCGCTTTCCACCTCAGCTGCATGACTACCTATTACAAGGCTAAGGTTGGCCGCTACGACCGAAAGATGAAGGAGGATATTCAATCGGCGACGACCAGAGCTGAAGCTGCCGAGAAGAAAGCAGGGGAGCTGAACCTCGAGAACCTCAAGCTGATAGAGCAAGAATCACAAGCCCAAGCAAAAGCCATTACCCTGGAGGAGGAGCTTACCAAAGTCGAGAAGGATCTGCAGGGGCAGAGGGCTATGTATGAGGCTCAGCTCGAATCTCTCCGCGACTCCCACCGAGCTCAGGTCGAGAACTTGGAGAGAGAAGCCGACAACCAGTACGACCAGGGACTTCGGCATTCCTATCGTTGCATCATGGCCGTCCTCGGGAAGCAACACCCTGATCTGAAGATGGATGACCTTGCAGCCGGTGTTGCTCAACATATGGACGAGGAGGCGGCCAAGGAAGATGCCGAAGGAGTGGAGCCGATCGTGATTGAGGAGGAAAACTCTCCTCCTCATGCAGTCCCTACTGATGTTGGCGAGGCGAGCACCCCTCCGGACGCAACTGGTGATACCCCCCCTGCACCTGAGGAGGTCCAGCCAACCGATGCTGCTTCGGCTCACTGATCCACCGTCTTTTTGTCATCTTTCCTTTATTGTAATGGACAATGTTCATGAAGATTATCCATTCTGTTAATCGTTAACAAATTAATAAAAACGTTTTTTGATTGCTTTCTTGTGTTGTAATTATGAATTACTTTTCGTTTGAGAATATGCTTGTCTTTGTCTAGACGAGCAGGTTCCGGCTTGGCTCATGGTTTTGCCACATGCCGTTGAAGGTTTTTTTTTCAATGCCAGGGATTCGGTTTGCGTTCGCGCGACCGAGCAGATCCTGGCACGCTTGGCTTCTGTCTCGCCATAAGACGGGCTTTGAGACTTTGTCGAGCCTTTACGTGCCTTAGAAATTTCTTCGAATGTTTTGGATTCTGCTGCCTTCTCGTGGCCGAGCAGATCCTGGCACGCTTGGCTTCTGTCTCGCCATAAGACTGGCTTTGAGACTTTGTCGAGCCTTTACGTGCCTTAGGAATTTCTTCGGATGTTTTGGATTCTGCTGCCTTCTCGTGGCCGAGCAGACCCTGGCACGCTTGGCTTCTGTCTCGCCATAAGATTGGCTTTGAGACTTTGTCGAGCCTTTACGTGTCTTAGGAATTTCTTCGGATGTTTTGGATTCTGCTGCCTTCTCGTGGCCGAGCAGATCCTGGCACGCTTGGCTTCTGTCTCGCCATAAGACTGGCTTTGAGACTTTGTCGAGCCTTTACGTGCCTTAGGAATTTCTTCGAATGTTTTGGATTCTGCTGCCTTCTCGTGGCCGAGCAGATCCTGGCACGCTTGGCTTCTGTCTCGCCATAAGACTGGCTTTGAGACTTTGTCGAGCCTTTACGTGCCTTAGGAATTTCTTCGAATGTTTTGGATTCTGCTGCCTTCTCGTGGCCGAGCAGATCCTGGCACGCTTGGCTTCTGTCTCGCCATAAGACTGGCTTTGAGACTTTGTCGAGCCTTTACGTGCCTTAGGAATTTCTTCGAATGTTTTGGATTCTGCTGCCTTCTCGTGGCCGAGCAGATCCTGGCACGCTTGGCTTCTGTCTCGCCATAAGACTGGCTTTGAGACTTTGTCGAGCCTTTACGTGCCTTAGGAATTTCTTCGAATGTTTTGGATTCTGCTGCCTTCTCGTGGCCGAGCAGATCCTGGCACGCTTGGCTTCTGTCTCGCCATAAGACTGGCTTTGAGACTTTGTCGAGCCTTTACGTGCCTTAGGAATTTCTTCGAATGTTTTGGATTCTGCTGCCTTCTCGTGGCCGAGCAGATCCTGGCACGCTTGGCTTCTGTCTCGCCATAAGACTGGCTTTGAGACTTTGTCGAGCCTTTACGTGCCTTAGGAATTTCTTCGAATTCAAGCGAATGAGATTCCCCGACGTTCCATTAATGGCAGGATTTGACTTACATGAAATTGTTCGTACATAAAACGTGAAAGATAAACTGTAATGAACATGAGCAAAAATAGCTTCCAAATGTGAACGAGTCTTACTGGAAGTATTTCCGGAGGTGTGCTGCGTTCCATGGGCGTTTCACCTCGTGCCCGTCCGCGCGGACCAGCTTGTAAGCTCCGGGTCCCGCTATCTGCTTGACTCTATATGGCCCTTCCCAATTCGGTCCCAGCACTCCTTAAGTCGAATCTTTGGTGCTCTGATTCACTCTTCTCAGCACCCAGTCTCCGACCTTGAATTGCCGTATATTCACCTTCTGGTTATAGTATCGAGCAACTCTCTGTTGGTAAGTGACTGACCGTTCGGCTGCTCGCTCCCTCCTTTCCATTAGCAGATCGAGATTCAAATATATCTGCTCGTCGTTCTCCTGCTCATTGAAATGATCTGTCCGGTGTGTGGTCGTTCCTATCTCAGCCGGCACGACCGCTTCATGTCCGAAAGCCAAGGCGAACGGTGTCTCCCCAGTTGCGGTTTTGTGGGTTGTTCTGTATACCCATAGCACACCTGACAGCTCGTCAACCCAAGCACCCTTTTTTGCTCCGAGCCTGGTTTTCAGAAGCCTCTTGATGGTCTTGTTGGCTGCTTCCACTTGTCCATTCGATTGAGGGTGAGCAGGCGAGCAATACTTCAGCTCTATCCCGAGGTTCTGGCAGAAATCCCTGAAGCTGTGATTATCGAACTGCCTGCCATTATCCGTTACCAAGGCATAAGGGATCCCGTATCGACAGACCAGGTTTCTCCACACGAAGTCTGTTGTTTTCTTCTCTGTGATCCTACTAAGGGCTTCTACCTCTATCCACTTCGTGAAGTAATCTATAGCAACTATTGCATGCGTTGCTGCTCCTCGTCCCTTCGGCAATGGGCCGATCAGATCAATTCCCCATTGAGCAAATGGCCAAGGGGAGGCCATGGAGGTGAGCTTCTCTGGTGGTTGGTTAGAGAAATTTGCAAAACTCTGGCAGCTTGCACAACTCCTGGTCTTCTTTTGCGCGTCCTGGTGCATTGTCGGCCAGAAATATCCCTGCCTTAGAACCTTGTGGGCCAGGGACCTCCCGCCAGAATGATTTCCGCAAATTCCTTCGTGCACTTCTCTCAGTACGTAATCCGCGTCGTCCTCATCCAAACACCGAAGGAACGGTAGCGTATATCCTCGCCGATACAGTGCCCCATCGATCATCGTGTATCTCGAGGCCTGGGCTCTAATCTTCCGAGCTCGTGACTTATCTTGTGGTAATACCCCGTCTCTAAGGTATGAAACTATCGGGTCCCTCCACGAGCATTTTTGCTCTATCCGCAACACCCCCAAGTTCTGCTCGATGCTTGGGCTGGACTTCACCTCCAGAGGGACCGACTTTGGCATTTTTGGATCGGCTACTGCTGCCATCCTAGCCAAAATGTCTGCTCGACTATTCTGCTCCCTGGGGATTTGTGTCACTTCCACTGCTTCGAACTTCCCCATCATCTGCCTGACTACCTTCAGGTACTGCTCCATCTTCTCCTCTCTTGGTTGGAACCTTTCATTGACATGATTCGCAACCAGCTGGGAATCAGTTCTGATCTTAACTCTGTCTGCTTTCACGGCCTTAGCCAATCCCAGACCTGCTATCAGGGCTTCATACTCTGCCTGGTTATTTGTGGCGGCAAATTCCAACTTCACAGCATAAGAGATCTGCTCCCCCTCTGGGCCTTCCAAGACAATCCCTGCTCCTGAACCCCTCTCCCCCGATGACCCATCTACAGACATCTGCCATACTTGAGTTTCGTCGTCGCCTATAACTGCGTCTCGTTGATCTGAGCATACTTCGGGCTCTGTGAACTCAGCTACGAAATCGGCCATTGCCTGTGCCTTTATCGCTGCGCGGGGTTTATAGTCTATGTCGAACTCGCTCAGCTCTACAGCCCATTTGACGAGCCGACCAGAGGCATCCGGCTTGTGTAGAATTTGACGCAATGGCCGGTTGGTTATTACCGAGACCGGGAATGCTTGAAAATATGGCCTCAACTTCCGAGCAGCAACCACAAGGGCCAGTGCCCATTTCTCCAACGGTGGGTATCTGGTCTCAGCGTTGAGCAGGGCCTTGATGGTGTAGTATATCGGATACTGAACTCCTTCTTCCTCTCTCACCAGAACAGAACTGGCGGCCCGATCCGATACCGCCAAATACAGATACAACTTGTCCCCATCCCTCGGTGTGGATAGCAGCGGAGCTTGCTGCAAGTATTGCTTCAAGTTCCGGAAGGCTTCTTCGCATTCTGGGGCCCATTCCGTTTTCTTTCCCCTCCTTATCACTTGAAAGAATGGCTGACACTTATCTGTAGCCTTGGATATGAATCTGCTCAAGGCCGCCAACCTCCCCGTGAGGCTCTGCATCTCCTTCAGGTTACGAGGGGATGTCATTTGCACAATCGCCTGGATTTTCTCGGGATTTGCTTCGATCCCCCTATGGCTCACCATGAATCCCAGGAATTTCTCTGACTCGACCCCAAAAGCACATTTCTCCGGGTTGAGCTTCATCTTGTACTTCCTCAAAAGCTCGAATGTCTCCTCGAGGTGTCTGACATGTTCCTTCGGGATTTTGGACTTGGTGATCATGTCATCCACGTACACCTCCATGGTTTTCCCGATCAAGGGCTTAAAGACTTTGTTCACCAGCCTTTGATAGGTGGCCCCAGCATTCTTGAGACCGAATGGCATCACCCCCGAGAATGCGTCCATGAAGCTAAGCAGACCATGTCCAGCCGTTGAATCTACTAGCTGATCGATCTTTGGTAAAGGGAAGCTGTCTTTTGGGCACGCCTTATTGAGGTCTGTGAAATCCACACACATCCTCCACTTGCCGTTTGCCTTCTTTACCAACACCACATTTGATATCCATTCTGGGTAACTGACTTCCCGAATGAACCCTGCTCTCAGGAGCTTCTCCACCTCGTCATTTACAGCCTCATACCTCTCCTGGTTGAAGCACCTCCTCTTCTGCCTTACTGCCCGAGCACCTTTCTTAATTGCCAGCTTATGGCATGCTACCTCAGGGTCAATCCCCGGCATGTCTTCATGCGTCCAGGCAAATACATCAGCATGTGCCTGTAAGCATTTCACCAACTCCTGCTTTTGCTCCCCCTCAAGTCTCGACCCGATTCTGACCGTCTTTCCCGGGTTCTCTGGTCCCATGCTTACTGTTTCCAGATCCTCTACAGGTTCTTGTCTGCCAGTCGTGTTTTCCACTCGGGTATCGAGGGATGTTATCTGCATTGCCTCCCTTGCTGCCGAGGTGTAGCAGCTTCTTGCGATCCTCTGGTCTCCTCGTACCACTCCTACTACCCCCTTCACCCGGTACTTCAGAGCCAGATAATGGTTGGATAACACCGCTTTGCTCACCCTTAAAAATGGCCGACCTAGGATCATCTGGTAAGGGCCTTCCTCATCCACTACGACAAAGTCCAGTATCATTGTTCTTTCTGTCGGGGGGCTCCCAATTGTGATAAGCAGTTCGACCACGCCCAGAGGAACCAGCTTCCCTCCTCCGAATCCCTTCAAGGAGGTGTTGGTGTATTCCAACTTCCGGTCGGCTATTCCCATCTCTTCCAGGGTTGACTTAAATAACACATCGACTGAGCTCCCTGTATCAACCAGTATCCGGTCAAACTTCTTGCTAGCGACAGTAGCCTTGATGACTAAAGCATCCTCGTGGGGGTATAGAATTCCTTCCTCATCCTCATCCGTCCACATGATGGGCACTTGCCTGACCCTCGCTCGTTTGGCTGCTGGGGTATTGAGGAGTACCTCTTTACTGGTCATGGCGTACCTAGCATAATTTTTTCTCGATCTGTTGGAATCTCCGGCCAATGTTGGGCCCCCAGCTATCACCCTTACTGCGGGCTGCTCGCGCCTCAAGTTTCTATCACTCTGCTCCCCTTCATCTGTTGTGGCCTCCATCGGGAAAGTCCCATCCATAAACTCGTCCAGGTACCGATTTCTTACCAAGTCTTCGACCTGGGTCTTGAGATCTCTACACTCTGTTGTGGTATGGCCATGGGTGCCATGGAACTTACAATAACGTCCTCTGTCCCTCCTGTTGGGTAACTTTGTTATTGGTGTAGGGAGGCGCAGCAGCCCTCGATCCTTTATGGCCTCGTACACCTCATCCAGGGACATCTTCAAGGGAGTGTACCGCCCATAGTCCTGGTTCTGGTCGATCAGGTGCACTGCTCTTTCTCTGTTTGCCCCGCTCTGAGCTGGGGGCGGCGGAAATACTTCCAGTCTGCCCGTTCCGCTACCGTGGGAATGTTGATGATGACCACCAGATGCCGAATCATGCCTTCTCCAAGGCTCCCTAGCTGGGGAACGAGGAGGTTGCGCCATGCTGCGCTGATACTGTGGTGGCCTCTGATGAGGCTGGTAAGCAGCGACCCTAACTCCTGCTCCGCTACCGGAGGCCTGATGGTCCCTCCTCCTGACCGGCCCATTCCCTGGTAATGCTCTCTTCTCTTTCCTCCCCAACCCTTCTAACTGGTCTGTCTTAATCCGTGCGGCCTTCTCCTCTTCAATCTCGATGTCTCTTTTGGCCTGTTCGTATGCGGCTGCATACGTTTGAATAGCTGGGCTTCTCAAATTGTACCACAGCCTTCCTATCCTCACCCCCTCTTTCAGTCCCCTTAACGCCTGAGGGTGGTTGAAGGCTCCCAAGTCGAGGACAGCCCGATGAAACCTCTTGATGAATTCCCGAAGGGTTTCTTGCTCCCCCTGTTTCATGCTTTTCAGCTCCATCACGTCATCTTCCGGTGACATTGCCCCACTGAACTGCTCTGCGAATTCCTGGCACATCTGCTCGAAGGTTTTAATGCTGCCCCGAGGAAGTTTCCTGTACCATTCTCGTGCACGCCCCTCGAGGGATAGTGGGAACACCCTGCACCTTTGGGATTGAGATAATCCTTGTACCCCAGTTATGTCATTGAAGCGCTCTATGTGCACCAGCGGATCAGTTCTTCCCGAGTATCTGAGGTCGGGGAGGCGGAAATCTCTCGGAATAACTGCCCTCATGATCTCTGCTGCGAGTGGTGATTCTCCGTCCAGCATTATCCTCCAACCAGGGGCTCTGTTCCTTCCTTGCATGTCGTCAATTATCTGCGCTAGTCTGCGGACTTCCCCCTCCAGCTGCCCGGCACGACCAGGGTCACGTGCCGCAACTTGATCTCGCTCTCGCTCTACATAATGCAAGTGTTGCCTCAACTCCGTCTCCTCTGCATTCACCACCCCGTCGTCCTCTTCACAAGTTCGTCTTGCCGGGGACCGCTCTCTTTCCCTATGAAATTCTTCCCGCAGAGGTACGTTACCTCTCTCACCACCGAATCTCCCGGTGGTTTGACTTCCCCCCGCACTATCGGGACCATGTGCCGTTCCGTCGCCTCTCGCCCTTCCCTCTTGGGTTACCCTTCGCTCGCTCCGCAGCTCATGCAGGATGGTTGTCAAGGTCTCCATCTGCTTTTCCATCCGTTCCATCCGGTCGAACATGACTTTTTCCCGTGCTTCACTGACTATCTCCCTCAGCGTCACGGAATCGTTAAGCCTCATATCGCCCCCTTGAGCACTACTTCCTCCTGTCTCCATCGCTTTTCACTTGTTTCACCCCTCTTCCTGCTATCAACAGAAGCTTTTTGCTCTGATTCCCCACAGACGGCGCCAAAATGTTGATGCGAGATTCTGGTTCTCCTCGTTCTACAGCCAGGATCTCGGCTCGATCAACTTCGTCACGACCAGGAGGTCTCCTCGTGAGGCTTTTTTCTCCAGAGATTCCTGCGCACACAGACAAGTCAGAGGGCGCCGGTTATTTCCCCGGCGCAAACCCTCCGACGCTCAAGTCAGATACGAAGGTTCGGGGAACGTTTGCCAAAAATCTTATGGCTTTTTCGTGGTTTTCTCTTCTTTTTCAATTTCTTCCCTAATCTCAAAAATGCTAACCCTTTTACCTTCGTTGGCTACCTTTTTATAGGCTTCCCAGTTTTCCGCTTTTTCCCTGACGGTATGGGACTCTGACTGCTGCGTTATGGGCAAACGTGGGACCTTGCGTGTTACGCCACGGTTTTGAGGAAAGCGTGGCGGTCGCGGTTCTGTGAGATCTTGCGTGTCACGCCACGGTTCAGGGGAAAGCGTGGCTGTCGTGGTTCTGTGAGACCTTGCGTGTTACGCCACGATTCAGGGGAAAACGTGGCTGTTGTGCCCAGATTCTTGGGCTGGAGAGCATGTCTTGTCAACTGCCGTCGGCCGGGTCTCCTCGCCTCCCGACAACAAGCCGGGACGGCCATATGCCCCTTGCAGGAATTTGGCCTCGCGGATGGCGTGCTCGCGGACGAGCAGGATATTTCTGCTCCTGTTCTTCTACTATCAGGAATCTACTCACCATGCCTGGTCTCGTCGACGTATTTATCCCAAACAGTATTTCTCCCTAACATAACTTATTTTCTGTTACTCAACAATTTTTTTTAATTATATTTAAGGTAAATATCAATTAATCTATCAGGTAAAATGATAGTGTTTAATTTGTTTCTATAACATACTAAAATGATACACTATATGTACACATAGGTTAACATTGTTTATGTTACTCAGTTGGAGATAGTTTGGGTCAAGTATTATTATTCAAAACTCCAGTGGTGTGTTCATCAATTAGTAATAAGAACAAGCTGGAATGAAAATAGATTAAAATTGAAATGAATAAGAATCAGAATAGGGAATGGGTAGGAAACAAAATGGATTAAAATTAAAATGAGGTAGAATCAGAATGGGAAATCGAAATCAAAATTAAAATAAATTATTTACTTTAATAATAAGAATTGGAATGAACTATATTGTCATTGATGTGTTTAGTTTGTTTTGGACTCAAAATTGTTGCAAGTTACTCTCTCTCTCTCATCGATAGGAACAATGTCATTAGAAATCTTGGGTAAGTTGAAGAAAAAGTCGTGTGAGGAGGCAGCGAAAAAATACTCAAGAGATGGAGGCCGGAGGCAAGTTGTAATTGCTATTGGGGTTCCAACACAGAAATCGGCTGTTGTAGCCTGCTCAATTGCAACGGTGCGCACCACTCTACCGAGCACACAGCCCTGGGCACACTCTCACTGAGCCCAGCCCAGTTTGAGTCTACCCATCATGTGGTACATTTTGCCGAAGCTTATGTGAACAGAGAAAAAGCAGAGGAGCTTAATAAATTGACTGCTGTAGAAGCTTGGGAACGCTTGATGGATGAATCGTGGTCAATGGGTAAAACTTACAACATTTTTAATAACCTTGGTTTATTTTAAATACCATTCAACCCCGACCCTCAAGTTACTAACGACAAGAAAATAATGATGTAAGCTGCATACACACTGCAGTTTACAGGTCTCTTCTAAGAAAATGTTCGAGCTGAAATTGTAATAACTATCAATTTGCATAGAAGCTAAAAATTATTATAATCTTACCGGGTTAAATCAGAGGAAGATTACATGCAGAGAAGTGGAAAAATAAAAAATAAAATACAATACAACATAGTTTTGACGATGCAATTAACACAATGAAGAACTAGCAGATGTCCATCACAATGCTAATGTGATACAGATTACAGGGGAAAATGATCCTCTTATTCATTTATCCAGTTTTGGCCTGATATCTATACCTTGAATAACGAGGCCACGCTTCCAGTGACCACGGGCCAACTCCAAAACGCTCATTTCCAGCTCACCATCTTCATCTTCTTCGTTGAAAAAATCACCTAACTCGATCTCCAACCACTCATCTTTTCTCTCCTTAGGAAAATAGCCATCATTTTCTTTAGGCGTTGAAGCCTGACTGCTGCTGCGATTAAGTAAGCCATGATAACCTTGCCTCAGCCCTCTTTCTTCATGCAAATATACAGTTTGTGTTTGGGTTTCACCACTGACTAGTCCAACACTCACAGCTACAGGTTGATATTCAAACCCGTACGATCCTGCTGTTAGCTTGTACACAAGATATGCAGTGTATAGTGTCCCTGGAGACAGACTACAAGTGCTAATTTTGCCACGGATTTCAAGCCAACAGACACGGATAAGCTCAGCCACCTCCGGAAACCTATTTTTGGATATAGCCAATATAACTTTACTCATCAAAAAAGAATAATACCTAAACAAATAAAAGCAATGAGTAAAAGAAACAAACCTGGCCTCAGGAATAGAGATCCATCTCCAATAAGCAGGTGTAGAGCTCCAGGTAATCCGAAGATCCCTAGCGGATATCATGTAACATTTCTTCCCACTCTGCTTGTCCAGTGAAAAGCTCTGCTGAATGTCACAATTAGATATGCACCGTTGCTTATATTAACAAGGTAAGGAAAGAAGAAGACAAAACCGCATGAAAATGACGGTCAAATTTTCCCAAAAAAGGCACTTCAACTTCAAAAGTGTTTAGAGGAGCTTTCGGACAGATCACTTTTGAATTAAAAATATTTTTGTGGTAGTACTAAAGCACATTTTATTCGATCACTTATCAGTTATCAAATGTTTCTCAAGAAAAAGGCAAATCAAGTTCCCTTTCACACTACCAACTGCTTTTTCACTCCCAAAAGATATTATTGTTGATTTCAACATGTTATTAAATTTTCCTCCACAAGATAAAACACCATCTAGAGGCCCAAAACAACTGATTTCATTTAATTAAAAGACATGCTTTTGGTGGTGTCACAAGCACTTGCAACAAAGAACATGCAGCACCAAAAAACATATCATTTAGGGGTGGACACTATTCAGTTTGGTTCGGTTCAGGGACTGAACCGAACGAAACTGAAACCTAATGGTTCATGAATTTATGAACCAAATGCGAACTAAATTATAGAACCGAACTGAACCGAACCAAATTAATTTGATTCGGTTCGGTTCTATAATTTAATTCAGTTCGGTTCCATTTGATTTTATCCTATATATTCATTATTTAATAAAAAAATAATATAATAATACACTATTAATACAACAATAATCTTGAGTCTATAAATTAGCAAACAATAATCAATATAATAAAATTTAACAATAGTAAATTAACATAATAAATTCCCAAAACAATCTAGAAATCCATAAATAATAACCAATATAATTAAATCTAACAATAATAAATTAAAATAACAAAATTCAACAATAAAATAAAGTGTATGCTATGATATATAAAGTATCATGTATTAATTAACAAACAAAAATAAAAAAGATAAATTATGAACTATTTTTTAATTTTAATTTTAATTTTAATTTTTTCTTGAACCATTTGGTTCGGTTTTGAACCGAACCAAATATTTCAGAACCATTTAATTTTTTACTCCGAACCAAACCGAACTAAATTGTCAAAATATGGTTTGGTTGTACACATCAAGCTCCCCATATGAATTCTAACAAATTCAGAAAAATTCTACCGAAACAACTCAATAAATGCTGTAAGATCTTTAACAAAACTAGATAATTAGAAGTGTATTTTGAGGTGTTTTAAAAGAAATCAGTTTCGAATAAAAAGCATCTTCAACAAAAATACTGAAAAATTTAATGGATTCAGTCAATCGGATTAATGATAAAAAAACCGTACATTCAAATCAAATCATAATCAATTATGGGTTATGAACGAAGAAGAAAATAAAAGGAATTAAGTGATTATAAGGTATGCAAATGTTCCTACCTTTTTGCCCTCGTCGATGAGGATAGGGTTATGACAGAGGCTAAAATAGAGCTCCTTCTTAGAGGAGGAACGCAGCGAAGAAGAAGAAGAAGAAGACGAAAGAAGAGTAGAGTAATCGGGCGGCAAAAAGCTCTC
The DNA here is from genome assembly GCA_018350135.1 of Citrus trifoliata. Taxonomy (NCBI): domain Eukaryota; kingdom Viridiplantae; phylum Streptophyta; class Magnoliopsida; order Sapindales; family Rutaceae; genus Citrus; species Citrus trifoliata. The sequence goes on along the minus strand of CM031389.1, from coordinate 16,367,452 downwards.
CCAAACGGCGTCGGATTCGGCCGCCGACTTGAAGATAGTTGAAACTGAAGACAATCTGCATGCGTCGCGAGGAGTAGTAAAGGAAATAGCGTTGGCTATGCAACCTTCGGGTAAAAGCTCCATTTCTGCTTCCGTGGAAATTAGAAAAAGGGAGATGGAGAGACAGACGCTCAGATGAATCTCGTCGTTTCGATTCTTATGGTTTCTGATTTGGGCATTTTACAAACCGGCGGAGAGTGAGAGATTCAAGGAAATCTTAGGTTAAGTTTTTCATGTGTGTGAGCTGGTGCATAGCCAACGCTAGAGAACTCTAGAATACCCGGATCCGGTCCGGATCCAGACGAACCAGGATAATTCGGGCCGGGTTGAATCCGTACAAGAGTATAAAAAATCTGGATACGGAATGAATTTTAATAAACTGGATTAATTTGTCCGGGTCCGGATTTGGGGTAACCCGTGAATCCGAAATCCGGATCGGATTATTTTTTTAATATTATTTTTATTAGTTAATATAAATTGGAAACATAAAAAAAATCCTAAAAAATCGTGATTCATTTTTTTATATCTTTCATTCTTTCTAGATTCTATCACAAACCACGATAACATTGCATGTGATCTCGCATTCTTGAATTGTATTCTAGGACTTGTAATTTTTTGAGTTATTGATCCGGATTCAAAACCCGAAATTCAGGAACCCGAATTTTTCCAGGTTGAACCCGGGCCAAACCCGCATGAGAAAAAGTCGGGTTTTAATCCGGGTCCGGGAACAAGAAAATAGTGTCTAGGTCCAAAATCGAGAAGGCTAAACCCGGAGCCGAATTTTGCCATCCCTACTTTAAAATGCGGGAAGCTGTGCACATATCGATGATCTTAGACTTCTCTAGAGTCGGGCCCGAATTCTAGAGTTCTCTAGAATTATAGTGAGTTTTTTTAAGAATAAACGATGATCATAGATTTCTCTAAAGTCAGGCCGCATTTAGGATGGCACAATGATTCGGATCTGGTCCGCATCCACAAGGATCCAGACAATGGATGTGCTTGCATCCAAAAATTCGGATATTCGGATCCGGCTTATTCTTAATTACATTATTAATTTAATAATTTTTAATTGAAAATTATATAAACTAAAATTGAAAAAACAATGCACAAATCTAAGTGCACCACGGCCCAACTCTAGATTTGTGTATTTTTTTTCCTAGACTTCTCTCCAGTCGATTAATTTTTCTTGCTTTTTTCCTAGACTTTTCTAGAGTCGATTAATTTTTCTTGCATAAGTGATTATATATATACACACGCACACACATTTAACAGGCGATGTTATTTCAATACTTTACATAAAGATGTTTCATAAGGCCTTATGATAACTTATTGTATGAATTTAATTATAAAACCATTAATACTTAAACAATAATGATCATAGGAGGCACTGTAATAAATTATTTGATTTATGTTTTATTAATGATACTATACGAGTCACAACCAATGAAAAATATTTTATTCAAAAATTATATTTAAAATATATATATATATATATATGTGTGTGTGTGTGTGTGTGTGTATGTAACTACATAATGGTTTGGATATATAATTTTAGAGTTAAGTTGTTTTAATTTAAAATTTTAACACGAAATATAAACTATTAATTTCATATAACTCAATGGTAGATGATGTAATATCACAAAATGTTCCTTTGACTTTCAATATTAACCATTAGATTGTAGAGATTAAGGGCTCAAATTGTGTATCAAAATTTTTAAGTTAAAATATCATAAACCATGTTTTTATAATGAAAATATAAAAACTATATAATTTTTTTCTCGTTCTTTCCCATGTAAATATTTTCGGAGGTAATATTTTATGTATTCAGTCACCATAATTATCATAAGAAGAGTAATGATTCTTAGTAATATAAAAATTTTTAATTATAATAAAAGGATATCAATAAAATAATCTTTCATAAAATAGTATGCTAAATGAGTGTTAAAAATAATATATACTTTATGATCAATTATATAATGTTCCTTAGTTGTATATAAAATAATGTGTATTTTAATATGCGTTATTAAATTATTTTAAAACATAGGTGGTCAAGTATTTTTAGATTACAAATAATCTCACCCATGAGTTTATTGATACAATTTATGACATAAAGTCAAATATATGTACTTAATTTTATCGTTTATTAGTGTTACATCATATATAAAGTTATAATTACAACTTATTTATTTGATTTGTGTTATATAATCTATTAGATATTATATCTTATACTTAATAGTAATAGATTTTGAAACATTTATGTTAGAAAAAATTATCACATTACGAATTTAAAACAGGGTTGAAAAGTGATTTTTAAATAAAACATGTCATTCAAGTGTGATTGTTTCAAACTTTAAAGAGAGTCACAGATACTTTAAAAAAATTCTCCACTCTCTTAAATCCTTAACAAAACCGTTACAATTATCTTTAAATTATTTATATTTTTTTAAATATAAATATTGTGTACAATTGATTAAATCTAGAGGTACACAATTGAAATATTATTGATATTGAAAAAAATTACGACATCATAGAAGGACCCTTACCATTAATATTAAAATTAAGAAATACCAACTTTATAACTATTACTATTACTATAACAATTATTATTATTATTATTATTATCAAATTAGGCAAAAGAAATTTTTAATTTCTCCTGAGAACACAAATGTTATTCATTATTCTCATTCATCATCCGCATTTTCACCTCTCCAATCAAAATAAAATTTTCATTCCTTATTTCCAAAATTTATACATTTCACTCCAATTCTATTGAATTTTTTTTTGTAATATAACAAATAAACTCTATTAATAATTTTTATTTTTCATTTTCAATCCTCAATGCTACACGTAATCACACCCCCAAATGATCGATGGCACTTGGAAGTGGGAAACAGGGCGGCAAAGTGGAGGCGCATGTGAGTCCACCAGTTTATGAAATTCTGACATCAGCATGATAGCCATCATTGACGCCATTAGGCAGCGGGATGGCCGCCCAGATTCATTTAACCATTCCTCTATTCATTTCGTTTTCCTATTATTATTATTATTACTCGACAAGGACTAAAAATCCCCAGTTTTCATGATTTTTCATAATAATAATAATAATAATGGAGTCATCTTACAGTGCAGAGCTGTATCTTATACAGCCGCTGCCAAAAACTAGAACAACCGGTAAATACCGGTTGTTCATTAAATAATTTTTAAATTTTGTTTTTAATGCTTAAAAAAATTTAGTAAAATGAAAAAAATATGAAAAATTTAAATCTGAAACATAAAAAATCAATTAAATGAGAAAAATATTTTAAATTTTTTTAAACATAAATAAATGTTAAGAAATTATAAAAATAATTATATTCCAATTTTTTTGGTTAAATACCAATTTAATGGGGGGATGTTTCAAGTTTATTTTGTATGTCTCTAATTTCGGTTAGTCTTTCTCATTTATTGGTTCATTTATTTCAATTTTTCAATCCACTAGTTTTGTGTTTAATGTTCCAACTAAATTCATTAAATACCAATATTTTAGGTTAAATTACAAGTAAATTTCAGTTCTCGTAGGATGAGTTCCAAATTTTGGTTAAGCTTTCTCTCTTATTGGTATAAGAGTTTCAGCTAATAATTTCACTAGCTTTGTGTTTAATGTTCCCATTATCTAGGTAAGATTTCAATTATTTGGGTTAAGTACCAAATTAATTTGTAGTGTTTAATTTTTGGTTGGATTTGTATCAAATTTTAGTTAAACTTTCTCAATTTAAGGTTAATATATTTCAACTTTTCAATCCATTAGTTTTGTGTTTATTATTCCTACTAAAATCGTTAAAAATCAATATTTTAGGTTAAATTCCAAGTAAATTTCATTTCTCGTCAGAATAGTTTCTTATTTTGGTTAAACTTTCTCCATTATAGGTTCATATATTTCAACTAATAATTATAGTGATTTTATGTTGAATCTTCCTATTATCGAGGTAAGATTTCAATAATTTGGGTTAGATACCGATTTTACTTTGTAAAATTTTATTTTTGGTTCTATTGGTTCTTGATTTGGTTAATCTTTCTCAACTATAGCTTTATATGTTTCAACTTTTCAATCCACTAATTTTTTGTTTAGTATTCCTACTAAAATCGTTAAATATCAATATTTTGGGTTAAATTCCAAGTATATATTATTTCTCATTGGATAATTTTCTTGATTTTGGTTAAATTTTCTCTCATATAGGTTCATTTATTTCAACTAATAATTTCACTAGTTTTATGTTGAGTATTCCTATTATCTAGTTAAGATTCCAATAATTTGGGTTATATACTAAATATACTTTGTAAGATTTTATTTTTGGTTGGATTAATCCCTAATTTTGGTTAATCTTTCTCAATTATAGGTTAATATGTTTCAACTTTTCAATCCATGAGTTTTGTGTTTAATATTTCTATTAAATTCGTTAAGTAACAATATTTTGGGTTAAATTATAAGTAAATTTCATTTCTTGTTGGACTAATCCCTAGTTTTGGTTAAACTTTCTCCTTTATTGGTACATGAGTTTCAACTAATAATTTCACTAGTATTGTGTTGAATATTCCGATTATTTATGTAAGATTTTAATAAATTAGGTTAAATACCAAATTTACTTTTTAGATTTTATATATGGTTAGATAAGTTCCATATTTTGGTTACACTTTCTCACTTATGGGTTCAATTACTTCAATTAATTAGTTCACTACTTTTGTGTTTCAAGTTCTCAGTGCCTACATTATGTTTCAACATTATTGGTTAAATTCCAAGTTGATATTATAAAATTCAAAGGTACCTTTATTACGAAAAACAAATAATATTATTAAGGTGAATCTCATTTTACTCCTCTTATTTAAGTAAATATCAACTTACAACAATATATTAAAATTTCACTATCGTAACCCCTATTCAATTTTCTATAAAATATAATCAACATTGTAAGTTAAAAGATTAGGAACTTACCTAATCTAATTATGTTGGAACATTTTTTTTTTAATCTTCTTGACTTCATGAGATTTCTTAACCTCAACTTATTTATTCTTGAGCTTTTGATCATTATAGATATGCCTATTTTATTAATTCAAATTATTTGATATCTCATCACTTTAATCAAATTTTCATTTTTAACAATTGCATATGCAATTTGTACAGCTCAAATTTTTATTTTTCAAATGTTTAAGATAAAACAAATTATTTATTTATTATATGATTATCACAGGAATAGTGAAAATTAATTTTTATATTGAAATTTTAAGATTTGGAAATTAGCATTTACTTTGAATCCAATTCAACTAAGTCACCATTTATTTATCTTTAATTAATGCTTTAAGCACAGTAAATGCATTTCAAATTAAACAATATTTTGTATAAAAAAACACATTAGGAAATTAATGCAATCAAGAAAAAAGAAAAATATATTAAAACATTAATTTTGCTTCCTCAATTAAGTATTAAAAGGAAACTTTTCTCTTACAGATAAATTCAACATTATAATTTAACAATAATGTTGACTACAATTTTAAAACTATTTATTTATTGCTCCAAATTGCAATAGTTTTTTATGAGTCATAAAAATTAAATTTATTTAACATTATACTTATATAGTTGGATACGTAATTTATACCTTAATTGATTTTGCCTTATTTTCAATTATTATATTTTAGTGATAGTTTATTTCATTGTATACTAATAGTGTAATAAATTTGATTACTACTCGAATTATATAATATCTATTTTATAAGTGAGAATTACTCAAATTAATATATTATACTTTAAAATTTTAATTATTATACTTAAATCATATAATCACATATGCAATTAAGCGTAAATAATGAAAAGGTCACTTCCCAAGGCTTGGGAAAATGATCATGTACATCCCTGAGTTTTTACTAAGAGACACTAAAACCCCTTTTAACTATAATGCTTTTTGACTTTATTAATTCAAAAAAATTGACTCTAAAGTTTTATAATAAGTAGAAATATAATATTAAAATAAATGTAACAATATATACATTTTAAAATAATTAATATATAAAAAATATTTTAGTACTTTACAATCTTAGATTATATTAAACTAAATTTTTTTAATAAATAGAAACATAATATTAAAATAAATATTTAAAAATTTAAATTATTATCAATATTGTATACAAAATTTGAGTGGGAATCCTGAGGAGTGGGAATCATTGGATTAGGAGTGTGGAGTGGGAGTGGGAGTAGGGTGTTTACTTAGACTAAATGAAAGTATGGATTGTCAATCAGAATCCTAATTATTTGTTTACTTTATCTTGGATTGGGAGTAAATTGTTTTAAATTACAATTTTATCCTTATGTACAGAATTATAATTTGTAATTAAAAAATTAATAAAAAATATTTAGAAAATAAAATAAATATTTTATTATATTTCTAAATTAATAATAATTACTAATATTCTTAATTATGTAAATCATAATTTTTTATTAATTTTAATTTAAATTATGTGAATAAAAATTATTAATAATAGCAACACAAATGAAATATTATTATTGATAATATAGTACAAAATTAATGTTTTTTTAGAATAAAATATTTATTATTATTAAATAAATAAATAATTAATATTTATTAAAATTAATGTTTAATATTATTAATTTAAATATAATAGTTATTTATTTTTATTTTATTAAATTTAATAAAATAAATATGATATAATTATTATTTTAATAAATATGATATTATTTATTTTATTAAATATGATATTATTTATTTTATTAAATATTATTTATTTATTTAATTATAGGGATAAAATGGGAAGAGGGGGGAGTGGATTCCCACTCCCACCTCCCCCCATGGGAGTGGGAATCCCACTCCCTACTCCAAAATTGGGTGGGATCCACGGATTTCTACTCCCACTCCCCCCTTTTTTAAGGCAAGTAAACACTGGAGTGGGAGGAATCTACACTCCATACTCCCACTTCAGAAAGTAAACACTACCGAAATATATTTTATTAATTATAAAATCTATTTAACCTAAAGATTTATTTAAAATTTTTCTAACAAATACAAATATATAATTAAAATAAATATCATAATTTACAATTTTAAAATTATTTTATATATTAAAAAATATTTTAATATTATTAACTTATTAGATAAATTAAACTATTTAAATTATATTTGTACTTATTAAAAATCTAAAAGTCAATTTTTTGAATCAATAAATCCTAATTGTATTAGTCAAAGGGGTCTTAGGGTCCCTGGGTGAAAACATGAGGTTTTATATGATCATTTTTTCCAAATCTTGGGGGTGTAGGTATCTTTTTCCCTAAATTATTTAATTCTCGGTGTTGCACTAAAATTATAGTTTTCTAGTTACATTGTTAATTTAGTTAAGGGTACAATACAATGTCAATAACAATTATTGTAATAATACTTAAAAAATTATGCTTGATATTATTAAAAATTTAATTTAATTTTTAACAAATTGTACCTTGTTGACTTGATTGAGTGGTTTTCAAGCGGGGTTAAAAAATAAAATCAAATTATACAGACTTTAGAAAAACACATTCAATTGGACTATATATATAAACATTATTAAAACTTTTATTATTATAGAAAATAAAATCATATAGACTATACAAGACATTTCATTAAAAATATATAATATCGTAAAAAATATCATAAGCTGAATTTAGTTTAATCATAATAATAATTACTATAATGACAGTTATTAACAATATAAAAAAAAACAAAGATTATCCTTTGTTGTTTAGAAAAATGAAAAACCCTCTCATGTTTTAAAATAAGTTCAAATTCTCCTACAACTCTAACTGTGTTAACTTTATATATCATTGTACTATTTAACACATAGTTTTGATGTTAGCCATAAAATTTAAATATTTTTAGAGTATAAATAAAGTGAAACGACTTATATAACCCTAATGATTAAATAAATTTAATAATAAATTATCGAGAAAAATTACTTCACACACACACACATATTGTGGATATATATAACCAAATGTTATTCCAATTTAAATGGATAATTTACAACTATTAGAGATATTTTCCCCACTTGTAATTTTTCTCTATAATTTGCAATTTATTATAAAATAAAATTTGATCATTAAGGATATATAAGTTATTTTACTTAATTTGTATTTTCAAAATATTTAAATTTTATAGCTAACAATAAGATTAGGGGTAGAATAGTAAAATGATATATAAAGCTAACGTTATTATAACTTTTGGGGGGGGGGGCAGTAGGAGGTAATTCTCATTTTCTCTTAACTATCATTAATTATAGTACTAGTAATAACTCAAGATCAAATATGTTACATGCGATAATTTAATAATGTAGCAAAATAAAAATTAAACAAAGTATGCAATAATTTAATTAATTTGTGATAAATTTGTGTAAGAGAAACTTTGTGAGTATAATCTAAATATCAAATATATGGTACATGATATATGCCTTGTATACAGTACAAATTTATACCATTAATATTAGTCACTATTTCAACTAATATTGAGAATAACAATATTTGATGATTAATAAGGATATTTGGTACTATGAATAATTATAATTATTTGAAAATTATCCAATAGTTAAATGGAAAATAAGAAAAAAAATATACTTAGTTTACACTAATATAAATATTATTCTCACTAATATAGACATTACATGTTTCAAAGTAATTTTTTCAGCCATAAGAAAATGCAATTTTTTCATGCTGAGGAGGGTGTCTTTGACATTTTCCTAATTTAAATTGATAATTTTGATAGTTAGATAAAATTGGTATAGCTATGTGATAATTGCTACTGATATTTGCCAGTTCCCACTTCCAATTCTTTCGTTCGGTAGCAGGTTTCATGCGTAAAAAATAAAAGCCGTTGGATTGCTTTCATAAGCAATCCAACGGGGAATAGGTTTCAAAATAAAAAATAAAAACGGCTGTATGGCATGCAGTGGCTGTATTATAAGCGGACCCTAATGATGATGTTTCTCACGTTTCAGTACAGCGCGTGAGGTTTAACGCAAAAAAATCATACTTTACTTCGTATTAAAAATATTTTAATGTAAAAATTAGCGAAAAAAAGAAATAAAGCAGTATTTTAGAAATTAAATCATTAAAGTATAGCATGATATTATAAATTATTTTCATTAAGGTGGGCTATTTGAAACCACCTATTTCTTCTTTCTTCTTTGTAATTAAGTATTTTATTATTTAAATAATTTTTGGTAAAATTAATTAATTAACCCTTTATTTTCTTTCTCTTTTTAATTTCATAAATTCAGATACATTCTTTTAATTGTAAATAATTGGTATCATTAATGAGAGAAACAAACACCTACTACTTAAAAATAAACATCAATAAATTTTTAGTACGCATGAAAGTTGATGAATATCAAGAAATTAATTTATAGCAAGCACAAAAATTAATGAATATTGAAAAAAAAGTTCTGGTACATAGAAAACTCTTTAAATAGGATCATGATATATTAAGAAAGGTCAAAAAATTGAATTGAAAAGAGAGTAAAATTGAGTGTTTAGTTTGTCGAATGTAAGAATAGAGACAGAACATGCAATTGTAAGATAGAAAAAGAGAAACTATTGAAGAGTGATTTTGAATTTTAAATTTTTATAGTAGATTTATTTTTTAAAATGTGTGTTGAGAGAGATTTAGTGGGTTTAAATAGTCCAATCATTTTCATTAAAGGACTACTTTATTGCAAAATATTTACAATATCATGAGATTTATTCTCAAATTATAATAATAACTTAATGATTAAAAAAATTTCACATACTATTTTAATGATTTAAAGATTACTTTATTAAAAATACTTATAATATCATGAGTATTATTGTAAAATTGTACTACGAAAGTTCTTGAAATAATAAAAAATGTTGACAGACGTAACCACAAGATTTTTTCAAAAAAAATTTAAAAATTTAAGTGGTCAGTAAAAAAAATTTAAAAATCACTCAATCAGTTCTTCAAAAATAAAATAATATATAAAATATATGCTTGATGTCAATAATTATAAATTTAATGAATAAATTAAAATTTAAAATAAAGTAACCTAATGCTGACTAACTTAAAATATTAGACCCGTCATATATATAGATACCAAAACTATGTTTTATTATGCGAAATTATAAAATGTAAGGACGTAAGTATTATTAACTCTAAATAAAAAAACATGTTATTTATTCTAAAATTATAATAATATTTTAATGATTCATGATTAAAAAAGAGTGACATATTACTTTAAGGATTTAGAGATTACTTTATTTAAAATACTTATAATATCATGAGAGTTTTTTTAAATTCATTTACAAAAAGTACTTGAAATAATTAAAAACACCGTTAAATGTAATTATAAGATTTTTTTTTTGAAATTAGAAACTTAAGTAGTAAAAAAAAATTGTTTAAAAATCGCTTGACCAAGTTCCTGAAGAACAAAATAATATGTAAAATATATGCTCGATACCAATAATTATAAGTCTAACAAATAGATTAAAATTTAAAAATAAAGTAATTTAATGCTGATTAGTGACTAACTAACTTGAAAACAATAGACCGACCCATCATATATACAGAAGCCAAAATTATGTTTTATTATGCGAAATCATAAAACGTAAGGACCTAAATGTTATTAACACTAAATATTAAAAAAAAATTTCCCACGCGCTTAAAAGTTAAAAAAGATTCGATTTCCACTCCCATTCATAAACAGAAAGCTTTTAACACAACACGAACACTCTGCATATTTCTCAAATCTCAGTAAGCTTTGTTTGCGGTACGATTAATTTTTTACTCTTAATTTATTTGTAATCTCTTTAATATTTTGATTGCTGAAACACTATGATGCTTTGAATTGTTCCTCAGTGCTTTAATTTTTTACATGCATGTATTAATTTGTTATCTTGATTGCTGCTGTTGGTATCAATTTTTCGTCAAATATATTGATCTGCTAATATTTATCAGCATTCTTTTTTTATTCTGGGAAAAAAATTCAAAAGGGTTTCTGATTCTGTATAGATTTTTGAGTGGTGCTGTAAATTTTGTTGATCTAAAGAACTTGAAAGTTTTATGTTTTCTGATCTGCTTCTTTTAATGTAATTTGAGTAAATGAAAAAAAAAAAAAGATGGGGTGATGAAAATGGTTTTGAGTAAAATTGAGGAAAAATTGTGGACTGAGTGGATGCAGTTGTCCACATTAATCTGTATGTGGCTGGTTCCGTGGCCAGGTGGGGTATTGATCAAGGTCTTTGCATTACATTTATGGGAATCTTTGTGCTTTGTGGATGAGGATGAAAATTGAATTGGGAGAGTAGTATGAATATTTTTTTTGGGTATGTAGCCAAATATTCAATGCATTTATATTGGGTTTGTTATTAGGATGCACAAAGAAAAGGCATATAAAGAGTTTCATTGCTGATGGCTGAGCTGAATCCAAATGGTTAGCAATAGATGCAGTGTGAAATAATATATTAAAAAAAAAAGAAAAGAAAAGAAAATAAGAACTAGGAGCTGGGAATTCAGTGGGCGAAGATGTTTTGCCTTGTAATGTTCTTTGCGAATTTGACTCAGGAGCAAATTTTGGAATATTTGACTTGACTTGAAATTGGAAGATTGAAGTTGGAGGAGTTTCTTCGTTCAATTCCTATTTTAAAATGAAAAAAGATATAAAAATTCACATATGTTTTCAACTTTACTCCTTTCAGTAAAATTTTGACTAGTACTTCATTGCTTCTTTTATTATTTTATTGTGATTTGACCCAATCGTTTCTCTGAATTGTTATTTCAATGTAGTTATATTGTCATTTCCAACATTTTCAAAGAGCTAATCTCTTCTTAAGCTTGCATTGTAATTTATCACGTTTTCAATAGTAGACATGCCTATGGTGGTTTTTGGATGGCCACTGAGGTTTATTTTGGATATAAAAAAATTGTAGGTACATGCTTTATTTATTTATGAGAAAATGATTTAGAACTTGCTGTTTATTTATGAGAAAATGATTTAGAACTTGCTGGCTGTCGTGACAAGACCACCTGAAGGAAACTTCTGCATGCAAAAGTACCTTCATCTCAGTCATATGACATCTGCAGTTCCAAATCAAATACACTGGTTCTGTCAGTTAATTAAACACTAGAAGAAATCTAGCCTAGGCCTTCTTGAGAGGGGTTGAAATGATAGAGTGATCCACAATTTTCTTATGGAATTCACCCCCCCCACCACCACATGCAAAAATTATAAAAAATTCTATTAGACAACTTTATTAAGGTGTAATATGCAGATATTTGCAAATATTTGCTTTTAATAGTTTACACTTTGGTCCTTCTTGATGTCTATGGAGAAGACAGCTGATCTCAAATTCTCTTCTGGCTAGTTGATTGACATTTCCATCACATTTTTATTGTCTGGTTCAAGGTTATGCTCTGCTTTTATGTTTTCGTTCAATATTGGAAACGTGAATAATGACATTATGAATTTTGACGGACGTTGAAATGTCTTCTATTTAATGTACATTTGTGAATGCCTGTTAGGAAACTAATATGCAATGCTTTTTCTCTTCTGAAGGTGCTTAGAATAAATGGCATTAGTTACGACTGCTGAAGTATGTGATGCAAACCCACAGCTGATTGTGAGTGGCGAGCTACGTGCTCTCCAGCCAATTTTTCAGATATATGGTCGGCGCCAAGTGTTCTCTGGACCAATAGTCACCCTCAAGGTATTTGAAGACAATGTTTTGATTCGTGAGTTTCTTGAGGAGAAGGGTAATGGAAGAGTTCTAGTTGTAGATGGGGGTGGGAGTTTGCGGTGCGCTATATTGGGGGGTAACCCTGTCGTACAAGCCCAGAATAACGGATGGGCTGGAATAGTTGTGAATGGGTGTATTAGGGATGTTGATGAAATTAATGGGTGTGATATTGGTGTGAGAGCACTGGCTTCTCATCCCATGAAAGCCAATAAGAAGGGGATTGGGGAGAAACATGTGCCAATAACTATTGGTGGGACAAGAATCAGTGATGGCGAATGGCTTTATGCTGACACAGATGGCATCTTGATTTCTCGGGCAGAGTTATCTGTTTGAGTCCTTTCCTTTGCAAATACCAAAACTGCAGGTGCTTTTCCTGGAATGTATTCCCCTACTATTATGCCTAACTTGTTTTCCCGAACCCATTTATTAATTTTAGATGAACTTGTGTGGTGTGTCAAAAATCTATCCGACTTCTTTTTGATCTGTTTGTTTATTGCACATCAAATTGGAATGTTGTTTCTGGTGATGATGATAATAATGATTCCGATAAGAATAAATTATTATTGCTCTTTTGGCCTTTTGAGGGTAGACTCATGAAGTCCTTTGAAAAAGTAAACCTTGTTTCTTAATTTCTATTCATTTGTGGAACTGTGATTTACAGGCCTTGGTTTAATCCTCTCTCCTCTTTAACTTGCATCTTGAGAATTTTGCAAGGGAGAGTGTATGTAACAAATTTAACTCAGTGAGTTCTTCTTCTAATGCTTAAGTAATGGGTCAGCTTTTGCTTTTATCTTTCTCAAAACCTATGTTTATTTTACCATCAAGCTTAGACATGTTACAGCATGACTTTGCTTCGACGGCTAACTCTCTGCATCAGAAACTACAGCTACAGGATTAAATGATACCCACCATTTCTCTCATGAATTTGGCTTTAATCCACTAATTATTGCACAACTTAAAATAGTAAAACACAAAGAAAGAAACATTTGTAAGGTAGTCGTTTTATGTACATGTGATGTAAAAATAGTCACGTGTATGTAATCAATATCTCTTGGCATCCTCATTGCGGATTCTGAAGTTATCAATATATGATTTTGCATGTAGTTCGCGTGCAAGATATCCCTTGAGATAGTCTCCAAAAGTTATTTTCTTAAACCACCCTGGAGTCTCTGGTTTCATAAGGCTTGGAGCTGGACCGATTTCTCCATCCAATTTTGGGGTGTAGAATGTTGCGATAGATATCCTTTCCTTTTCTGAATTTATAGTTGCACGATGTTCTATACTAGGGTAAGATCCATTAGTTACAATCTACAAAATCACAAAACAAAGTAAGAGTACATAAGAGGAGAAGAAAAGAAAAAAAAATTGAAAAAAATTAAAGATAAATTCAATTGTTGTGTTAAAGAAACAGCTTGACCTAAAAATTTAAGTTGATAAGTAAGGATTCAATAATTAAAATAAGTTTCAACAAACACCCTCTTGAAAAAATCATTAAAAGAGTTTGCACATTCGAAAAATCGAATCAAATTTGAAACCTTAACTTTGATACCATATTGGATAAACCTCTTGGCCAAAAACTTATAGCAAGAGACAGCCATAAACTATTACCTCCAAAGCATCACCAATATTGATAATAAAAGCATCAGGGAGGGCTTTAATAGGAACCCATAATCCATCTTTCTTTATTTGAAGGCCATCCATCTCATTGATTTGGAGGAGGATGGTTAGACCTCCGGCATCAGAATGAGGAGTAAGGCCCATAACAAGCTCCGGCTGGGGACATGGAGGATAGTAATTCATCCTCATTATTTGCACTCCTTCTTCAAACAAATATTTGATATCGTTGGGATCCATTTTTAGAGCTTTTGCCATTTGGTAAAGAATTTTCAAGGCAAGGTTTCTAAGTTCTGCTGAGTAAGCTTCCAAGGTATCTCTACAGGCAAGGAAAATTAGTTCAATTATAAGATGCATGCTAAATTGAAGAACCCGTACTCAATTAAATTAATGAATATGTGAGAGAGAAGATAACCTGAAATGGAGAGGCAACTTGGGAAATAGATGGGGCTTCCTCAAAGAAGTTGGAAGAGTGTACATAGCAAACATATCTCCCCAATCAAGCTTCTGCTCCTCAGACACAACAAAAGCCTGCCCAAATCCCTGAATATCTCCTGGTTGCTGCCAATACTTCTTTTTCTCCTCCATTGGAAGATTAAAGAAATTTGGAATCTCTACCTTCATTTTCTCTATCAATGAATTACTTACTCCATGATTTATCAACTGTGAAAAGAAACTAGCGTTAAAAAATTTAATTACAAATAACAATTGTTTGTCTTGTCGAGTTTTTGTTGTGTTTGGAAACAGGGGAAGGAATGTTAGACAATAGTATGAGTACAATTGCTAGCGCAGGGGCGCATAATAGAGGACCTTTATGCCTATATTCTTTTGTACATGTACATGAGTATTCATAAATAAGTCTTTCATACCTTACCTTTCGTTTCCACGTGAGATAACTGCTTTGTTCTTTAATTTTTGTAATTTCATGGGCGTGCATCGAGTACCAATAACTACCAATTTCTCATTCATCCTTTTTTTAAAAAAATTTTTGTAACTTCATGATTTCTCATTCACCCAAACATCGTTTTGATCATATAAATATCATTTCAAAATACTTACAGAGAAGTATTCGAATCACCTTAAATATCTCACTGACACAAAGTAGATTCCATTTAAAATTATATCTTAAAATAGTCACTTGTACACTATTTTTCCAACAATAAACATTGATCTCCCTAGCTAAAATCTATAATTACTACTACGGAGAAAACAACACTAGATTGATGAAAAACATGAAAGTTTTAAACACGCGACTTTAACTCTAATACGGTCAAAATACGGGTATTACTCAACGTGTACACACACATACACAGATATTTATATATACACACTCACCTGAAAGAAGCCCCATTCTTTGCATGCATGGTGAAACTTATGGAGTTCTGAATCCATGAAATCTGCTGAAAGCAACTTAGACATGTCGATGACAGGAACATTTGCGCCCAAATCGGCGTTGCATATGAACGGAGATTCTTGACCGGCCCGAATATATTGCGGTGGAACATTTGTTAGTGGCTTCTTTGCTAAATCTTGAACACAAGGCACTGGGAGAGACCTCCCCATATTTGGTTGTTTTAGCTCCATAGATTTTCTTTCTTAATTTGCAAATTTTATTCAACAATTATCTGCTTATATTACGATGATATTGAGGGCTTGATTGTTTTGACAGTAACTCTCACTCACATTAATCTTAAGTTCAAGAAATTGATAGATTCCCAAATTTTTTTTTTCTATTTTTTTATTTCGACCACTTGCTTTACAGGACAATTTTCTTGCTTGGAAGCTTTTGTGGGAAAGATGATGACGATTTGACTGAAAATGTAGTAATGCTAATTAAAAATCGATAAATTTTTAAGCGGTACGCAAAACGGATAGACATCCACTACTCCAAACGTGTGAAGCGTGTAATATTTCTCATGCTTGATATATTTGGCACCTAGCGCATCTGGTTTTGGGCATGATTTGATTGGCCAAGTAATTTCTATTTGGGAAATTTACAAAAATAATTAAAGAATTTTATCATTTTTCACATTTAACCATTGAAATTTTTTCCTATCATAATTAGTAAAAAAAAAAGGTTTTTTTTTTCCAAAATTACCCTTGTTAGTTCAATCCCAACTTCTCTTCCTTTTCATCAAATCAAACCCAGCCTTACCCTCTTGAATCATCATTGGCAACGGCAAACAACAACAACAAATGACAACAACGAATGGTAAAAGTGAAGTCCGATCAAATACTAGCCGAATCCATATGGATTCAACACCAATTCGACACAATTCTAACAAAGTGAATTAGAGCCCAAAATCTAGGTAAGCTAATTGAAAGCTGATTAAAAGGAAATTGATTTTGTAGAATATTGCATATAAAGTGTTTGATGAAATGTTTCTTAGATTGTTTATACTTTTTTTTTTTACATCACCAAGTGTTAAAAGGTGTTTGTCAACTTGATTTCATACGACAAAAGAGTTTCAGTGCGATTGTATGTTGGTGAGAAAGGCAACCTGTTGCACCAAGAGAGAGTTGTCAAAACTGTCTCTTGGTGCAACAAGTGCATATTGCACAAATTTACTGCGATAGGTGTTCCAGGTGCACCGAATCTGTCTCTTGCTTGTCGCGTCGCACCAAGAGAAAATTTCGATGCAACTATCTCTTAGTGCAACAGGCACCCTGTCACACTAATTTGTCGCCCCAAAATTGGTGCGACATGCACCTTGTCGCACCAATATAAAATTTTTTTAATGTTATTTATAAAAATGTGTTGCTTATTCTCTTTATTATGTTTTATAGTGCGTAATTATATATATATTTTAACAATTTCAAGCTTAATGAATTCAGTTGTGCTTCACTTGTGTTATGATGGTTAGTGGGAGACATTAGTGGATAGTCGTATGGAGTATGTGAATGCTAAGAATACAAATTTTCTTATTCGGAAAAATTGTATGTTTGATCAATTTTTGACAAGAGTATTTGAGGTCTTACAAATAAATCCTAATGAATATAGTATCACAATAAAGACAACTTTGAAGTCTAGTAACACAATCTTTTGTGTATGTTCACTACCCATGGACATATTTAATAATGAAATGGTAAATTTTATGTTGCATATGACATTTGATGTGGCCAACTATGGATGCATTCCTATATTTGTTACCATATCTCCTCGAGTTCTTAGCCAAGATCTTAAGCCACATGTCGAAATTAAAACTTCATTTAGAGCAAATATGTTTGGCCTCAATATTCAAGAGGAGGTACTACCAAGGATGATGTCGTTGCAGCAATATTACTCTCCACTCCACGACAATAATGATAACATTTATGACAATGACATTATGTTAGTGGATGTTGGAGAAGAGGTGTTACCACTAACTACATCGTTAGAGCAACGATATTCTCTGTATTACAATAATGATGATCCTATTGATGACATTAGCAACACAGAAGCGGATAATGTTTATGTAAAACCTTCTAATAGTACAAGGGGCACTCACTTCAATAGTGCATGTGATGATGGGGGTGTAAGTTCTTTTAATATTCCTGTGTCTTAGTATGAGGATGAGCGTGAAGATGATATTCCTATGAATAACAGAGACAATCGATCTATTCCTCCAATGGCTTGTTCGAAAAGGAAGGTTGACTCCTTTACAAGTTTTGCTCCAATTTTGCCTTTGAGCATGATTGCTCTAAACTTTCTTAGTAGTTTTGACGCATATGATATTAGTGTGGGTAAACTATTCGTTGAGAAAAATGAGTTAATATTACAACTGTGCAAGGTTGTCTTTAGGGATAAGTTTGATTTCAAGATTGCACGGTCCACAACGACACGTTTTGAGGCCACTGTTGTTCGGAATCATGTAAATGACGTGTTCGAGCAATTAGAAGTTCGAATGAGCAGAATGTTCTTTTGGTGGTGAGAAGAATTGATAATGTACACACTTGTAATAATAAGGTATTGGTTTATAGTCGTCGTCAAGTAAGGAGCCAAGTTGTCGGTCATATTATCGAAGATAAATATATAAAAAAGGAATATACACTCTGAATGACATCAGAGCATATATACAGCAGGAATACGTTGTACGGTTAACATATAAGTAAGCATATCGGGCTATAGAAGTTAGTCTTGAAATAGTTCGAGGGAACCCTGAAGAGTCATTTAACTTACTTCCTAAATACTCTCACATATTGACTAAAGCGAATAAGAGTATAGTCACTCACCTCGAGCGGGATGAAAATGATAATTTCTTGTACTACTTTGTAGCACTTGGATCTTCCATCAAGGATTTTATGCAATACATTTGACATATGATTGCTGTAGATGGTACTCATCTAAAGAGGCTATATCGTGGAAGCATATTCGTGGCAACATGTTTGGATGGTAATAATCAACTGTATTTGTTAGCCATTGGGGTCATGGATTCATAAAACAATGATACTTGGGAATGATTTATGACGAAGTTACACGGAGTGATAAACCAGAGTTAGTAATTATCTCTGATCGATGCACTGTCATCAGGAGAGCCGTTCTGAAAGTATTTCGCAATGCAGCTTATGACATTTGTTTTTACCATGTGAAAGGTAACATAAAGTCAAAATTTAGGATGCTCAAAGCTTTTTGGGATGAATTTGAGCTTGCCTTTATTAATGCAGCAAAAGCATATAGACATGAAGAACTTAAAAAACAACTTGAAGGGTTGTGGATGCTTTACTCGGGTGCGACTGATTACTTAGAGAATAATATGGGTATGTGTAATTGGACAAGGTCTCAGTTTTAAGGTAGGAGGTACAATATACTTACCATTAATATCGCGAAGAGCGTGAATTCTTTCATGAGGGAACCGCGAAAATTTCTTATTACTCATCTCGTTGATCACTTTAGAAAACATTGCAGCAATGGTTATTTGATAGGAAAATTATGACTGAATCAATGAGTACTTGGCTAACAACATGGGTGCATGAAATCGTTACTGAGAGGAGAACTTTGGTTGAAAGAATGATTGTTCACCCAGTGTCTTCGCATTGATTCCAAGTTGTAGGTGGTGGTATTAAGAAAGGCTTAGTTGACATACAAAAGAAGACTTGCTCCTGTAGAGTATTCTAATATGATCAACTTGTTCGTGCTTATGCAATTGCGGCTTGTCTAATTGTCCAAGTGGATTACATAAGCATTTGTTCTGATTTTTACACCAAGGAATCGTTGGCGATGGATTATGTACAACCAGTGGAGCCGGTTGGCGACGACGTAGCAAATTGAGAAGTTCCAGATAAAATTCGAGAGATGCATGTTTATCCATAAGTAGAGGCCCCAACACTTGGTCGTCGTAAAGAGCTCAGAATACTTTTGGCTGGCGAGGACGTTTACCGGAGGACTATTAGATGCAGGCGGTGTAATGAACCGGGACATAACCGTAAGCGATGTAAGAATCATATTGTGTCAAATCGAAGTTAGTTGTATTGTTTCAAGTAATTATGTTCAAAGAGTTGTTATTTTTTTTTTGTATTGGACACTTATATATCATGAAATTTTATTTTATTTATTATTAAAATGTGAGTATTAAAATTATATATACTTAATTACGCACAGGGGGAAAAAATATCCATGCATCAACATTCGAATTACTACAACAGCTTACAAAATAATATCGTCATTAAATTCGTCAACTATAGTCTTCTTTATAAAGTAGTTCCCATGACTACCGTTAAAATCTAATCTAAGCCCGAACATTAAATACATCATAAACATCAACAAATAAACACTGTAATCGCCAGTACCGGGCTCTTGTTGTGGCATACCCTTAACTGCGACAACTTTCCAGGGGTCGGCACTCCGCAGCTCACGTCGGATGTTGTAAAATCCAATATATTCCAACCATCGAGGGAAGATAACTTCAAACGGCTTGAATTGAAACTTGTACTTTTTGTCGTCTTGAAATGTCAGTAATGAGTCATAAATCCAGATTTTATTCTTACAAAAGTCTACTCAGGCTAGTACTCAATGATCACAGTCTAGGTTAACAGGGATGAATACATGTTTATAAAAAATTCTAGTAAATTTATCATGTTCGTTATATATGAAATCGAAAAATATACAACAAAAAGATACATTGGATTGTGTCTGTAAAATACAACAAAATACACACCATATCGACATCCGTTATTAGTTTGAAAATGATGTGCTGCCACCCACCAATATAACTATTCAAGCTGTCGTTATATACTTATGAATCGACCACACAATCCCTGTTGTTCCATAACTGATTCAAGAACACTTAATACATAGATTACCAAAAAATGCAGAAATTAACAAAACTTCAAGGCATTAGGAGATAAGAAATAAAAAACTGGTGATTATAAATTATGTTAACACATTACCCAAAAAATGTGTCTGTATGTGTGACACGTTGAGGTAAGGCATTTGGATACTACCGTTACTTTTCGTTAATCAAGTGAAAATACTCACGAATATGCTGTGGAGGAACAGAAACATGTCGATTTAAAACAAAAAAATAATACACAAATTCACAACACTCCAAGAAATTAAAAAAATTTTTACCTTGTCACCTAACCATCCTATCAAAACATGGCCCAAAATTACTTGAAAGAACGAGTGCGACTATTGGACTCTCTGATCCACTATGATATCGCTAGCGAACCATCGGTCAAACTCATCATGCAAACTTAGATCCTCCAATCCTCTAAGTGAATTTATATCCACTCTCGTACTTCTGTCAATTGCATGGCCTATGATTTGGGGTGCAAGTAAAGGGTTGACGTTCTTTCCTCGTTTGAATGGAAGAATCAAGTAAGGACTATTAAAAAATACGATGGTCTGTATGCTCAGTCGAACTTACTAATGCCTGGAGGTGCCTCAATGAAGATATGCATGCTCTCCCCACTGACATCCCCATAAAAAGTATACAATGACATGGGAGTAGAAACATTCTGATTGCCAACATCAATATACACTCCACAGTCATCCGAGGACCTGTTGATTCGACAAGATGAACGTATTAAACAAATATCAGATTAAAAACTAAACGAACACAATTGTTAATTTAAAATTTGCTCATC
The DNA here is from genome assembly GCA_018350135.1 of Citrus trifoliata. Lineage (NCBI taxonomy): Eukaryota > Viridiplantae > Streptophyta > Magnoliopsida > Sapindales > Rutaceae > Citrus > Citrus trifoliata. The sequence continues at coordinate 16,345,977 of CM031389.1, read as the reverse complement.
TTATACGAGCGTCCAGTCGGAGAATCCCTGTATGACCATTTAGTAAGTGAATCGATAAATCCCACCACTGTTTCTCTAAATTCTTTAAATTCTCTACGATCTGCCTCAAAAGATGACTTAAGTTCATAAATATTACAATCAATCTTGTCTATTCGTCGTCTCATGTAATCATAATGATGCTCTGTCCTCGACTATTATAAAAAAAATTCTTTATAATGAGATATTGTTATAATGATTTATATATGAGGAAAAGAAATAATTTATAATCTCATAATCATGTGTGGTATCAGACTTGTCTGTCTATTCTTGATGGTCATCTACAGGCAGCTCATCTTCAGATGTGTCGTGGTGCTGCTCTAGTGTTGGGCTCTATATGTCGTCATGCTCTTCTATTTGCCTCGTAATGGGTGGCACGTTAATTGAAGGTTGGTGATGTAGAAAATAACATTTAAAATGAGTAATAATAAGCCAAAATTTTTTATTAAATAAATAATAGTAGTTATAGGATACCGACATTATGGACCCAGCTTTGAATACGTGGCACGTAATCCTTCACAGTCTGCCAATATGTTTTGCGATTATCTTTTGCATCTGGCTCAAGGGTTTGTAATATGTTCCCTTGCCATGAATTCAACCCAAAATTTTAAGTAAGTGTAAAGAACTCGAATTTAGTAATGTCAAAAGTAGTATTATACGTCTACCAATAATATTACTTACAAGATGAGAATTTTTATTTAAGGAAGAATAAACTTCAGCAAAGTTTATTTTAGAAGAAGCCATGGGCTTCCATTGTACGATGCGGGGAATCTTCTTCTTTGTTTTAACAACCCATGCTGACGTCAGACCTCTGATCGCTTCGAAAATCCAAGCCTGCAACAACCAAAGTGAGAAAGTTATAAAACTACCATTAAATATTTAATGTTATAAAACTAATTAATCCAAAAATAAAATCAACACACTTGAACCTCGGACGTAAAGCCATAGACATTGTACTTTTTAATTTTATGATTTGGCTTTTACGACCGAGACTTCTTAAATTTCTCGTCTTTGCCGGTCAGTGCATTGTCAAGATTGTCATATATTGTTTTCCACAACAAACGACCCCATGGACGATTTCAGAAGTGATCTATATCATCTATTTCGTTAAACAATGAGAAATTGATTTGACAGTGACATTTTCTTCCCTTTAGAACTCTTTCCGCAAAATAAAAGAGCGCGATCTTTAATGCATCAATGTCGTCTACAACCTCGAAGTCTAACTCCTCAAATAATACATCAAATCGCTTAATATTGATGTTGCGAAACAAACCATTAAAATACGTATTTAGTAGCCTATGCACTGTTTTTGACTTTTTTATTGTGGCATCTTTACCATAGGAAAGTCCCGTAACCAGACACCATTCTCCAATAGATAAGCATATCAAAAGCTTATTAATTTGAAACCATAACTAATCGTTTTCCCTGTATTCTTTATGGGCCACTTGCCTTAGCAACACATTGTTCAAAATTACGCCACTGAACGGAAAGCTTCGGCACTCCAAGAAATGGCCAAATATGTCGTCCTTGAATAGACGCAACTACTGTTTTGTTAAGTTTTTCTGGATGGCTTTTACAACTGTAGCTATTTTACACATACTTGAAATTTGCCCTGGGAAGTGATAGGCATAAGCTAACTTCATCATGCCCAGTTCGTTTCTTGATCCTTCTAATTTCGCCATGTATATGTTACATTTATAACATTATTATATTGCATTTATAACAAAATGATAACTTCACATTAAAAAAAAATTATAACTTGGTGCAACAGGCAAAATTAGTACGATAGGCAGCCTGTCGCATTACGCGCGAGTGACAGGCTCTCTCGTGCTCCTGTCATGCATGCTTGCTTGCGAGGTGCGATAGGCGTGCCTGTCACCCTGATCAAGTGCGATGGCTAGCCATGGCCGGCACCGAGCCAACGATTTTGGTGCCATCAGCCGTACCAACAATTTCACTCATGCCACCAACATTACAAACACTTCAATCCTCACTCACCATGATAAGTGCATATTTTTCATATATTTTGCTATTAATTTCTCCATCTTTTTCTTGTTTTGGTCTTAAATATTCTAATTATTTTAGTTAATTTTTAATTTAGTAAATTATATTTTATTATGTTAATTTTATGTTAATTTTTATATTTTGTTATTTTAGGTACATTTTAGGAATAAAGAGGAATTAAATTAGAATTTTCAAGTAAAGAGAGCTTAAAGAAGAAACTGATTAGAAATTTAAGGAAAGTAATGGGAGTTAAAATGGAAGAAAATCAAAGACGCCAAGGCCTAATTGAAGTTCACGTGAAGATGAGAAGAATTAGCGTTGGAAATAATTTAATTAATAAGGCAAAGGCATTCTTGTGATGGGCTTTGGCCAAATTGTTATTGGCTTATTAATTAAATGAGTCATGTGCATGCATTGAATTATGGAAAGCAAATTGAAACAAAAAGGGAAAATGGCCTTGCACGTGAATCCAAAGAAAAGTGGCCGCTTGGCTTTTGTTTTTAATCCTTTCCATGTGAGGATTTAGGGCACATAATAAAAGCGAGACTTGCGGCAGAATTAAGTGAGGATCGGCAGCAAGAGAAACTGAACAATTTTGCAGCCGCAAATGAGAAGAAAAAAATCAGCAGCCGAAGGGAATTGAAAAAATAGGCAATCGCTTGAATTAATCTCCATGATTGGTTTTATCAATTCTCTTATTCCCAATTTAATTATGTTAAGCTAGATTTTCTATTTGGTTGAGGGTGAATTCAAAACCCCAAACATGTCATATGATTAATTTTTAATTTCTATCATTCAATTTATTTAATTGAGATTGTTTATGTTCTTCTATAATTAATGTTTATGATTTTATTCTCGTCTTGTTTGAGTGGCCAATTAAATAGGACTTGAATAAATTCTATTGTTAGATTAAAATTCTTGATCCGTAATTGTCTTGAGATTTTAATCATGAGTAGCATGTTGGAATCAGTGATTTCAATTGGAGAACATAACATAGGTTAAATAATCCGAGCTTGTGTTTACTGCCTAGATCAACCTAATATCTTTCTCTACTTAATGCTTCCATTATCTTAAATTTAAAGAGTTTGTTTTAAATTATTTAATGGTTAGAGATTATGTGAAGAGCTTGTTTTGCCTAACAACACACTAAGGAAATATTCAAACTAACAGAGCTTATTGTTATCTATGGTTGATAGTTTCAATATAAATTGATGATAGAATTGATATATTATGTGCATGTTTGGTGGTGGCGAATGATCCTTTAACCAAAGTTTTCATCATTATTATTTCTTTGTCCTTTAATTAGAGTTTTTATTAAATTTTTGTTTTCATAGTTTAATTTCTTTATTTCTTGCTATTTAGTTAAAAATTCAAAAACTTCCCTTTTTAATTGGCATTTTCTTTAGTTAGATTAATTTATATTAATTATTTATATTATTATTTTATTGATTAAAAGATGAATGCCATATCACTTGATGTGAAATCTCTTCAGATATCACATGAGAAGTGTAAAAATTATTACACAATTTAAAATAGTCAATATATAAACAAACAAAAGAAACATTTGTAATAAATGAATCTTGATAATGGGGACAACTTTGTTAGAGAACGATCTAACAAAGAAAAGATAAAAAAATCAAAGACTTGTTTTACTAGTGTAAATACCGTGACAATTAAATCAGTCACTGGATTTTTGAAAATATGAATTTAAAGTGAGGAATTTTAGAGATAGAAAAATATAGAATGAGAACATCAATTCCTCCTTCTTGTGAGTTTTTGCTTGTCTTTAAGTAAGAACACCTAGCAAATTTATAGGTAAAATTAATTTTACTTGAGTCCTAGTTGCTTTTATAGTTGTTAGTCTTCTTGCTCCTAGTGATACTTGTCTTCTTGTGTCCATGCTAAGTGACATATGGACATGCAACATTGTCTTTGGAAAAGGAAATGTTTCAATCTTAGGTTGTTTTTCTTCGGATCTGGGATTGTATGAACCTTGGAACTAAAAGGTTCATTATAGGTAGTTTGTCCTTGAATTTAGTAAGTGTATGCTAGGTAGTTTTTCTTAGGATACTGGGATCCTAGAAACCTTGGAACTTTTGAAGGTTTCTCCTAAGATCCTAGAAATCTTGGAAATTTAAATCCTAAGAGGTTTATCTTAAGGGATTTGTCTTAGAAACCTAGAAGGTTTAACTTATGTAATTTGTCCTAGGAAACTAGGAATCTTTAAACCTAAAAGATTTTATCCTATGTGGGTTTTCCTAAGAGTCTTAGAGGCTAAAAACCTCAGAACCTACGAACATTGGAATCTTGGAGGCTAGGAATATCATAACCTAGGAACCTTTAAGCTTTACAGGCTTGGAACTTCGGAATCATGGAGCCTTAAACATTTATCCTTTGCGATTTGTCCTAGGAACCTTGGAGCCTTAGGAACTTGTGAGGTTTAAGCTAAGTGATTTTTCCTAAGAATTTTGGAATCTAGGAATCTCGAAGGTTAGGGATTTCAAAACCTAGGAATCTCGAAAGTTAGAAAACTCAGAACTTAGGAGGATTTATCCTAGGTAGTTTGTACTGGGAACGTTGAAACTTAGGAACCAAGTAAGTATATCCTAGGAGATTGGTCCTAGGAGCATTATATGCCAGGAACCTTAGAAACTAAAAACCTAGACACCTTAGAAGTTAGAAACACTGGAGGCCAAGAACCTTAGAATCTTGGATCCTTAGACCGTAGAGATTAGAAACCTAGGAACCTTAGAACCTTGAAGACTAGAAACTTTGTAACCTTGGAATCTTAGAACCTCAGAGACCAGGAACTTTGCAACGTTGGAACCTAGGAGGTTGTCCTAGGTGTTGTCCAAGGAACCTAGCAATCTTGGAGGCTTGGAACCTTAGAACCTAAGAAGTTTTATTCTCAATGGTTTGTCCTAGGAACCTTGGAAACTAAGATGTTTTATCTTAGAAAATTTTGTCAATCTCTTCATAGGTATTACATGAACCATATTTATTTGGGTTCTGATTGAGCCTATTTTACTTTTGTTCCAATAATTGCCTCTCATGACTCAAATTTTAAAAATTATACTTTTTTAGGGTTAGTTTTTGAAGATTTTTCTTTTGGTGATTTTATCTTAGGAGTTTTTAATCTATAGGTTTATGCAAGGATGATTCCACCTTTGAAATTTTCTTGAAATTTTCTCTAAGAAATTTTATCCTTGGATTTTATCGTAGAAAGACTTTTATCCTTGAATTTTAGCATAGAAGGATTTTTCTCCATCCTTAGATGATTGAATTTAGAAGATTTAAAGCTATCTTAAGAGGATTTCCTCTAAATATTTTCATCCTAGGATGATTTATTTCCATACTTAAATGAGTTGTTTGGAAAATTTAAAGCTTTCTTAAAGGGATTATCCTCTAAAGATTTTCATTTTAGTATGATTTGTTCCCATTTTTGGATGATTGAGTTCAGAATATTTAAATTTGAAGGTCTACCCGTGAACTTCCTATCCATATCTATTCCATCATTGGTTGCATCAAAATCGATGTTCTTTGATTGGCTTAGATTATTGGCCTTTATAATTGAGATTTCTCAATAATGATTACGTTAATTGCAGATTCATTTTAATTAGGTAACATTCTCTTCCTCTCTTAGATAATTCCTTATTTTCCATTTTTCTTTCTCACTTAAGATTTTTCAAGAGTGAGAGCACATATTTGATAGAGAAAAGCTCTTAAGTTTCTAAAGAGAAAGGGCAATGATTCATAGTGTTTGATAGCGATGTTCGTAATGGCTTATGATGATTTTCTGTTGACTTTTCATATCTGTCCGGTGACTTTCTAGCAATTTTTGATAATTTTTCTGGTGATTTTAAGTGAGTTTTTAATTCATTAATTATTTATTAGTTAATTATATTTTAATTTTACATATTTAGGAGAGTAACTATAGGTCATTGTGACTTTTTAGGTTTTTCTTACTTCAAGAAAACCTAGTGTTGAAATGGCCAAGGATAAAAATATAATGATGGATGTTTGTTCCTTTGACAACTATTCATGTTACTATAAATGATGTTGATAGTTGTGAGTTAAAAGAGGAGATAGATGAAGATAATGGCTTATACGCAGTGAAGTAATATGAAGAAACGAGGTTATTAACTTAAGAAATTATGAGAATAAGACTAAGCCTATAGTTGAAGATACCTATCTATGGCAAATAAAGATAATTAAATATAGATTAGGTGAAATTTTTGTTGAGTTTCTGATGACCAAGTATAAAAGGAGTTGAATTTTTACATTCACACATATTTGTAGCTTGTGAAGAACTAGATATCTAAAAAGACATTTTGATGCACAAATTAGTGTTTGATTAAGATTAAAGAAAGAAGAAAGATGGAGAAAATGAACAATGTTTTTTTGCAAGTCAAAGACCTTTTTCTCATAAAGATGATCCTATTTATAGATGGTAGGTGACATGGATTTAGGATTTTCCCTTGTGCTCTTTTCCTGATGGCATGTGCCAATCCTTATTGTACACATGACTGTGAATTTAATTATAGAGAAATAAACATATTTATTCCGTACTTACATGTTTCCCTACTCTTATGACTTTAAGTGTGGTTTCTTTAGACCATGAAATTTAAAATCAGAATTATTTTTCCCCTCTTGTCATTTTCATAAGTTCCTAGGGAATTTTATCTTAGGTGTTATTCCCTCGGAATAGATTGAATGTTATTTTTCCTGAAATAGTCTATTTTCTCTGAAAAGAGCGACACATGACGTAGTTTGGTGCCTTTGAAATATGGCACCTACACTACTTCCCTCGTGAGTGTATTTTCTTTAAAAAAGCATGGAATAAGAAGTTCTGACTTTTGTTTGACTAGCCTCGTGGCTTTTTCAAAAGAAGTAAATATGCCTTAGGGATTTGAATATATTTTGGGAGGAGTTTTATGAGTGAACTTTTCTCTTGGTTGACTTAGGAAAAAGTGGACTATTTTCTCTGAACTGACATTTCCAAAATAAAATGTTAGTTCCTTGAATTATTCTTCTAAATTGAAGTTCCAGTAAAAAAATGATAGTCTTTCTTTGAACTTTTCCCCTAAATTAGAGTTTCGAGAGGAATTGTAGATTGTTCTTTAAATCGATATAATTGAATCCAATATATTTTCCTTCTGAACTGAAGCTCCAAGAGAAATGTATTCATCCTCTGTTAGAAGACAGTATGCAACATTGATCTCTGTAACATACTATGAGTGCCACGTTGGCGATCGTCTCTCATAAGTTGACCGTCTAACTTTTGGGGCCTCGGACTTGACTGGTTTTTGTTCCTCGTGCTCTCGTATTGCTTTAGAAGAAACTGAAACTTTTAGATTATTTTCCACATATACCGATACAGTCTCTGAATTTTCATTCACAGTGCTATCATTCTCATATTTCCTTTGTAGTTGATCTTATACAAATATAACATCTCTACTAATGACAATTTTGTAGGCAGTGGGATCCTACGAACGATACTCCTTTACTCCATCAGTATACCCCAGAAGATACACCTCCTGAATTTTGGATCTAACTTTGATATTTCTTCGGCATTGTACATCACGTACATACGACATCTAAATGCATGTAGGTGAGAGTAATTAGTTGACGTTTCAGTCCACATCTTCATCAAAGTCTTCAACCCAATTGCTGTAGATAGGGACAAATTTACTACATAACAGTAAGTTTTGGCTGCTTCTGCCTAGAATAAGTTGGGTAGACTAACATTCCTCAATATAGTTCTTATTTTTCTGTAAGAATAATGTTCATCCACTACGCTACTCCATTTTGTTGAGGAGTGTATGTGATTAATATTAAAAATTGTTTAATTATCAAGCGATAATAATGTTATTTTGTGCTTATGTTATAATTTATATTTGTGTTTATGCAATATATTAGGAATTATTAATTATTTATTAAATATATCTAATTTTGTATATTTTTATGTGTTTATTAGGTAAAATATTAATTTCACGTAAATCGAGGCTCCAAACAGATAAACGAATGTCAAATTTGGGTTCGAAGGTCCAAAACCTTAAGATGAGTCAAGATCGGCTTAAAATTGACCTTGTGTAAAAAGAGTTGACGTTTTCTGTTGACCGAGCACTAATTAAATAATAAAATGAGCTTACAATAGATATGAGTGCATGGGATAACTGACAATTTTGACTAAATCTCAGCCGTTCATTATTCAATGGCCACGATTGTGCCACATGGCAATGGCTGGTGAAGCAAGTGTAGGATCCAAATCTTTGTATTTGGGTCGACCCGATCCACCCATTAACCCGCCAAATCTCAACCGTTCTTTGGCCAAATCAAACAAGTCAAATGACACCATGTGTGATGTTGACTTTGGAAGTTTAACCAGCCATTGGACCTTGATCTAATGGTTGTTAGGAGCGCATGCATGAAACTTATGATGAACCACAAAACACTGGATTATGAATTTATTTTCTATAATATAGCCTCATTTTTATGTTTTTAATCATCTCTCTACATCTCTCTTCTTCTCAATTTCTCCCAATCTCCCTATAATCTTGATTTTCAAGTGTATTTTTAATATTTTGTATAATTATTTTTATAAATAAATTTACTTTTATTTTTACTTTTAGTTGTTTTTACTCATTTAAATTATGAGTAATTTAATTTTAATAATTACTTTTATTTCAATTATGCTTAACTAAATAATAATAGTTAGGGTAAGATGAAACTCTTAAGAAATAAATATGATTTAATCAAATTTTATTTTTAGTTTTATAAATTAAATTATTTTCTATTTAATTTTATACATATTTTATATTTTAAAATTTTGATTAATTGTAGACAAATAAGGAAGTTTGGCACAATAAATTCTTAATATCTTAATATAAGGTATGATAAATGATATTTTGACTTATTGTAAACAAATTAAATTTTGGCACAATAAATACTTAATCCATCATAAAATTAAAGGAAAAATCATAATAATTTATAAAATTAATCTTTTGGGCAATAAATCTAAAAAAGTGTAAAAAAGAATTTATTAAGTTTTATTTACTATTGAGAGTGGATTCATAACCCTAACTAATTTAATTTCATAGTTTTATTTAAATTAAGTTGTTTATATTTAAGTTTTATTCTTAATTTTTAGATAAAATAAAATAAAATAAACAAATTAAATATTTTCTCTGTGGATCGACCTTGGATTCACCGAGCTATAATACAACGAGACACTCTTATACTTGGGAGTTAAAAATAATTTTTAAGTTGTGTCAGTATGCGACTGTGAACTGTCTCTAAATGCCTTTTTGCTTACAGTGTGTAGAAAACTCGTCATCTGTATACTCTCCACCATTCTCTGTCTTCAAGCACTTGACCCTTTTCTGGATTTAAGTTCTACCCGCGCTTTAAATTCTTGAAACACTGGAAACACATCTGACTTTTTCTTGATTGAATACACCAAACATCTCCTGGAATAATCATCAATAAAAGTCACCAAGTTCTTTGCGTCTCCCATAGATATGTCTAGTGATTCCCAAACATTAGAATAAACCAAATCTAGAATGCTTTTACTTTTGGCATCAGATCTGCTGAGTTTCAATATACTATTTTTACTTGTAACACAGTGCTCACAAAGCGGTAAGTTCATCGATTTGAGCCCAAGAAGTAACTTTTGCTCAGTGAGAATCTTCAAACCTTGTTTCGACATATGCCTAAGTTTGAGATGCAACATCATCGCTGATTTTTCTCTATTTGATGCGACACGCGCATCAGCTTGTTGTAGTGTTTCTTTTTTAAGCATGAATAGATTAGCACCGATCTTTTCTGCCTTCATCAAAACAAGTGCGCCTTTAGCAACTTTCATGATCCCATTTTCTATATGAGTTTTGCACCTAAGGCTATCTATTTGTCCTAAAGATAATAGAATTTTCTCTAGGCCATTGATATGTCGTACCTATTCAATTATACGAATTGTACCATCAAATATTTTTATTTTGACAGTACCAATACCAGCGATCTCCAAGGCATGATCATCACCCATGTGTACAAATCCTCTTGAGATAGGTTCATATGTGTGGAATCATTCTCTCTGAAAGGTCATGTGCTAGGTAGCTCTTAAGTCGATAAGCCAGATGTCAGATAACCATTTTCTGACTTCTAAAACAGTTGTTGTCTCGCTAAGTAGAATTTCGCCATCATCCGAAGTACTTGCTTCACACCTCTACGCATTTGATGACACATAAAATTTATCTTATCTTTTCTTCTGATTGTTCCAACGCTCTTTCTTAACATGTCATTTCTTATCACAGTTGTAGCATTTGATATTATTCATATTTCTTGAATTTGATCTACTATGATTATGACTCTCACAAGGGCCATATTTCGTTGATCTCCCTCTCATCACTGATAGTGCTTCAGCTTGCTACGAACTTATTTGTCTATCTTCTTTATTTTTCCACATGCTCTCTCATTTAAGACGGAGGCTGCAACATTGTCGAAGATTAAATTGTCCGCTTGGTTATTATTTGTCAGATTGATGATAAGTTAATCATACAAATCTAGTAGACTCTGAAGTAAAAGCTCCACACATTCATTTTTCTATATTTTATGACCCAATATTGTGAGTTGTAAAAATAGAGTCTTTAAGATATTGATATGATTGGTCACTAATGTAAATTCCACCATTCAAAAAGTGTAAAGTCTTCTCTTGAAGAAGATCTTATTTTGTAATGATTTGGCCTCGTATAATCTTGTGAGAGTATCTCATATTTTTTTTTGTCTTTTTTTTTGTCATACGGATAACACCCTTTCCCCAAGTGCTAAGTGTAGATTAGCAATGACATTGCCATCCATCTTATTCCACTTGTCATCCTCAGTTATTTCTGTGGACATTTCTCCAATTGTTGCTAAGTAATTATTTTTCCTGAAAACAACTATCATCTTTATTTTCCACAATGAAAAATTATTTTCATCGTACTTCTCAATTTTATACTTTGCTACCATTGCCTTTCACCATGAACTACTTTTACTAGAATTAGTTCTCACCGTTTCACGTGATCAATAACCGTATATATGAATAGTATCGTTTACATAAATAGTACTGTATGTGTGAACAGTACCCCTGACTCTAGAAAATACAACCAGTAGCTCTGACACCACTATTGGGAAGTGGATTGGTGAAGCAGACACGCAACTAAAGTGAAATTAAGAAATAATGAGTCAATAGAATCACACATGAACACCAGAATTTATGTAGTTCGGCTTTTAGCCTACGGGGCAAAGATATACGAAATTATCTAAAATGAGGATTACAAGTATTGTAATATTTTGACTCACTACCTAAAACTCCAATACACCCAATCTCTCACTCACTAATCACTCAACTCTCTTTAGGCTTTCTCTCTAATTCAAAATGAATTGAAGAAGAAAAAAAGAATTGGATGCTGAGAAGGGAAATGAAACCTTCTCTTTATAGAGGAAATCTACTTTACCTTTGACATAAGGAGGAATATTTCTCATTCTTAGAACTTTTCCCTTGAATTGAAGTTCTAATAGAAAATGAGAATTTTCCCTAGGTAATCGAATTAGTTCTAAAATGGCGTTTTAGAATTTTGGAAGTATATATGTCAATGTATGAGATGATCATAAGTGCTTATGAATGATGATGAATATGGATTCTTGTGAGATGCATAGATATGAATGTTTATGCATGTGAATGCTCATTAGTGCCATGCATGAGGCTTTCTAGAACTAAGGCGTATTTTTTAATTTTGTGATTAATAACTTATTTATATGAGTTGCACATTATCAACTGGATCCATATTTTCAAAAGTTGAAATCATTCAAATGGTCGTAGTAGCTAAAACGAAATGTTCCTCATTTACAAATTATCAATCTAAATAAGTATTTAGATTCGGTTGGAATGTGATTCAAATGGACTTTAGCGTTTTCTCTAGGGGACAATGTCATGGCATCATCTGTTGTAGAAGAGATTTAGAAATTCTTTCTAAAGTTCCCTTTAGATCTTTTGAATTCTTTCTATAGGCATTCTTGGAACCTCAATTCCTTGTATACCTTGTTTAGTATGTTCTGTGTGGGTTTCGACCTTTCTTTTGGGGGACCAATTTGCCTCTCTGCCTGTTTTTAATTTTTTTTTAGGCTACTCTTTTGATTGTTATTTAAGGGTAAGCAATTTGTCCTTTAGTTTTTAGTTTTCCCTCTTCATTTCCTCCATTTATTTGGAGCACTTGGGCTAAAACATCATTGGTCTGTACATTTTTTCCTCAATGAGTGTTTTTCAATTATCATGCTCTGAATATTCTTCAATAGAGCTTGAGAAAGCTGAAGGGAATTAATATTTGGTAAGCTAGCCATCAACTATTGTTTTTTCCCCTGCATTTAAATCCATTTTCCCTCTATTAGTCTCTTATTTTGATTATTTTGAATAAAATTCATATATGGCTAAATTTTAGAGAGTGAAATCTAGTGAGGGAAAATGTTGTGTATTTGAGCATTTTCCCCCTCCCACTTTTGATTGCACGGGAAGAGTTGTGCAAAAGAACTTATGAGCTCTTTAAGATTTATTGTATATGATTATGATCCAGGATTAAAAAACATTTACCTTTTTTTAAAAAAAATTTATAAGGAAGAGGGAAGCAAGAATGAAGTTAACAGGATATAAAAATAAACAAAAGAAGGGGAATGGGTAGTGTCCACTTTCCCCTCGCATTAGCATCTAACATGATAAAGTTTACGATAATCATTAGTTGCATAATATGTAAGGAAAGTTAGAGTAGTCCACATTAGCCTAATACTCATTTGTTTATCCTCCATCAGAAGGTGAATGTTAAGGTTTTCCATAGCCTCACTCGTGGGTAAATCAAGTAAAGTTAGAAATGACATAACAAATTTGAAAATGAAATATGTTAACATGATTGTTAAATATCATGATTATTAGATGTAGGATCATAGTTGGATTATAACATACAGTAATGTTAATCCACATTGGCTTAATATCCTTCATTTATTCCCTTTCATATGGTAATGCTTGGGTTTTCCTTAACCTTACTTGTGGAAAAATAAAAAAAAATCAGGGAATAAATAAAGTAGCGAAAATGTAAATAAGTCAACATATTTGTTAGGGAATTAGCCTAATTAAAAAGGAAATAAAGATAAAATAAAATAAAAGATAAATGAGTCTTAGGATTATAATGAGTTTTTTGTCCCTCTTATCATTTTTCATAAGTTCTTGGGAAATTTTATCTTGAATGTTATTTTCTTGGAATAGATTGTATTATTTCTTCCAGAATAGTTTATTTCCCCCAGAATAGTTGGGTACCTTTGAAATACAAGACCTACAATACAATATTAAAGAAATATTTGAAGAAGTAATGCAAGTGATGAGGGTCAATTACCATCCTTCATGTCTGCAGTTGGAGCTTATTATGGGTCTCAATTGGACTTACCATTCTCCACTAAATCAATAAGTTGGATAGCCTTCAAATAAAGAATGATGGATTATAGGTTCCCGTTAAATCCTTCCCCGATGCTTTTATTGTTCAACATTGGTGACACTTTAGAGGTAATAGTTGTCACTTTCTATGATTTGTTTTATCCAGAGTTGTTATAATCTAAAGATGTATTATAATTTAAGGTCTATTATGATTTTAGATATATATATTTTAACATAACTCAGAAATTTATATAGATTAGCTTATAAGTCTACTCTCTCTAATAATATATGCGGATCATTATACCTGTTTGACTAAAAATAGAAGAGGCTCAACTAGAGTCTAAATAAATATGGCCCATATGAAGTCCATGAAAAGATTGAAAAAATTTCTTAGGATAAATTGTCCTACATTTCAAAGTTCTTATCCTCAAAGGTTCATAAGACAAATCACTTAGAATAAACTTTTAAGATTCTTAGATTCTAGGTTCATATTCTCTAAGGTTCTTAGGTTCCTAATCTCTAAAATTCTGGACAAACATCCTAGGATAATATCTCCTAGGTTTCGAGATTCCTAAACTCGAAGATTCTTAGGCTCAAAAGTTTTTAGGATAAATCACCTGGGTTAGACCTTCTAGGTTTCTAAAGTTCCAAGTTTTCTAAGAAAAACTAGATAAACCTCTTAAGTTCTAAGGTTCCAAGATTCTTAGGATCCCAAAATCCTCAAACAAATCTCCAAAGGTTTTAATGTTCCTAGAATCCCAGAATCCTAGGAAAAATTAAACGAAGATAATCCTCCTAAGTTCCAAGAACAAACTACCTAAAATAAACCTCCTTGATTCTAGGGTTCCTATAATCCTAAGATCTTAGGAATGACAATCTAAGATTGAAACACTTTCTCCTCTGATCCAAAGACAATGTTGCATATCCATATGCCTCTCAACATAGTGTAACGGCCCAAGCATTTCAGCAAGCCTTGATGTGTTCCGCCACCCATGAAGGTTCTAGAATCATGAAGGCTCTCTACACTCATGTAGTGCATGTGGTAGTAGATAGTACCTTGTAGATAGTTTCTTGTAATTTATAAGATAGGTAGATAGTTCTAGAGCATCATCTAGATATTTTATTGTACTCTATAAATAGGAGGGGCCTCATTTGGCTAAATACACACAAGAAATTTAGCACACACATTACATAAAGCATTGTAAGATTTCCTTTGACTAATAAAGTTCTTTCCTCCAATCTTGAGCGAGTTTGAGCTCTTTCCTCCCATCTTAAGCGAGTTTGATTGAGTACTCTTTCTTACTTTTGAATCCAACAGTATTTTGAGTGAGACAGACTTATTTAAGGCCAAGAGAGTGAGATTTGGTGCTTAAGGCTGCACGATTCTGTGAGGGATCAAGTATATTTTGACAATAGGCACGTGCTGAATCTCAAAGTTGTAGTTCATGGCCTTGGAATGTTGGAGACTTAGTTCTTAGAAAGAGAATAACTTTTAAAAAATAATAAGAATAATAAAGAAAGTTAAGTAATTTTGTATAACTCAAACATTGACAGAGAGATCAAGTTCTATATAAAATAAGCCCTAGTTAGAAGCAGAATAACTTATAAAAAATAATAAGAATAAAGAAATTTAGATAATTTTACCTTAGAAAGAACTCATAATAAAAAATAATAAATCATGATAAGAAGATGAAATTCTACTTAGTTGATCAAAATGAGTTTGGATCCTAACTTCAAGATTTTTTATACTTGTCAGGGACTCTTAATTACCCTTAATCAAAGTATGATAAGCTTTTTAAATCTTATCTTGATAGCTAGGTTCCCTATGAAGAAAAACCTTATTGAAATTAGGATAAGAAGACAAACACCAAAAACTTACAGCCTTAGGACATCTCTGTGGAAGAAAGAGGCTCTTGAATTTAACCACAATAGGATTAAGGAGTCCTAAGTGATAGTGAAAATATCACATTCTATTAATACAATACGAAGCTTTAAAAGTAAGCTGAGTTGAGCCAAGTCTTAAGGCAAAAATATCATTCGAATGTAAAAGTGAAATCAAAATCTTACTCTAGAATTTAACAAAGTGTGATTGACCTAGGAATGTTACACCTTGTAGGTGTCAATTTCAAAGGTACCAAACTACACCATGTGTTCATCCTTTTAGAGAAAAGAAACTATTGTGGAAGAAATAACACACAATCTATTCCAAAGAATAACACCCAAGATAGAATTCCCCTGGAACTTATGAAAATGACAAGAGAGGGAAAACTCATTCTAATTCCAAATTCTATGGTCTAGGGAAATCAAACCCAAAGTCATAAGAGTAAGAAAAAAAACATAGGTACAAAATAAGTATGTTATTTTTCCCTACAATCAAATTCACAATCATGTGTACAATAATGTGGGTGACACATATCATTAGGAAATGAGCTCAAGAAAAAATCATGAATTTATGTCCTCCATCATCTATAAATAGGGACCACCTCTATGCCAAAAGGGCATTTGGCCTCCAAAAAATGATTGTTCATACTTAGAGGGAGAAACCCATTTTCTATTTTTTTTTTCTTTCTTTAATCTTAATTAAATACTAACTTGGGTGTCAGAATGCCTTTTTAGGTACCTACCTCATCAGATTCAAGGCCAACAATCATTACAAATTCTCCACAAGCTACAAATAATATGAAGATTGAAATTCAACTCTTTCATTGGCGTCATCTGTGCGGACTTGCTAAAAAATTCTTCTTTTCTCACTAAAACCCACACAACCACTGCTCTACCATCATCTTTTTAGACTAGATTTGGTAGTGTGGAATTGAAAAAAAAAGTGAATACTCACATATACTCATTGAAAATGGTTTATGGGTGAGACCCAAACATCAAACATTATTAAAAAAGCAATAAAGCCAAAAATCCAAGCTAAAAACTGGAGTTTCTTCCAAGTGAGTTGCGAAAAAAAAGAGTAAAGAAAATTTAAAACCCATTTGGTCAACATAAAATTTTGACCAAACAGTAGAAAGTCAAGATGGTCAAAAAGGGTTAAAATAGTTTCTAAAACCAATCCTAAGACTCATTTATCTTTTATTTTATTTTATCTTTATTTTCTTTTTAATTATGCTAATACCCTAACAGATATGCTGACTTATTTACATTCCTACTATTTTATTTATTCCTTGGTAATTTTTTATTTTCCATAGAGTGAGGTTAAAGAAAACCCAAGCATTCATATTATGAAAGGGAATATATCGAGGGTATTAAACTGACATGGACTAATATAACTCTATGTAAAAATCTAACAACTATGACCCTATATCTAACAATCATGTTATTTAACATTCATGTTAACATATTTTATTTTCAATCTTATTATGTGATTTCTGACTTTACTTGACTTACCCACAAATGAGGCTAAGGAAAACCAAAACATTCACCTCATAACAAGAAATAAATAGATGGTTATTATGCTAATGTGAACTAATTCATCTTTTATTAAATATTATGTAACTAGCTATTATTTTTATGCATCTAACCTTTACACTTCCGCATTTACTATTCTGATTATTTGTAAAATTTGTAATTTTATTCTGACTCCAGGGGAGACTAGGACACTACCCATTCTTCTTTTTTCATTTATTTATCAATTGTGTTAACTCTACTTTTATTTTTTTCCTCCTCATAATAATAAAAAGGATAAAGAAATGGGTTTTTTAAGCCTGGATCATGTTCATATACAATAAATCTTAACATGCATGTAAGTACTTTAGCATGATTCTTCACAAGCAATCAAAAGTGGAAGGGAGAAAAATGTTTTGATATGCAACAATTTTCCTCACTAAACTTCTCTCTCTAAAATTCAGCCATATATAAATTTTGTTCAAAATCAACAAATAAGAGACTAATAGAGGGAAACCTAACTTAAATTCAGAGCGAAAACCAACAGCCGACGACTAGGCTTACCAAAAATTAAAAGCCAAAAAAATAAAAACTAGCAAAGGTAAATTGGCCCACCAAAAGAAAGTGTTGGAACCCATGGAAAACAAACTTAAAAAGGCACCCAAGGAACTGATAGTGATACATAGATTCCAAGATGCCTACATAAGGAATTTTAAAAGATCCAAAGGAGACGTCTAGAAAACATTTCCAGGTGGCTTTCACGGCAAATTATGCCATGATAGCAGGCCCTTAGGAAAAAGCTAAAATACATTCCAAACTAATCTAAATGCTTATTTAGATTGGCGGCTTATAGATGAGGAACATTCTGTTTTAGCTATTATGACTTTATGAATAATTTCAACTTTTGAAAATATTGATTCAATTAATAATGTACTACTCATATACTCAAGTGATTAATCACAAAATGTAAAAAATATTCCATAGTTTCAAAAGACTCATGCACTGCACTAATGAGCATTCGTATACATAAATATTTATATCTATGCATCTCACGAAAATTTATATTCATTACTATTTCATAAGCACTCTTGATCATCACATACATTGTCATATACGCTTGCAAAAATCTCAAAATCCATTTTAAAACCGACCAAATTGCCTTGAGAAATTCTCAGTTCCCACTAGAACTTCAGTATAAGGGAAAGTTCAAAGAACAAAAAAAGTTCTCTTTTATGTCCAGGGTAAAGTAAATTTCTCTTGGAACTTCAATTCAAAAGAAAAGTTTAAGAACAATTAATATTCCCTCCTATGTTAGAGGAAAAACATATTTATACCAAAAATTCAGTTCAGAGGAAAAGTTTAGTGGAATCAATTATTTACCTCACATTTACTCCTACGTCAAGGCAAAAGTAGATTTCCTCATAAGAACTTGAGAGGAAAGGTTTGACAGAATCGATTCTATCGATCAGAAGAATTACTCACATTTGCTCTTAGAACTCCAGTTCAAATAAACAGTTTAGTGAAATTGATTTCGTCGATTCAAAACCAACTCAAATTCTCTTGAGACTTTAGTTAGGAGAATAGTTGAGAAAAATTCTCTAATAACATTCTTCTAAAATAGTTCACTTTATCGTTACACTGATAAAGAGGAAAAGTTCCATTAATATTTATTTAGAGATAATTTCACTTTTCTTTAAGCAAATGACGAGGACAAAAATTATATAGGCCAACAAAGAGAAAAAGTTTCATAATAATATTTCTCCAGAATACATACTTTTCCCTATGCTAATAAGGAGAAAAAAATTCCCTCAGCCAACAAGGAAAAAAAATTTCGCAACAATATTCCTTCATAATAGTTTAATTTTCCTTTTAATTTTCCTCATATTAACAAAGAGGAAAAGTTTCCTATTAATATTTTTCCAAATAATTTATTTTTTTTACACTAACAAGGAGGAAAAACTTTCTTAGACCAACAAAGTGGACAAGTTCCCCAATAATACTCCTTCAAAGTAGTCCACTTTTCACTACTCTAAGAAGGAGAAGAAAAAAAATCCTATAGGCCAACATAGAAGAAAAGTTTCCCTAGGCCAATAAGGAGAAAAAATTCTATAATAATATTCTTTTAGAATAGCTCACTTTTCACTATACTAAGAAGAAAAAAAAATTCCCTAGGCCAATAAGGAGGAAAAGTCTCCAATAATATGTTTTCAAAATAGTTCACTTTTTTTCTAACACTAATAAGGTGAAAAAGTTTCATAACCATATTTCGTCAGAAAATAATTCTTTTTTTTTTGTTTTGGCACGAATAAGGAGGATACATTTCCTTAGGCCACCAATAAAAAAGAAAAGTTCCCTCATAATATTCGTCGAGAAAACTTTACTTTTCTCTATGTTAAAAAAAATCTCTAGACTAATAAAGAGGAAAAACTTCCCTAGGTCAACATAGATGAAAAGTTCCCTAGAATATTCTTCTAGAAAAGTTCACTTTTTCTTATGCTAATAAGAGGAAAAGTTCACTAACTAGAACTATTTATTATTCCTTACATTAACAAAGAAAAGTTCCATAACAACATTTTTTGGGAGAATTGTTCACTTTTCCTTATGCTGATTGGACCTTCTTTTCCTTTTTCCTCAAACTCTCGAATTGTTTAACCCTCAACCTAGCTGCTTTTTCCTCCTCAATCTCAATGTCTCTTTTCACCTGCTCATAAGTGGTAAAATACGACTATATAGTTGGATTTCTCAAATTGTTCCAAAGACACCCAATCTTTACTCCATTTTTAAGCCCTTTCAGTGCTTGCGGATGACTGAAGGCCCTGAGGTCTAAAACTGCTCGATGATATCTGTTTATAAATTCCCTAAGGTTCTCGTTTTCTCCTTATTTGACTGCTAAAAATTTCATCATGTCGTCTTCTAGAGCCACCACCTCGTGGAATTGCCCTGCAAACTTCTACACATCTACTCGAAGCTCCTGATATTTTCTATAAGCAGTTTTCAATACGACTCCTGCACACCTGTATAAAGTCAATAGAAATACCTTATACCTCTGAGTTTGTGTCAAGCCCTGCACCCATGTCATATCATTAAAACTCGCAACATGGACTAGGTCACTCGTCCCTGAATACTTGAGATCAGGGAACCGGAAATCCCATGGGATCACCATTTTCATAACCTTTTCTAGAGAGGTGATTTGCTGTCCAGCATAATCCTCTAACTTGGTGCCTTCTGTCGTCCCTAAAGCTCGTCTATCGCTTCAGCCATCTAACGAACTTCCCCCTCCAACTCCACAATTCGATCATGATTTTGTGATGTAACCTAACTACGTTATTACTTGACAACATTTGGGTGTTGTCCTAATTCTCCTTCCCGTGTAGTCTCTTCCTTCCTTGGATCCAACCTGCCTAATTTCCTACCAACTGGTCCTTAATCCAAGCATCTTGGCTGTTATGATGGCGTACACCTTCATCGTAACCTTGCTCATTTGAGGCAGGCCCGTCGCTTGTGCCAGGGAGATTGGGGTTTCCTACCTGGGATTTCTCAGCGTTTCCCCACTGCCCTTTCTTAAACCCTTAAAGGATGCCAATAAGGGCTTCCATTTGCTTCTCAATTCGTTCCAAGCATTCATTCATCATTCTTTCCCTTTCTTCATTCATCACGCCCCGAGGGACAATAGTTTCTCCAACTCCAGAATCTATCCCGCGAGCTCCATTCCCTCTTGAGTTCATTTTATTCGTCTTACTTGTCAATTTACTTCAGTGGACGTAGCTTTTTTTGTTTATTTCGCTACCCACAAACGGAGTTAAAATGTTGATGCCGATATTTGATCGAGCTGATGATGGTGACTCGATTGTCTTGTCAACGCTCTAATTTATATTTGTATATAAATGTATATTTGTATGAGCATACTTCTCAACGTAGAATCAAGATTTGTATTTCCCTAAACTCTATTAAGGGTATTAGAGGTGAAGACCATTGTTTTCTTGATCTGGTTTGTTCACCAGATTATAGGAGATTGTTCTTGTTGATACTGAAATCTGGTCGAGCTGATGATGGTGACCAGATTGTCTTGTCAACGATTTAATTTGTCTTGATTGATTGTTGTCTCTTGTTGCTGTAATGGAATTTGAATTGTATTGATGCTTCCAATGATCTGCAATAGCAGAAAACAGTCAGGGGTACTGGATGTTTTCGGCATTAACCCTTCGACTCTCAAGTCATCTATTACGTCTTTATCTGAAAAAAGAATAATATCTTACACACCTGTAATTTTAGTATATTTTTTAACCATCAAAAAGACCCGCATTTCAAGATCTTTCTTTATTCTTATAGGCAATTCAAGTATCAATTAATCTTCAATGTGCAACCATTATTTAATTGAATGCATCATTTGAATGCAAAAGATAATACGTCTGTTTATGTAATTAATGTGCTACTGTTGTAACGCATGATCGCTTTAACCATCGAATCGTGCTCATATGTTACGAACATACTTTTTAATAATAACCCAATGATCTGAGGTACGAAACAAAACTAATGCGACTTAATCATGATCTCCTCACTGAACACTAGTCGAGCTGGAACATGCGACCAAATGACTTCCTCCTTGAGCTGATGTAACTTGTCTTTTTACCCCTTAAACAATTTTTATATTTTTTATATTTTTCCTGGGAGGTGATATCAGGCATAAATGATGATGAAGTACCTATAGGAACCACAAAGTCTAACAACTGAGGTCCAACACAAGGTTCAAGAGATAATCGTTCCCTTCAGACTACCTAACAATTGTTGAATGGACACAATTTTCTACAATATTATCAGTCTGTGAAGCTTTTTACCGGAGGAAACGAGAAGACGAGTTATTTGACAGGCTCTAAAACAACTCCAGCATAGAATTTTCTGACATGGCTGGTGAACTCCATGGAACATAATATTGGGCAGACTTTTCCTTTTTTGCCAACTGCAAAAGAACTATGAAATGTAGTGCTTAAACTTTACTCTGATCTAGGCAATTCTACGTAAACTTATGAGATCGAAACGAAGATTCAAGAAAACCAACCAAAGACGCCACAATGTAAGGTACGGAATCTAAGTTTGTTTTATAAGGAATCTAAGCCTTTTTCTCTTGTTCATAGTGATATTTGGGGACTTTCAAGGGTGCAAAGTTTAATAGGTACTAAGTGGTTTATTGCGAACATTGATGACCATACAAGGATATGTTGGGTGTGTTTGATGAGAGAGAAATAAGGGATCGAAGGGATTTTCAAAAAATTTCATAATATAGTTGAAACTCAGTTCTATAAACAAATACAAATCCTTAGAACCGATAATGGTAGGGAATATTTCAATACCATCCTAGACAATGGCATTGTTTATCAATCCTATTGTTTACATAGCCCTTGGTACTAATTTTCTGCTTTAGATCTTATAAAACCTGGCAAACAATTTTCTGCTTTGACCTTACTAATTCCAAAAATTAAAAAAAAATTACTTTTGTTGGAAAATCATGAAAATTTCAAGAAATATACTAGTCATATATAGGAAACAATGGTCCAAATTTCATAATTTGTGAAGAAGTGTAAGTACAATAACGTAGTTTCGTAATTCAAGTATTTTGCTAAAATTAGAAATTTCCAGTGGAAACTTGATCAAAAAATCATTATAAATCGATTCATATCCAATTTTATTGAAACAAATTTCAAACAATTCCTTTAAATGTCTATTGTAACACATAAAAATTTCAAATTCAAAATCAATTTAAGTTGTTTACTACAAGTTTCATAGTAACCTACCATCGACTTAGCTAATAGAATACTATTGAGATTGGGATCTACTACCATATACATTTTAATAAATCCCAAAGCTTAGAAGTATTTCTATAAATAAATAATAATAATAATAAGCACTAGGTTTGCATACCTTATTTGAAGCTATAATCAAAACTTGTAAATTTAGTCTTAAGATTGTTGGAAATATTAGTTAGTATTAATTTTTTAAACTCCAAAATCAATCGAACAATGATTCCAATTAGCAAACACAATGACGACGAACAATGGTTTGAGAATAAAAACATAATTGTTAAGTTGCACCCAAAAACCACAAATTGCTGCGATGAACCACAAAGTTGCATCCTACAGCATAGAAGTTGTATCCCACCATCAGATAAAGGATTTACCAAGGTGTGCAAGAGCAATTGCCATTAAAGACAAAATTCCACACCTCAAAGGAAAATTTCCTAGTGCAAGAAGGAAAAACAAAGCAATTTGATCTCTAGGATAAAATTAATAGCAACTACCGTGAACGAATTTCAAACGCGATAAAATAAAAAAAATTAAAAAAGAAAAATATGAGACAGAAGTACAACCATGTATTAAAATATTTGGAGTGTTCTTTTTTTTTTTCCTTTATTGTTGTAGCAGATATCATCAAAGGCTTCATATGTCTTACACACACACACACACACACATAAACTTTTTATAGCTCTTTTTCCTAATTTAATTTTAATTAGTTATCCACTTTTGTTATTCAATTTGAATTAGTCATTCATGTGTATTTTAATTTAATTCAACTTAAATAATTCAAATCACATGTGGATTTGACTTATTCAATTTTAATTTATAACTAAAAGAAACACATAACTATTTTTTTATTTTTTATTTGATAAGAACACATAACTAATTTCATATCAAATACAAAATTAATTACTCTCATTTTCCTCCAATGTGAGATTTAGTATTTTGAAAAATCTATATAATTCCAATAATTTTAGATATTTTTTGAAAATATAGAGACTACCCAAGTAATTTGCTTGAACTATCGCAATTTTATTTTTTTGATAGGGCTTAAGAGTTTGAATCTTAAGGAAGCTATGAAGTTGAAAACTCAAAATGTCCCCATATCACTTCTTTTTTTTTTGCCAAAAAAGGAAGAAAATATTGCTCTTTCATAAAAAATTATTAATAGCATAAAATCAATCTTATTTGATAAATTATTGATCCCTTAATTTATGGATTATATGAATAACTCTTGTATCACTTGTTGGAACGACAAAGCAACAAAACACAATTTAACATTAAAATAAAGATGCTGGATTAATTCCAACATTCTCTTTTTTGCTAAACTATATTTGAATAATAGTTGCATAAAGTAAGTGGTTCCAAGTATCAGGAACACCAGGCAAACACCAATGGCTGCAGTCTGGAGTACTGTGGCCACCAGTACCGTAAAATGAAGGGTGCCCATCTTTTCTTAGTTGGGAAAGAGTGGTGATATTCAGCAAATTAACTGCCTCAAGCTTTGACATTTTATTTATCACTTTCTCTAATACTATCTCTGCTTTATGTTTACCTCCTGGGTAACTGGATCCAATTACTGGCTCTGTTTCTTTTGTGCAACTCTTTGCTTTTGGTTGCCCCCAGTCAACTCCACTGTTTCAGGTATATGTATATATTATTGTTTGTATATAATGCCCCATTTCATCTATGGTATTTAAATAGTGATAGAAAAAACACATCGTTGAAGGATAAAAGTTACCTTTAAACTAGGATAATCAATTTTTTTCTACAATCCACATTTATCATTCAACAATATCTTTATCCTATTATTTTTTTAATTCCTGAGTTAAAATTGGTTATTAAAATTTTATCAAAGACTAAATTGAAAAAAAAAAAATTCTAAGAGTGACTTGAAAATGTCATTGTCAATATAAACAATAAGCTAATTATTAAACTCCAAACTTACTTTGCATGATCTGGTGAAACGCCTTGGAAGAAGACTTCAGTTTTCGTTGGATCAATATTGTTATCAACCCAATTGGCCCAGGTGTTCAGTGCTTTCTCATAAGCTAAGAGCCGATCCATGTCTTTAATCATTTCATCTCCAATTTCAATGAAATCCCACCTGCAACATTGTTGCTCAAGGAAAATAAGTAGTTTTTATTCAAATTAATTAAAATAAATCAAAATTATTTTTTTAATAATTTAAAGATACAGCGCACCAAATCTAATGTCTCATTTTTCTAGTTTTAATTTCATTGTATATCTGTCAAGTTATTCGATTGTTATAACTCTTGAATCTCCAAAGAGTTTGAGACATGTAAATGCTAATAACTTTAAAGATATCAATAGATGCCATTATTACTATGCTAAATCAATTAATAACTATGATGAAAAGTAGTATTAAAAAAAAACACGCTGGTGAGAGGAAATTTACGGTTGCTTTCTTCCGGTGTGAAGCCACCAGTGCCATGAATTGAAGATCAATACATCATTTTGCTCCCACAATTTCCCACTCTCAATAGAGCCAAGTTTAAGAACTCTTCCAGCACTTGTTTGTACAATATCAACAAGAAATGCATTCCGAGAGAACATTACTTTTGTGTTATATCTCTGCAAAAATATAAGATATGATAAATATATATATATATATATATATATCAAAATTATACAAAGCATATCAAACTTTTCATCAACATGACTTGAGCGTGAACTTTAGTGTTGACCCCTATACGCCCACTCCATTTGTAGCAATAACTTAGCATAATATTTAGAAGAGAGATTAAACTTTCGCCCTACGGATTTTAGCTTTCATTAGTTGCTCTCCTACAGTTTTCATAATACCTCGATAATATCATGACGTCAAAATATAAAAAAGAAAAGAAAAAAGTTTGATTTAATCTCCTTTTTTTTACTTATAATTAATTATCCGTTAGTTTGAATGAAAATCAACAGTACACAAGAGAGTGATGAGAAATCTAACCGGAAATATAAATGTTGAAAGTCCTCCATTTCTGGTTAATTTGTAGGTAGCATTTGGCACAGCTTTATGAAGCATGCATGTGAGCGATTGCCACTGATTTAAACCTAGTGAGTCTCCTACAAACATGATGCTTTTCCCTCGAAATCTTTGTATGAAATCTTCACCATTAAACCTACGTTAAATTATCAATGATGTTAATTTGAGTAAATATCATTTATATTATCAGAACTAACAATGTATGATCAGTTATTTTTCTGCTGTGGAAGTCTGTACGTAGACTTGTAGTTTACTCTTAGGATTAAAAGGAAAAACAGAAAGCCCAACTCTTAACAAAATAATTTCATGTCTCCATAATTGAAATATGTAACTAAGTTGCGTCGAAGGGTTGGATTTAGTGGTTTTTAAGCATGTTATTTAGCTAACTATTCAGGTTCAATTACTGAAGGGGTAGAGATTAAAAATTGATTTGGGCTTTGTGTACGGTGTACCCCTCTATTTATATATATATATATATATATATATATAAAAGAAAGGCATGCAAGCAATTACCCTTCAATAGCCTTTCTGTTACAATTTCTAAGAGTCAACAAAGTATTATTCTCCAATCAAAATATGCGCGTGCATGTGTATATATTTTTCTTTTTTTAACTATAATAATAATTCTCTTAAAAAAATACTATAATAATAATTCATTTTGCAAGAACAAAATAAACCACAAATCAATTATACATATAATCAAATCCAAAACTAAGCTGTTTTTCAAACAGAATATTTTTTTTTTGACAAAAAAAAGAAGTAACTATCAAGAGATAATTAATTGGAATCAAACTTGTATATGAACGATACAAACTTTTGACTAAAATTATCGATCAAGTGAGATGATTGTGGTTGTGTGACAAAATAAATATATATAAAGATTTCGAAAAAGGAGGGACTGAGAGAAGATAAGCAAAGTTGCTTGAAAAAAATTGGTGTGCATAAGTGAAAATAAATGGTAGTGCATTATAAAAGTCATTTCATTTATCAATTTTTTACTGATCTCATGTGTGTTAATGAAAGTTGATTTTCTTCTAAATATTTAATTTAAAAGAGATCCCAGCATACATCATCACATAACTAATTTAAGAAATTTGGCTGGACTTTGGATTATACGCATCAATTCATTGTAATAAAATTTTTAAAAAAAAAAAGACGGCAATCTGAGATCAAATTGCACTAAAGCAACAACATAACAACAGCAATGGCTTCATATTGAGAATTTGAGCAATTGCTTTTAAATTTTGGGGCCCTGCAGAACTCACCGTGCACGCATTATATTGCTTTTTTTTTTTTTTTCATTTAACTACAATCAACATGATTCTCTCAAAATTAAATATTTTATAAACATAAAGGATTAAGAACAATGCCGTGAAAACAAAATATGTATAATGTTTTTGTCAATGTGATCATAAGTCTTTCCTGGCACGAGTTTTTATCTTAACAAAGATAAGTTTATTATTGGTAATAAATAAATAAATAAAAATAAAGAGGTAAATATTTGACCATACATTAAAAGCTAGGTAGGTTCAGACTAAAAGGGGAGTATCAGTTCATTTAAAATATGTCTACAGTTATATTCAAAAGATGTCTACAGTAAGGAGTTATGAAATATATCACAAGAAAAATAATGAAATTGAGCTAATTAGTGGATAAGAAAGCCGAACACTAAACATTGATCAGGGAAAAAAAAAAAAGAATTAATGGATATGCAAGATGTAAAGAAGAATAATATTTCCCCAAAACAACAAAGCTTCTGAACTATAATTGAAACAATTCATTAGTACAAATCAAGATTTTATGTGTATAAACTGATGAACATATTACCAAATTAAAATGATAGAAAAGTCATGGGGATTTTGTTTTGTTTTTATTTTATTTTTCTCGTGGACACCTCCATATATGCCAAAATCAAATAATTCGTGCCCCAAAAGTAAAGAGGCAAATGTAGAACTTTTTATTTAAACTTTATAAAAATGTATTGATCACTATGCAACTAAGGATGTGTTTGGAATTGAGGTTAGACAGTTGTATCTTTAAATCTACAGTACTAAAGTGTTTGATAAACACTAACTACTGTAACTTGAAAGGTATGTTAATATGATTTTTCACTTGTATAATAAAAAATATATTATATCTTTAATAATTTTATCAAAATTATTATTTAAAATTTATATTTACTACATACTATTAATTTTTGTTATAGAGTTATAGTTTTTTTTTCCACAGTAGCTGTAACTTAAAAGGTATAGCACCTAAATCCCAAACAGGACCTCTAAATCTACCATTGATTAGGGCTGAGGCTTTAACAACGAATATAATTGATGAAATTAAAGCATTTTAATTCTTATTAGTTCTTATTTTTGAAATTTCTTATTAAAATTGAATTAGTTCTCCGAGTGTTGGAGGTTAATTTATTTGAGTTGTAATAGCCATTTATAATGAGATTCTAGAAACGAAAACATCTATTTCTCCTTTTCTTTTTGAGTTTCTTAATTTTAGTCTAACAAATAAACTAAACAATTAGATAGTAATATTTATTCCCTACCACCACTAGTATAAAACTTAAACTCCGTTTAGCATAACTTTTCAAATAGAAATTATTTAAGTAGAGTTTTTGTTAATAAAACTTTTATAAGTAGAGTTTTTATTAAAAAATAATAATAATAATTGTTTGGTTTTCCATGAGAGCTCTTATTAAAAATTGTAAAATGCAACTTTTTTAAAAGTTATATAATGAAATGAATGAAATAAGATTGTCAAATAAGTAAAGGATATTTTAGACATTTTAACATTAAAAAAAAATCAACCTCTACTCTTAGAAATCAAAAATTTGAGCTTACTAGTAGAAACAAAATATCTTATTTAATCTCCAAAATACTTACTAAAATAAATAAATAAGCAATGACAAAAATATGAAAAGAGCTTATGAGATAAACACTTATGCCAAACAAGTACTAAAGAAATTTAATTTAACATTAATTATGATTAATCTAGTTATATATAACTCATCGTTCACAAAACATGATGGAATCATTGAAAAATTTAACATAGATAAGTGACCATAATAATACAGTTATGTTTATATAATGTACTGTAGCCAAGCCGTAATCAAGACGTTATGATTGATAATAAAAAAGAAATAAAGAAATTAAAAGAGTTTGTTATATACTATAGAAATTAAGGAAATGAAGAGTAGCAAGCTAGGTTACCTTGGCAAGTTGCAGCCAGTGGGTTGCCATGTATATTTAAGATAATCATTGTCTGGCCTGCCATTCCTTTGGCAATCAAATTCTTTCTCAATAAATGGGCAGTCTTTTGATGTGGTATAAAGAGTATATGAAGAATCATAAACCCAATTTCCTTGATAGAAGTCACAGCCATGTCCATGAATTATTCGTTGTAGAAGAGAGAGCAGCAGCAATAGTATTGTTGTAAAAGAGAAAGCAGCAGCCATGAAGATGAGAGGAGAAAAAAAGAAAAGGAATATTGAAGAATAATGTGGTTTGGTTATTATAAGATATGGAAAGAAAAAGAAGTGAGTTTGATTTGGAGAAAGGAGTAAGTGAAAGAGAGCAAGCAACTAAATAAGGAAAATACCAAAAGGATGTGCTGAAATATGAACTTTGCTTTCCATAGAAGTAGAATGTTACTTATTATTTTGGATTTTGGTTGCCTAGTTATTCATTTGGCATAAATGACACTGTAGCTCCTCTTAAAAATCATTTTTAATATTTAAGTTCTTATAATAAAATTTTAATTATCCATTTTATTTTTAGTGTTAAAATTATTTTTAAAAAAAAGGAAAATGCAGTCGAGAAGTGATCAAATTTGACATTTTTATAAGATTTAGTTTTATAAACAACCATCAATCTATTTTTTTATAACTTTGGGGTTTGATGCCTGGTGTAATTGAGGGTGCGTTGTCTGTTTAGATCTCTGATGAAACTTAAAGGACAAAGATGGTGGATTTGATGAATGTATTGAGGATTGAGACTGAGGTGATGTTTGGAAGGTTATTTACTCTGCAAAAAAAATAGAGAATACAAAGGTTAGAAGTAGAGAGAGTGATGACCAGCGACCATACTCCAACATTCATGTTAAGTTCGTCTTTGGTTTTTTCAGTTGTCAAGTGTTTGCCAACCCTCAATAATTTTATGTGTGAGTGTTGCTTAGTTAGAGAGACAAAACTTGAGTATTTATATATAAACTGCCCCTGAGGTATTCCTCTCACCATGGGATATCCTATTAGTAGCTTCCCCCCTCCCTAGGTAAGGATATTGTTGTCCTTATCATGATTTCTGCAATCCATGCGTGCTTGCTTGGAGAGTGAGTTTGATTGTTAATTCATATATTTTGTCCACTCGTGCACATGTCAGGATGTGGCAGGGTGGTCCAGCTACCTGTGAGTGAGCATTTTTACTGTTATGGATGTGGCAAGTCCTTGTTGCCTCCTTTTGGCGAATTGGTTACTCATTAGTTCCTTTTCTTTAATTAAGGAGACAATACTCCTTTTTGGTGACAACAGCCTCTCACGTGACCATTCATAAATCAATTTCCTTTCTACTTTGCCCTCACCACTAGAATAATATTACCGTCACTGCATTCTTTGTTAGCATCACCGTAGTCTCCGGCATTCTAGGATAGGGCAATTCCCCTTGATATTCATTTATTTTTTGAAAATATTTGGTGAAGAGAAGTACGAGACGAGCGAAATAAAGAAAAAAATAGTAAAAAGAGAGTGAGCGAGTATAGAGAGAAAGAATAAAATTATCTTGTTTTTTCCTCGTATTTTTTTACACCTAACACTACACTTTATTTTTTACTCTCAAAGACATGTGGCATCTTTTTGTTGACTTTCTATTTTCTTCAAACAAAACGTTGTGTCTGTATAGAGAGAGAGAGAGAGAGAGAGAGAGAGAGAGACGAAAATAGAAACAAATCAATAATCTCTTAAAATTACACAACTTTTTTAATTATTAGATCAACAACTTATCAAAAGTTGAGATCGAATGAATTTAGTGTTGAATATTTAAATGTGTTTCTCTCTCTCTCTCTCTCTTTCCAAAATTAAAACCACTAAATTTATTTTCAAAATTAAAACCATTAATTTTTTTGTTTTCCATGTGTTTTGTTTTTTCTCTGATTGAAGTTGATTTCTACGCAAGTTTCTTCTTCTAGATGTACACCCATCCCACTTATTCTTCCGTAGAAGCAAACAATTGAACTTTAGACATTGATCATATTAAAGCAATACAGAGGAGCCTCCCTTTAAAAAAAAATCTAATTTTCTTGCAAAAACGCGGTGATTAATTGTTTCTTCGAGTAATTTTGAGTCCACTGGAGAACAGAAATATTATTAATAAGAAAAAATGGGAGCTAAAAAGGCTAGAGGAGAGACAATAATAATTGAGAGAGAAATTACTATTAATCTAAAGCTTAATTGAATCTCATCAAATCTTGGCCATACATCTCGTTTAGATATAATGCATGAAAATTAGTGTAAAACTAGCATAGTTTTTAGAAGCCGCTTATTCAATAAGAGAATTGAAATATAAGTGTGCAATCCAAGAGGGGGGGGGGTGAATTGAAATTTTAAAAACTTTCTTAGCAAATCCACATAACAAGCAATTTAATGTCTTAATAAAAATTGAAAGCAATAAGTTCAATAAAAGCGCAATAACTAATGAGTAAGGGAGAAGAGAAACAAACACACGAATTTTTACGTGGTTTGCAAACCCCGCCTACGTCCACGCCTCCAAGCGATCCAACCTTGAGGATTTCACTATCCAAGCCTTTCCAAGGTTTCAACCTTTTACAATTGACTTCAAAGTGTCAATGAACCTTTACATTCACTCAAGTGTCTCACACACTCAAACTCCTACAATTAAGATGAAGAAATGAAAGTTATAATGAAACTCACTCAATGAGTAGATATTCAAAAATGAAGAACAAGAAATAATTCAATGTTTTGTGTTTTGCAAGTTGAAGGCTCAAGATATCTCGTGTGCTTTTTGTTTTTGCTTTTTTTTTTTTAGCTTCAAATTGAGTTGGATTTGAGTTCTTATAGTTTGAACTCAAAAACTAGTTGTTATGCACATTTCTGGTCGTAACCGGCTTACCGTTTAGGAATCCGGTAAGCCGCTTTTATGTTACCGTTAAGGTAAAAATTTGAATTTTGGAATATTCGGCTTGCCGCTTACGAAATCCGGTAAGCCGTTTATGCTTCAGACGCTTACTGCTCATTATCCAGTTTGCCGTTTAATCGTATCCGGTAAGCCGCTTGCTACAGTAACTTCTACAATGAAATATTTCT
This sequence comes from Citrus trifoliata, assembly GCA_018350135.1. Taxonomy (NCBI): domain Eukaryota; kingdom Viridiplantae; phylum Streptophyta; class Magnoliopsida; order Sapindales; family Rutaceae; genus Citrus; species Citrus trifoliata. The sequence goes on along the minus strand of CM031389.1, from coordinate 16,313,989 downwards.
TAAATTTATAGTTTGACCCTAAAACTTTATAAAACTATAATATAGCCCAAACGTTATGAAAGTTTACAAATATGTCTAATTTCATAATTTTAAATAATGCTTTATCAATTCCAAAACTTTTTAAAATTATGATTTTACCCAAACTATGTGAAATTATTGAATGACCCAAGAACATTTAAATAGTTTCAAATAGACCCAAATTCGAAATTTAAAACATTATCAAAGATTTTAAAATACTTTCATTTTTGTCCAAAATTCTTTAATTCCATAACATCATTTTCTTATTATAAAAGCACAATTCATAAATCTTCCTTATTAAATTTAAGGGATGAGTTAAAAAACATAAAAATATATATTTAAATTTAGTATATCTTATCTTCTAGTACATTGAAATCTGTACTTTTTTTCTTTTAATTAATTCGTTAATTTGAAATCATAAGAGATATGCTTATTGTAAAATTAGTCTCTCTCTATATAGAATGTTGAATTAGTTTGGAATTATGGACCTTGTTAAACTTCGAAAAACTTATTAAATCATAAGGACTTTACTTCTAATGAAAGAAATTAGGGCAAAGAAATGGTGTAAGGGGCTGCCGAAAAGAGAAACAATTAATCACACTCGTCTTTATGTAATTTTACTTAAGGTTAAAATTGTAAATACAATAGTGGGGTGTTATGAGAATATTAAGGGGTGCCGATAGCTGAACTCTAAGAAAAGTTCACACGGCATACCCAAGGGTATATAAATGTCAAATTTGGTAGCTTCCCGGGACCTTGAAGCCTAGATCTAGTAGCCCGACCGGACTGCCGCCGACCAAACTAGCCGCCGCCGATAATCCCTGGCGCGAGAAACCCATCTGAAAAATAATCTCAGATTTCACGGTTAGTTTAAATTCTTTTTTTTTTATTTTCTAACAATATTTTGAATGTATTTATAATGTGCTGATGATTTACATTATCAAAATAAAAAGATTGAGACTAAAGTTTAGAGTAAAAGAAAAAGATGTCATATTTGGTAGAAACAAAATGCAGGTGTAACTTTTTAATATCTTTTATTTTTAATGTTTTCTTCTTTTATTTGAAGATTTCTGTTGATTCTAATGGAGCCAGAACCTCCTTCTAAGAGCACTTCGAATGCCACCAGAAAGGTTTGTTTTCATACGTGAGCTACATTTAAAAATCATTACTATTACTTTTGAATAAATTTTTTATGTACAAATTTGATGAAAATATAAAATTTAGTGTATTTAATGAAGTGGGCCAATGTAAAAATCATTCAACTGATGATTTGATGATACATTATTTTGTGCATATATATTTCTGATGAATTGGTTTGAGCTTATGCAGATCAAGTATGCACCAAAAGCTCCCCCCCGGCGGGTACCAAAGGCTGAAGTTAAAACGTACTTACTCAATGCATATGCCCTTTCTGCTTCTTACTTCCTTTTTAAGTCGTCTCATATTTTATGTTTGTTTGCAGTGAAATGGTTGAAAATGCTGATGCTGCCCAGGCCATGGACTTGCTGCAACGTTTCAATGCAAATGTGATTGTCAATTTGTTTTTTTGGACATTATATTTATCCAAGTTTGATGAATTTTTATTTTATTTTTTTCTGTTCTCATATCTTATTTCTCTTCTTTCTTAGCAAGGTGCTCTTAAGGGAAGGCCTAAAGTTGAAAAAAAAGGTAACATAGTTTTTCAAGCTACATTTTTCACTCTTAGAACCAAGCTTCATGTCAAATATCTTGCCGTTGCTGCTTATGTTTTATCTTCTCTTGTGGTTTTTCTGCTTCAAATTAGCAAGCGTAGTCTCACAGTGACAGCTAATTAACTGAGTAATCTTGTGTGTGTTTGTCCAAACAGTAGTAATGTAACGGCAGCAGTATATATTTAACATAAGTATCACTTGTCTTCATTGAAATGTCCAACTTGTCCTATATATTTGATGGTTTTATGCTGTGATTTGCAAAGTTTGTCTGATGATATAATAGACTCCATTGTTAAAGACATGGTTATGCATCCATGATCTAAAGCCGTATTTATTGGTTTGGCAAATTCAGCCGTTGAAAGGATATGTAAGATCCTATAATGCAAGTACCTATAACCATATTATTGTGCGTCATATATTATAACCCAGATTCATTTATTGATGTTATCTTAAATTAGTATCAATTTAAACTTTGGTTTGTTGTTCATGAAGCCTTCTCTTGGTATCTGTTTGATCGACTGATGATTTGACAATGCCTGGATATCTTGGCATTCAATTATAGACCTGTTACCAATCACCATTTCTGTTCTGTTGAATATATTATTGAAAAGCAGTTGAATGACATCATGTATATCTCTGAATTATTTGCTTCAAAAAATGATTTTTAATTCTTTAATTCTTTTGGTTTAAAATATGCAGTTGCACCATCACAAATTGCATTTGGTCAAGGAGGTGCATCAACTTTTATAAAATCATATGGTATTCCAAAAGGTGGGAGTAGCAGTAGTAGAGGTCAAGGTTCTGCTGTGATTGGTATGCTATCCTTAAATGCACAGTCAATTTTATTAGCTGGTAATGAGACGCTTCAAGCAATTACACTTTTGTTGACGATTCTGCAGGTGGTGCCCATGCCTCAGGCACCAGGCTGGGGAAAGAATACCAGGAACCATGGGTAGGTAAAACCATGTCTTAGTTTCACAATTCATGTGACTTACTGATTATTGGATTTCTTCTTCTATCTCTGTCTATTTCCGTGACTGTGAGCATACTCAATTTTTTTTTTTTCCTAATTTGCTATTGCAGGATTATTACAGTTATTATCCTGTATCCCTTCCTCTGAGGAGACCATATTCTGGAAGTCCAGGTGTGTTCTAAAGAAAAATATTCACCTAAGAGTAACAGGATATTGAATAATAATCATAGGATATTGGATAATATTCTACTTCATTTGGACTGAAATAGGCATTGCCATTTACGTAAACTGAAATCTGTATTTTGGATATTAGGTTTGAGTCATTTCTTTTTCTAGAGTTGAGGTTTCACATTATGCTATGTACAAACTTGAAGTGGATTAATAAACAGTAAAACTATACTTAACTGTTTGTTTTGTAGAACTTCTTGACGAGGAGGAATTTGGGGAGGCTTCTGAAACCATAAATTATGATGAAAGTTCCATGAACCCAGCTGAAGAGCTTGGTCTAATGGTTGGTTAACCTTACAAGTTCAAGTACTCCTGCATGCTTAATTTCTTTGTACTCTTTCTGACGGTTTGTTGGCAGGAGGAGAATCTGGAACCAAACATGATTTTTCTTCAGTTACCACCAACACTGCCTTTGAAAAAGCAGCCAGCAACAGGGAATGAGCGACAGGTAACTGAAAGCTCGAGTAAGCATGAGGGTGCCACTGCTAAGGAGAAGACGAGTAGTTTGAGTGAATTACCAGGAGGCTTTATGGGTAAATTGCTAGTATACAGAAGTGGTGCTGTGAAGCTAAAGCTTGGTGATACTGTTTATAATGTGAGTAAACTTCATAGTGACTCAAGGAATGCACATGGAAATACATCTTAGTATTAGCACATGAAGTTTTTTCTTACAAACCCCTCATATTGAGTAATCTAAACTTTTGTTTCATCAAGTCACATGCAGAAATTAATGACACCATACAATAACTTTGAGATGCTGCTGGATGTATAATGTAAATCAAAGTTTTGCATGGGTGCAGGTTACACCAGGAATGGATTGTATGTTTGCGCAGGATGTTGTCGTCATTAATACTGCAGAGAAGCATTTTTGTGTTGCTGGGGAGCTTAACAAGCGTGCTATACTGTCACCAGATGTCGATTTTATTTTAAATAACTTTGCTGATTTATGATGGCTTTTGCTCATCACGGCATAAATTCAGTTTATACATGGATGAAAATAATAAATCCATGTTCTCAAAGGAGAAGAAAAAGCAACAGGAGCGTAGCTTACAATTTTGATTCATTTTTCATCAGGAAGAGTAGAATAAGGAAGAAACTTTTCAGAGTAAAAATTTTGTTTTGCTTTTTCAAATATAGTTTTAATTCATTGGCCACCTTTGTCACTTTACGGATGCAACTTGGGAATCCTGAGAGCTCATAGTATCATGAGTTTCTCTAATACTCTTCAGCATACACTTTCATTTGCCTTTTAGTTTGTATCAAATAATGTTATTGTTTACTTATCTCTCCTTATCAAATATTGTGATGCGAATGAATATATGAAGGCTACAACAATCACACAAAACAATTGAAATACGAGATCCATAAGTGTAAACATTTGGTATTTTCAGCTGATGACTTCTAAGATTCTGTGCACGAAATATAGAATCTAATCGATAGGTGACATACATGTTATCTTGAATAACACAAGTTACCAAGAAAAAACACCTGTTGTTTTTACTACATTAGAAGATTTCTGGCATAATACTTCACAGTATTCAGACCTGGTAGCAGCAAGAGCATTAAGATACAACCATCTCCACCATCTAAATTTTACTCTGGTTCTCTCATCAGAAACCTAGTTAATATAATAATTCCACTGCTTTTCTCATTTCGATGAGGAAAAGTGTTTCAGACTCTTCAGGTTCGAACTGATCAGACCTGCATTAACAGACATCATGTTAGATTGACACCAGAAGTGTTTTTTGTTACAGGTTAAAACATTTTAAATAATTTTGTTATCCTAGTTTGGGCTGGCCCATTGATTCGAGTAGATTTGATGATAAAGTACTCTTAATCGTAGTATACAGACAGAAAGTTTGATCTCCAATACCAACACCAAAAAGCAATATTCAAAGTGAACATAATCACATGATAAAGAACTTATTAAGTTCAAATTCTCTGAATAACAGTATTCTTAAACATTGTTAAAATTTTCGCCTTTCGGATTGAATGCTAAAAAGCATTTTGGGACACAAATCTACCTTCCATACATGAGGTAACATCCCAGACAATCAAAGAAACAAACTAACAAATTTCATACCTCAAGAGCTGACGCAAGCACCATTCTAAGGAACCACTCGACACCATAAGCACAGATATTTGACTAGAATTTACTAATTCAATTTTCGTCATTCAAATGGTTCAAAAATCATACATCCAAATGCAGTACAAATGTGAGGAAACAATAGATTGCAAAGGGAAGATTCTGACAAAAGAGGTTAACCATATGCTACCTATGCGAGTCTCTATAAGTTAACAGAAGTATTGCATTTAGTCTAAAATCTGCAATTAACATTACTGAGGTTCATTTTCTGCAATCAAATATTTCAACCATCCATCACCAAAATACTTAAAGATTAATAGAACATAACCTTCAAGCCACATATTCATCAAGCTAAATATATAGCAGCTCAGTTAATCCTCAAAAAAGGCAAAAGCTTACCTTGAATTGATATTTTGAACAGTTAGATTGTCTCCCCCAACATCTTTGAGTGAAAGAAAGCTTGGCACATGGGTAATTGCTTCAAATATCATTGACTGCTCCTCATGTATCAGAAGATATCTAGTATTTTTCTCCACAGGATTATATAAAACCAACGCCCGTTTTTTACAGAACAGCAGAAGAGATCCGTCGTCCAAGTATTTAATGGGCCGACAGATACCAAAATAGCCGTTGTCAACCGAAAGCTGTTTAATCCAAGATTCTTGGACACCATAATCCTTCATCACCCAGATGTCAGGAGGAGCAAAATAAGTAACATCACATATAGAAAGGCAACCCCCTAATACTCCCAAGTTCATATCATATAAATTGTCCCTTGTCTTTGGTTTCTTGGCAAAGTGAGGGGGTGCAGGAACCACACAGAATCTCTCATCCTCAAAGTCAAAACCAACTATACAATCAGAACAACTCTGATCGTCTTCAATGTCATCACAAACCCAATGAATAACTCCATTTAAATAGGTGGGGAAAAGACCCGCAATTGGAGACCAAGGAGCATTTCCAACTTTCCGCCATGCAGCTCCACCAAGGCTGTATATCTCGGCTGTTCTATTTAAGAAATCGTCAAAGACCAAGCGTAGCACCTTGTACTGCTTACTTCTAAAACTGTAGCCGAATCCAGAAATAACAGTCCTTAAGGTTTTTTTACCATCTTCTGCTGCAGGTTTAGGAATGGTAACATACTCCCCAGTAATGGGGTTACATATAATGCAAGGGTTTCGATGAAATGGTTTGCGAAGACAGAGAAAGCCATTACATGAATTCACAATATCATACTCACGTCCTGCTCTTCTATTACCCCGATTACTGTTAGCATTACTGGTACATGCCTTGGGATTGGGTTTGGGGTAACGTTTAGGGAGGTAAAATTGGGCATTAATCTTTGCCCATTGGCATTGTACATGATTATAACCAGGGAAACTTTCAAGATCAACCCAGTGAAGGGTTCTTGAGATGCATGTCGAAAAATCAGTTCTAAGGTAAAGCTCAGGATTTGATCCACTGTTTCGATCAAAGTGAAGTGTTGCAAAAAGAGGATCTGAAATTAAAAAGTGCCAGGTTTTGCAAACACACCTTGAAATAAAGATTGACTTTAAGGGGAGTCTTGAGAGAATGTCAATGAGGATGTGGCTTGGCAGATCAATTATGGTTGAATAATGATATGCTGCAAGCTGCTGCTGCTGTTCGTCAACATGGCCGCTGCTGCTGCTGTTTTGTGCTGCTGCTGATTTAAGAGATTTTCTTCTCTTTGAAAAACGATTCTTTCTTGTAAGATAATGGAAGAAAAAGGTCATTTTTAGTAAAAGTTGGAACTATATCTTCAACGAAAAAGAAATCAGGTGCAGATGAAAATTCCTCGGAACTCTGGTTTTGAATTTTGGTTTCACAATTGACTGAACTGCCCTTTTCATTTTCCCAATCACGATTCAGGAGTCGTCACGACTAGCATTCTGGTTAATATTTGTGTTACAAATGACAAGGCCTTTTAGCACCCTTTTAAACTGTTGGAAAAAAAACTTTTTGTCTTTTTAATTAAAAAAAAAAAGAACATACAATTATAAGAGAATTTTATTTAAATTTCACTCTCAGCTTATTCTTTGGAAATAAATGGCCATGAAAGAATTTAAAATATTTATGTAAAGAATAAACTTATAATAAAAAGAATAGTCTTATTATTTTTCCTTAAATACAATGCATAATGCTAAAAATATTCTCTTAGTTTGACCTAATCATGAAATTTAGTCCTAAATTTATACACTCTTTACCACTAACTTCTAGTGTATAAATATCTTGTTCACCAATATTTGGTGGCTCTCTCTATTTTTGATATCATCTCCCATTTCTAGGGATGGCAACCAAACCCAAACCCAGATCGGACCCGGTAAATTCGGTTCGGGTTCAACCTGCACCGGAACAATTTTTATGTGGAATCCGGATGAGTTTTTGAGAACCCACATACTTGCAAGTCCGGATCCAGGTTCGGGTGAACCCACATATCTGAAACCCAGATCCGTATATTATTTATTTTAATATTAATTTTTTAGAAATTATTAAATATAAATAAAAAAATGAAAAACAAAAAGCAACCCTAGTGCCAATTAGATCCTCTCTCAATCTCTCTCAACCGTTCCTCTCTCAATCTCTTACTCTCTCTTCAACTCTCCTATAATTTCTTTTCTTCATTTCAGATCCTTCGCGGCATGGTTGTCTTCGCGACCTGGCTATCATCACCTTCATGGTGCGGCTATGTTTGTTTCATCACTCATCTCATCTCTCACTCTATCGCGACCAGCAAAAGGGATTGAAATCCACCTCAATCGCGGTTGAGGTCGTTTCATTTTTTTTTCCTTTTTTTGCAGCAACTTAAGTACAGAATGGCATCATCTGATTAATAACTCCACTTCTTCTGTTATTATTAATCAACATTATCATCCAGAAGAGCCTCTGAATTTGAATTCTTTTGCGAGCTTTAGTGCTGAAAAAGCTCAACAGAGCAACGATTGCCCTATTTTTACTGACCCAGATTTGGTTCCAAGGGTATTCATTGACGCATGGTCTAATGCTAATGGAGTGTCAAATTGTGATGACCAGATCCACAATACAAATTCTGGTACCAAGAGTTCTGTCTCTTCAAGTAGGAATCTCTCACTTTCTCCTCTTAAGTCTTTCAATGGGAGGCAACAACACCATTGATGAGGAAATGGGTCAACTACAAATGGGGTTGGGCCTTGTGGAATTTAGTCTGTCTCTTCAAGTAGGAATCTCTCACTTTCTCCTCTTAAGTCTTTCAATGGGAGGCAACAACACCATTGATGAGGAAATGGTTCAACTACAAATGGGGTTGGGCCTTGTGGAATCTAGTCACGAGTACCATAATTGTGATACCAAACTTAAGTAAAGCAATTCGGGTTCAAAACCTGAAATCCGAAAACCCAAATTTTTCGGGGTTGAACCCAGACCGAACCCTGTTTGAAAAAATCGGATTTAAATGCGAGTCCAATAATCATAATTGTGTGTCCGGGTCTGGATCTAAAACGGCCAAACCCGAACCCGAACCCAAAACTTGTCATCCCTATTGAGGAGTTTACGGAGGTCAGGAAGTGTTTTAATGAGCTCCTCCATAGCCAAGAGGTTTTCTGGAAACAGAGATCAAGTGTTTTAATGAATTCTCGCTTCTTCCACGCTACGGCTTCTACAAGAAAGTGAAGGAATTCTATTACGACTCTCCGCAATGCTCAAGGAAAGTGGTTTACCACCTCGGCTGAAATAGATGGTTTAATTTCTAACTATTTCTCTAGATTATTTACTTCTGATGGGTGTCAAAATGATGAAATTTTAGATTGTGTGGAGACAAAAGTTACTGTTGAGCAAAACAATTTACTGCTAGAACCTTTTTCAGCTAATGAGGTTAAATGAGCCATTTTCAAAATGCATCTGGACAAATCGCCAGGACCCGACAGTATGAATCATGCCTTTTACCAAAGATTTTGGCTTAATGTTGGTGAGGATATGACTAAGGCTTGTTTACACTTTATTGCTACTTGCTCATTTCCTACGAGTTTAAATGACACCTCTATTGTGTTGATCCCCAAGAAACCAAAACCTGAGTCATTATCGGATATGCGGCCTATTGCTTTATGCAATGTTTTGTATAAGATTATAGCTAAAATGCTCTCAAATAGAATGAAGGCTATTCTAGGCTCTGTAGTGTCTGAATCTTAAAGTGCTTTTGTACCGAGTCAAGCCATAAAAGATAATATTTTTATATCATCTGAAATTATGCATTTTTTAAAGAGGAAACGGCAGGGAAAAGTTGGGGCAGCTGCTCTTAAAATCGATATGTCAAAGGCGTACGACCGAATTGAATGGGCATTTTTGGAAGCTGTGCTGCTTAGGCTGAGGTTTAATGCTAAATGGGTGACATTGATTATGCTATGTGTTTCTACAGTTCGGTATCATGTTATTCAGGATGGGAAGGAGGTTGGACCTATTGTTCCCAATAGAGGGCTTCGTCAAGGGGACCCATTGTCACCGCATTTATTCATTCTTTGTGCAGAGGGTCTAAGTGCTTTAATCCATAAGAATGAGCGTGCTGGTTTGATCCATGGGGTGCGAGTAGCTAGAGAAGCTCCTGTTGTATCTCATTTATTCTTCGCGAATGATTGTTTTCTATTTTTCAAGGCTAACCAAAGTGAAGCTCGTTTGGTTAAGCGCATCCTCGGGGTTTATGGTCATAGGTCAGGACAGATGGTGAATTTCAACAAATCCTCAATTTACTTTAGTTTGAATGTTAAGGAAGATGTAAAGGAGCATATTTGCCATATCTTGGAGGTTAATGCTACTATTAACCATGGCACTTATCTTGGTTTACCCTCTCTTATTGGCAGGAATAAAAAAGAAGTTTCAATTCTATTCGAGATAGGGTGTGGTAGAAGCTTCACGGTTGGAGTTTAAAGTTGTTGTCAGGAGCTGTTAAGGAAATTCTGTTAAAACCAATGGCTTAAGCTATCTCTAATTATGCTATGTAGGTTTATCTTTTGCCTCTTGATCTTTGCAAAGAACTCAAAACTATGATGAACTCATTCTAGTGGGGAAACAGATATAATGGTGGAGGTGGTATTCGCTGGATGAAATGGGAATTGTTGTGTAAGCCGAAGACCAATAGAGGAATTGGTTTAAAAAACCTACACGATTTTAATGTGGCAAAGTTAGGGAAACAAGTTTGGAAGCTTTTAATGAATCTGGAATCTCTTATTAGCCAAATATTCAAAGCTCGTTATTTCCCTCATACATATGTTCTAAAGGCTGCTTTAGGTCATAATCCAAGTTTTGTGTGGAGATCTTTAATGGCAGCTAAGCATATTATTGTTCGTGGCAGTAAGATCTAGGTTGGCAGTGGTCAAAACATTCTTATTGGGTCGAATCCTTGGCTTCCAGATGGAGGAAATGGTTTTAGTTCCATCAGCTTAAACGAAAGATTAGTAACAACACTTATCAACAATTTGATGGTCCCTGGGCAACGTAAATAGGACTATGATGCAATGGTAGATTTGTTTGATACTCGAGATAGGAATCTCATATTGCAAATCCCGCTTAGTTCTCGAAGGGACAAGGATGTGTGGTATTGGATGGCAGACCCCTATAGGTTGTATACCGTTCGCAGTTATTATAAAATGCTTAATAATTGTTCTATTGCCCCAACGTCTGGCATTTGGAGGAAAATTTGGAACTTGGAGCTGCCAAATAAAGTGAAGAACTTTCTTTGGCGAGCTGCAATGAATGTGCTTCCCACAATTGATAACCTTATTCGGAAGACAATCGAGGTAATACCTTTATGTTCTATTTGCAATCATCAAAATGAATCTGTTGTGCAAGCTTTGGTGAACTGTGCTTTTGCTCAAACATGTTGGCTGACTTCTTCTCTTGGGTTAGTTGGTCCTCAATCTTCTTTTCTTAATTGGTTGGAGCAAGTTTTTACTCGCTATAATAAAGAGATGTGTAATCTCGTTGCCATGATATGCTGGAGGATTTGGTATTGCAGGAATGCGAAGGTTTGGAATAACAAAGTTTGTAGTGTGCATCATGTCCTTAACACTGATGGGAATTATCTGTTTCAATGGCAAACTGCGAGGCAGCAATCTAGTGCCATCAATGCTACTTCTTTCCAAAGTTGTCATGGAGCAATTTATTGGATGACACCTCTTTCTAGGATGGCTTAAATGTAATGTTGATGCTGCAATATTTTCAGCTCAGGGGAAAGTCAGTTATGGAGGGGTCATTCGCAACTCTGATGGGATTTTTGTGGCAACATGTTGTGCGTGTGTTCTGGAAAGTTATGGTGCAAGGGATGCTGAAGCGCTTGGTGTGCGTGAGATTCTCAGCTAGATTAAACGGCGGCAATTGTCTTGTGTTGTTGTTGAAATTGATTGTTTTCAGGTTTTTAAAGCTCTCACAGAGAACTATTCTTCTCTCAATGGCTATAGCCTTATTCTTGATGATTGTAGAGCTTTAGCTAATTTTATAGAAGATATTGCTTTCTCTTTTGTTCGAAAGTCTGCGAACACCGCTGCCCATGTTGTTGCCTGGGTGAGAGATTCTTTGTCAGACTTTGGAGAGTGGAGTCATGTTCCACCTCCTTGGCTAATTGCTCCTCTGTACTCTTTGCATTTTAATGAAGTTTTCAGGTTTATTTAAAAAAAAAAGTTATTTTCTTTTGAAAAAGTGATGATAATACAAATTTAAATAAAACAAAGTCTATAAAACATCAACAAGAGAAATTTGGTTTACTTATTTCTATCAAAGGAAAGATGGAAGAATTTGTTAAAAATAAATTAATTATCATAAATATACAAGTTATTATCAGAATTAATACTCGTGGGATCATATAACTCAACTGACATTTTTTTTTTTCTAAAGTTCAAAATTTACAAGAGAATGTGCAATCCTGTAGGTTCAAAATGAAGATTTTACACAAAAAAAAACTCATGATATAATCATATTTTATTTAGAAATTCATTAATTCTACAAAAGTCGGCAGGTGCCATAGCACCCTCGAGTCTGAATGGGGCTCCGTAATCTTTTGGAAGAAGATACTGGTACACACGTAATCTTTTGGAAGAAGACCAGCCAGAAGGAAACAAACCCTCTGCTGGTAAAGGCTTATGAAGAGAAGTACAGCAGGAGAAAATATGGGCAGAAACCGACCATTCAATTTGATTTGGAACCGAACCATTGTCCACCCCCTAATTTTTACGGTTATTATAACTTTTTTTCCTTCCCCCCCCCCCAAGCATGGATCGTTAATTTCACAAGAAAATTGCATAAAATTAACCAAGTCCTTTCTAGCCTTTTTTTTTTTTTATCGAGAGGAAATGATCGTAACAGAGTAAAATTTTATTTATTTGCTCACTCACTCACTCACTCATGCGTCAATGTGAGTGCGTACATGGTGCCATGGCGGCTTGTTTACTTTAAACGCTAAAGCAGTCATTTCAATTACTTCAACAACATGTAGAGTTTGTCGAGTTATAACGTTAAATATTATTAATTGACTTTAAAATTTGAATTGTTGGATTAATAATGATAAATATTTATAATTTCAGTCGGTCAAAATTTTAACTTAAATACACACACGTGTGTGTATTTTCTGCAGCTGCAACATAAAGTAAAACCGATGAAAAATAACTGAACTTTCCTCTGCTATTTTTCCCCCAGAATGTTAAAGCAGTTATGTCAACCTCAAAACATCTTTTTATTTTCTTCGTTGATGATGGAAAGGAGCGGTCTGGCTGGGCTCCATTGGCCCCCTGTAAACCCGACGCTTACTTAACTGGATCGGGCCGAGGCTTTTATCCACACCCCTTTTTTAGTTTACTAAATAATCGAGTACCTGTTTGGTATTTAATTGGTATTTTTTAAAAATTAAATAATATTTTATAGTTGCTATGTTTTAAATTTATATGTCTGCTATTTATTTTCTATTTTAAATTTGAAAATAATAATGTATTCACTAAATACAATTGAGAAAGATAAAAATAATAAATATATATATTCAGTAATATTATTTTTAAAAATAATTTTTACTAAACATTTAAGTTATATTTATAGTTAAAAAGTAGTTGATTATACTATCAACAACGACAATGACGAAGCCGTAGCATCAGCAAAGACGGAGCAACAACAACAACAACAAGAACAAAGACGAGAAAACATGAGCCGATTTTGGACACGAAGAAAGAGCTGTAACGGTGAATTGCTGTTGAAAGACAACATTAAGCAGGGAGTTTAGAACTTGATCATCAGTTAAGTTTCGAAGTTTAGTTTGATTCAGTTGGAACAAGTCAAGTCTCGATTTGAAAACGAGAAAAGACAATCGGTGTATTATTTGTTCTATAATTTACTTTTTGAATCCGGCCCATCGAACGTGCAGTCGTATTACACCCGCACACCCAGAACAAAAATGAAAACAAACCCCACAAAAATGGCACCGGCCGGGCCCCTATTTTCTTACTCAAAGCCTTTTACAATCTTGTCACATCACCCTTCACAAAAGCAACTTCTGGGAGCCATGAACTTCTTTGTTAGGCTGAATACTAATATGACTCAATACCAATAGATTATTTAAATTGAATATAAAACCGAAGCCTAACTCCATTGATTAATTGATTAGAATGCGTGTGTTTAATTAATAAAACATTAAAAAAAATTATTCAAATTAAATAATTTTAAATATCTTTAGAATTATAGTGTAAAAAGTTTCAGAAGCAAAGATGGTAAGTACGATAATGAATGAAGGAAGCCGCTACAGATGAGCACGATGCCGTGATTGCCATTAACAAACATTTAGAAGTCATCACTTCTAAAAAAGCATAAACATGGGATTAAATCCTATTGCCATCCCTACACCATGCTAAAATTACAAAGTCCGAATGCAAAAACAGTCCTCAAATCCCCGCACATTACGTGTCACTCGATATGAAAATAATCGCATCAGCTATCAAAATATTAGGAAAATTTAAGCTATCCATACTTGTTTGGGTAAAAGGCATTACATTCAATTACTCAATTCGCAATGCAAACACAATCAGCCGTCGAACATATAGTCTGAACAAAATCATGAAATAAATGACCATTTCATATCATTATCCAGATGCAAAGACCATTCCATAAGTTCTCATCGAGAAACATAGAATTGAACAAACTCAGCAAGAAACCACAACTTGCAAGTCACCTATAATTCATGTCAACAATACACACATTACATTTCAGTGCCGATAATTGATAGCAACAAACCATCCAAGTTGAACTCAACAACAATTATATTTTATGCACATGTCAAATGCCTTCAACACACTAAAATTGAAGAACTATAACAAAGCAACAGCATTCTGATTACTACTCACAACCAAAGACACTATAGTTCATACCATTCAATAAGAAGCCATAGCAATATCAGATTGACTCCCATTCACAAATAACTTGAGCTGCAAAAGCATAAGAGTGGTATGAGATTTGAAATTCTACGTAAACTAGCTTAGCTGCTTGTCTACTCATGCTATTGAACCTTTGCTCCAAAATAACTACTTCTATTTCACCAATTGTATGTGAGATACATGGAACATAGGGTGATTGAAAACCAATATTTGTTAACTGCAAATACAGGGTACCCTGCATCACAAGTGCTCTGGGAAGTAAGAGTTAGGTAGCTCAGTGATTTTGAGAAATCTAATTAGATGGTCAGTTCTGTAAGGCTCAAATGACAGGAACATGGTCCTGATTCCTGAAGCATCAACTTCTGCTCCTGTATAAATTCTTATCTACAGACTCAATATGAAGAATGATTCCAAATCAACACACAATTACACTCAGATCACAAGACCAACAAAGAAGAGAAAAAAACACTACAAGTGCTAATATAATTTTCAGAAGTAAATAAAAATACCACAGGATTCTAATGCATTTGTCAACCATTGAGGCAATGATAATATTTAAAAATCATGACTGCAACTTGTCGTCCTTCTAGCCATAGAAATACTTCTCATGCGATAATGACCACCGAAAAAAAAAAAGAAAGAAAGAAAGAAAAAAGTGACAACGCAACACATGCAGGTAGTGTTAGGCTAAAAATCTTTTTTCATTCAATATTACGAAAGTTCAAAATAAAGAAATTTTGCATACAACATCCAAATAAAATAAACTTACACACAGAGAAGAAACAAGCTGGCATTCTTGACTGTAGAATTTAACAAAATACACTGCACTGCCCACAACATCATCAACACAAATAACCCATAGTCCAACAATCTCAGCATCTCAAGATTGCATGCTTTCAAACATTGAAAATCCTTTCGAACAACTGTTAGATCAACATGCTTTCAAACACAGTAAACCCATTTTCTCCTAGAAATGAAAATATCTAAGGCTATGGTTCTGCTGCTCAACATCCAAACACAGCATGCCCAATATTACACAACATGTTTACTATCCACCCACTTATATTTGACAGCCAGTCATTTTATTCACTCGCAACTATCACAAGACCTCTAGTTCAAACATACCCCCAATAAATCCAAACCTCCAAAACCAAAAATCAATTTCTTTCTCTTTTTTTCCACTTTAATATCCAGCGCGTGCGCCTTATTTGGAATCCCACACCCTTAAACCTTGTTAGGCCACGTAAACAAGACAATCAAATTGTTAAGTATACACCCACATTTACTTGTTAGCTAATCTTTATTTAGCTCCTATTCTGACATATACTCGGCCACGATACATTAAAAGACAAGGCAACACAAGAAACAACAAGCTTAAGCATTTATGACCCAAAATCAAAATTACCATAACATCACAATTATCACCACCATAATATTAATAAACATAAAGACAGACAATAACATCATGGCATTAAAGTCACAGTATAATACATTCACAAAGCCAAAAGGATGCAAAGAAAACATCAAACAACAAGAAGACATCTCTAAGCAACACAAAGCCATCATCATCATCATCATCATCATCATTATAACAACTCTTAAAACATTTATGTAAGAGCAAATAAATAACCACCAGCATTCACTTCTTGAGGCTACCTCGAATGCCAGGCTTCGGCTTCGAGCTTTCGGCAGCGACCCTAGCAGCATGAAGATTGACGAGACTAGCTTCATCAAAGGGTAATTTCGGGTGACGAGCGTCGTGATGAATCTGCATAGATTTTATGTCAGGCGCCGTGACTTTGCAGAGAGGGCACTCGTATTTCGCGTGGCCGCCCTTTTCTCGGCCGGTTCGGTCGGCCATACCCGCCTTGCCGCCGCCTCTGTTGGTTGTGGCTGCGTCCACCTTCATCGCTATCTCTTTCGCCGTGTGCTTCTTCGGCTTCGCCTTTCCGGTCATCGTGATCTTTGATGTTGAGGATCCGACGGCTGGGATTCGATAAAGGGTTTGGAGGAGGAGGAGGAGGAGGAGGAGGAGGAGGACGATGAGAAAAGAGAAAGGAAAAAAAACCCTACAGACTAAAGACTTGTGTCATACAGTGTGATTGCTTCGTTATATATATTTATCGTAAGCACACCCTCTAAATCTATATTATTTTTATAAAATTCAAATAAAGCAGACAATCAGATAATTAATTAATTAAATTCTTTTCATACTTAAGCTTCTTACCATATTCAACCATTAAAATTGTTTAAAAATAAATTAATTGGATCACTCTCTCAGATGAATGTACTAAAATATTTATAAAATTTTTGTTTCATAACAAAATTCAAAATTTTTAAATGATTTATTGATACTATTTTATTATTATAAATTATTGTGATACATTAACGTTATAATAATAAAATGATCCAATTAGACTTGTCTTAAAACAGTCTCACTAATGTTTTGGCTCCTGTCTCTTTCCTCCTGTTCATTTCTCTTTTCTCCCTCTTGCATGTACAGAAGCCTCCTTTATATTTCTTTTCTTTGTGTTATTTGTTTATTTATCCACTCAAATCTTTATAATTGTGGTGGTTCATTTGTCCAATCAAACAAGCAATCTTTAGTTGCTCAGGTATCCCTTTTTTTTTAGAATTGTGGTGGTTCTATATATCTTATTCTGTTTTGTGTGACATTGTATATAGTTTTCTTAGATCAGAGATTAAAATCCAGAGATTTCATGCTATAATTTGTTAATGTTTACAGAAAAACGATCTAGATAACAATTATAATGACCAAATTCATTAAAAAGAGGAATCTATGAAAGACCCAAGGGGATAACATGTAGAAATTAAATCACATATGTTTACGAAATTATTGGAAGAGATATTATTTATACGGTTTAGTTATGGTGGAGCTGCTCTACCTTAGAGTACTTCTAATAACCACATAATCATAATAATAATTTGTTATTTACTATTTATCACTTTGATCGTGCGGTTATAAGGTAATACTTCTTTATACGGTTGAGCATCTTACTTATAAAATTGTCTTTATTGGTTGTTGCAATAGCTGTCATCTTGATCTTCAATGTGAAAATACAATGGATTGACCAATTAGCTATTGTAATAGATTGTCTGTAAACAAATCTTGTATTTTTATGTATGTTATTACACCTAAGTTTGATGTTATGAACTGAAATTTTAATGTGTTCCAAAAATGATAAATCTTAGTGGTCAAGTATGCTCAAGATACCCAAGTCACAATAAAATAAAATAAATTAAAATAAAGAAAGATTTAATTGATTGATTGTCTAAACTTCAATTTTTGAATTTATAATTATTTTTAAATAATTTTGATGGTTAATTTTGGGACTTATGATGGAGTGCCACATGTCTAAAAAACAAAAACGAGAAAGTCAAAATACTTAAGAACCCTCTTTCTTGGGGAGAACCCATTAAATTTACCGTTTGAGGGCTTGGAGCCCTAGGGATGTAGAGAATACCCAAGGAAACACCAAATGGGAAATGAAGGAAAATGGAGACCACAGCTGACCTAGGCAATACTAGGTTTCAAGATTTTTCTTTTCCATCTCCAAGTTACCTCTTAGCCTTGGTGTGACAAGACCTCTACATTTGTGACAATCCATTCCATGAGCTAATAGGCTTTGCTCCAATTAATCAACTTTCTCTCCAAGCAAGTCAAATGGTTCTCTATCGGTGAAAGAGACATCACCTCAACCAGTGGTCCCAAGGAGATCAATATGTGTGAACAACCCCCAAGAATCAAAGAACACCTAATTTCCCTAAAGTACTTGAAATCTAAAAAAGGCCTACCATTTGTAACGTATTTTTAATCCCAAATAAACTCAAGAACCCACCAATTAAAAAAAACACACATGTGCAACCATGAGAATATCATAAAACTCCAACTTTTGTGTAAGACAAATATATCATTATGCCCTACATGAGGAGGAGCTAGACCAATAAGTCTTTCCCACATGGATTCAAAGACGTCATTGAAAGTATCTTCTTCTTGATAACTCATCTTCTTTATATCATTATTCTTTAGTCACTCTTCATTGTCAAACCAACTTAACTTGACCGTCAGAGTACTGTTGCCAACCGCCTCGGCGCAGACTTGTAACAATGTTTTCTTTTTGCAGGTCCTTAAAACACCTAGCCCATCATAAGTGTCTTGGGAAGAAGTTTTTATATTATTCCTTAATTGTCCTAGTAGACCAATCTTTTCTGATGTTTTAGCTCGTAAAAAATAGGCTAAAACAAGAAGCAAGGTAGCGATAGATACATCCTTAATTTGTCTATGTTGGCAATATTGTTATCGCTAGAGCTGATCAAGAAGAAATTATGCGACTAAAAGATTAGAGACTGCAAGAAAATTTGAGATTAGAGAGTTGGGACAACTTGGATACTTCCTAGGGATTGAGCCATTACGGTGGCTAGTCTGGAGATTGAGCCATTGAGGTGGCTGGAAAAAAAATATGGTCTTATTATTTCTCAAAGAATTGCTTAAAAATCTCGTATGTATCATCAAGCTCTAACCAGTTAGCCCAACATTCTCACTAAAAGTCTACCGAGTCAAGCTTTCTTCCTAATAACAAGCAGGCGAAGGGAATGCAAGATAATTTTATGTACCAACTTGAGGGGAATGTTGGAATAAACCTGCTTATACTTTTAAAATTTTAAATTACTCTTCTGTTGGATGTCTTTTATGATTGTACATATCAGTGATCTAATTAGGTTTTTCGCTCTTTAAGTTTTCTCTTTATTATGTTTGTAGCCTCTATAAGTATGTTTACTTTTATTATTTCAATAAAAGTGGACAATAATTCTCTTATAAAAAACAATTTGATTTTCAAATAATCAGATTTTTCTTAAAAGCAACGTTGAGAAGCATTCTTGAAATCTATTTATTAGAGAATCTAATTAAAGAAATTAAAGGAAATTAAAAGAAAAAACGCCATCAGTATTTTGTTTTGTCACCAGCATCGGGAATTGACTTTCTTTTTTTTTTTTTTTTTATAGAAGGAATTGTCTTTATGTTGACACAACCCATATTGATATTACAAATTTCATGATTAATTTAAATGAGTGGGGGTTTATAGGAGATTCTGGAGTAAATTAGAGGTAATGCACCTAATAAATGCTTGTATATTATGTATGCATTTATTTTAAAAAATCACTATTTAATTGTAATTATATCTAATTGAACTACACATTTCATATATGCATTAATTGGATATAGTTACTTTAACATACTGTAAAATTTCCAGGGGTTATGATAGTCTTCTCTCATTCTTGTGGTGTGCCAACTCTTACATTCCTATTTTGATGGCAACGATACCACACTTGTATAGATCACAAAATTGTTTACTATTTAGTATTGATGTAGGGTTAGTTTCCATCACTAAGATGATGATTGTTTTGTTAGCGACAGGATTTTATTAAAATTTCATTTAATTGAAAATCTACTCTTTTATGATAGTGAGTAAATAAATTTAATAGCTACTTAATTAGTATTTAATATTATTATTTTTTTTGAAACACGAATAGAAAAAAAATGCTATTTTTATTGGTAATCATTGTTAATAATATATAAAATACAACGAAACAAAAATTAAAAATATTTGTTTTAAAATAATTTGCTTTGTTTCATGACTTTATTAATATTTTAATATGAATTTTTTATGACATAAAAATCTTAATATTCCTTCTAGCAACTCTTTTAACTTCCCATAACTTCCAATAACTTCCAATATCTCATAAGAAGTTATAATCTATTTTCCATTTTTTTATTATTCATTTACTTCATGTTATGCTTATATAACTATAAAAGGCAAGCCATTATTTCATACAAACATGAAATGAACAAAATCATTCTATCATTTATTGTATATCTCATCTTTACTCTTTCTCATTTCTTTGCTTACTAATTGCTTTCCTAACAACTTTTTTTATAACCACCAGCAGCCCTTTATTTCTCCAAAACTCCCATTACTTTATAAGAATGTATGCTCCATAATCTATCCATTTATTATTCAGTTACATCGTATTGACATTATATAACTATAAAAAGAGAGTTAACTTGTGCTTCATTATCTATCCATTTGTTATTCATTTACACAATGTCAGGATTATACAATCATAAAAAAGAAAGTTCATCTTTTTTATTTTCTACAATAATAGAGTTGGCAAAAAGTCTGGACTCATTCAGACCTGTGGGTTTTATGCTAAGCCTACAGCGAATGAGTCTAGTCATGAATTGAAAATTTGAAAACGCACAGTGAATGAACCTAGATATGGGCTCATGAGAAAATCCGTACTTGACCCCTTTAAATTTTATAAATAAAATTTTTTATTTGATATATTATAGGCTTTAATTTTACAAATTTATATTTTGCATATTTGATTATTAGTGTTTCTTTTTTAAGTGTTTCTTTTTTTCCTATTTTAAAATTTATTAACAATTCATTTTAAAAATTTTAGCTAAGCCCATGGGTTTTAGGCCCAAGCTCGACCCATTAGGTATGGACGGGCTTTTGGAGGGCTCTAGCTTACTGTCAATAACTTGGGCATGGGCATATGCTTAAAAAATCCCAGTCCAAGCCCTTAATTTATCATCCCTACTTAATATGAATAAAATCAAGGGTTATTGTCAGTTTTTCCTCAGTTAAAATTAATATATATAAAATTATTCTCTTACTATTTTCATAGTAACCAATTATTCTTTGAGAGTATAATTTTACAGTATTACTTTTTCAAATATATTTTATTCATGCTTATTATAAATTAAATAATTCATGTCAATGGAATTTAAAATAAAAATTTAAGAACTAAAAATAAGAAAATATATATTTCGATTTGATAAAAAAACAATAATAAGATATTTTTCTTATAATTTTTGTTACTTTTTAAGTATTTTTCTAGTAATAAATATATATTCTATATTACCAAGATAAATTATCAATCAAATGGTCCATTTACACATCTTTTTTTTAAAAATTTTCGTACCACATAGGGATAATAAAAAAAAAAGTTTGGCCCAATCTGGCTCTCAAAGGACCCAGTCTAAGCCCGCAGGCTTTAGGCCCAGCCAACTTCTTGAGGTCTTGGGCATAGCTTAAAACTTTTAAAATCCATTATGAATGGGCTAGTTAGCCTGAGCTTTATAATTCATAAATTAAAAAAAATAAAATAAAAATCAAATTGAAAAAAAAAAGAGAACAAAATGCCAAATTTAACAAATGGCCATGCCTGGTCCCTGCAATGGGCCAGGGATACTCATGGTTGCGGGTGTGTGTCGTCTGCGATTATTATTATTATTATTCTAGATTTTGCCCACAGATTCATTCAATCTTTTAAAATAATAGTTATTAGTAACAACTTGGAAAAATGTTAATTATTAATTATATCACAAAATAGTAAAGTTTCTAGAACATCTGGTATAATACTTTTTGTATAAACTCATTTGGAAACATCTTTTTATACGCAGATATGATGACAATTCTGCAATAACTTAATAACATCTTATCATGCGTATCATTTTTCTTAAAAAAAAATAAAATAAAATTATAGTTACTTTAAATACAATTGGAGTTGGAGTAGTTTTTAATTATCCAGTGCACATGGAGGTGCTTGGAACTTATAAATTACAGATTTGAACAATTTACATTTTTCTGTGCTAGCGCAAAAGAAAATTTCTATAATTTAAATTTGGACCTTATAAGTATCCACAACTAAAATTTTGTGTGTAATTAAAGGATGATGAAGAAAATGACCCATAAATATTTTGTTTTTAATATTAGTATTTGTGGTTTATTATAAAATTGTGTTCTTATTATTTTGTGTATTACACTATTAATTTATTATGTATCAAATAATTATTTTTAATTTAATTATTTTTTCTATTTTATTTTTATTAAAAATTTATATAAAAATTTCATAGAAACCCAGGCCTAATCTAGCCCAATGGAGGCTTACTTCAAGTCTGATTTGTCTAAATTTGAATAAACGTTTAAAAAATGTTTGAATCTGTCACCAATAATATAAAATTGGGCATAGTTTGAAAAAGTCAAACCCAAGCCAGTAATTTACTTTTCTAGTATCATAGAGGTTTTTAGATATTATAAAAATTGTAACCGAATAAGTACCATATATTAATTTTAATAGAGGAAAAATTAGTAATCTCCTAAAATTAATCTATGATCTTTTGGGTTTCTTCTTTCCTCTCTTTCCTTTCTTTATTTCATCACCGTGTTGCTTGCTAATTGCGCTTCTAAAACTTTGAAATAAATTTGAATTATCTATAATAAAACAAAATAATATAATTTATCCATTTCGGTCATTTCAATTTACATGACTGGATTAGTGTTATCAAACAGACAACCTAAAAAACAATTTGATAAGTGATTATGTTATAACCTAAATTAATAAAACATATAATTTAGATTTATTTGGAAGGCTAATGTTGTATGAAAGTAAATGAGTTGTAAAATGCAATTATACAGATGAGATGAGCCAATTTTAAATTTAAAAGTTAAAAAGAAAATAAGGGATAGAGAGGGAAAACGAGGGGAAAAAAATCATTTGGTAACTAATTTTAAAATAATAATAATTATTTTTTTAAACATTAACCTCACATAATATGGAGGCAGGTACAATGATATTTATCAGTAATTGAAGGGGCTGAGTAAAATTACCCAAAGATCTAATGTTAAAAATTTCACATAGAACATAAAATTTGGGGGGGTGGGGAATTAAGTGTACAACAAATCTCTATGTATTGTAGAACAAAACTACAGAATATGGGGGTAAGCTACAGAACAATGAAATAAAAGAATGTAAATTGATATTTGGACAGAAGCAATTTATAAGCAATTTGAGGATAAAACAATTAATATAAACTATGGTCAAATGAATTATGTAAAAAAGATGTGTATGAGAAAACCAAAATAAGTAGATTGCTGAAGCTTCATGCTAAATTGGAGACACTTGGGGCAGCTTCTGTAGATTTTCTTCTCTGTAAAGAAGCCGTCTTTTCTTTGAACCGTATCCTTGATATTGATAGATAATGCTGTATAGGCACTGCCTCAGGCACATGACATTGAATGTCTCCATAAACTTCAGATCAGTATCCCTGGATTTCAAGCCGGCAAAATGCCGGTACTCCTCAAACACAGAAGACAAGCACCAATTCTGCAATTTTCTCAAGCAACCAACAAGACAACCCGTCCGATGCTGAAGTAAAAGCAAGAGGATAGAACATTAGAAAAATGCTGACATTACAAACGTTGGCTAAACTCATAAAGCTACGAGTTTGTTAAAATGCCTTATTAATTGCAATCAAAAGGAGACCTAAAAACCAAATCTCACCAGAAATGCATTCAGATGAAGATTGTAATGCAAACAAATAAAATATAAATAGTAATAGTCTGCATTCAATAAAGAATATTTGTAGCTTTCTACATAAAAAGGGGAGAGCAAATGTGCAAATGGATTGAACTGAACAAATGACTAACTTCCTTTTACTTTTCAATTTAAAGGCGTTATCTAGACTATCCATTCCAATCAACTTTAAAAAAGACCACTAGTGGAATAAAGATAAGATGACAGAAATGCCAGAGAAGATCATGTTTTTCATTGGACTAATTTCAAAATAAGAAGCACATAAATTCAAACAATTAGTGAACAACAAATGATTAAAATGTTGAATGGAGTCGATTGTAGTTCATGTAATCCATAAGAACAAAATGGCTCCCACCTTGTCCCCTTTAACAAAATAGCTGAGAGTTAAATTAGCTTTCTAGATGCATTGCAAGACCTGAAGATGGGTTAATATACTAAAAATGTATCCAATAACAAAATGATAATGACTGGCTAATCGATCCAACAGCATGAAAAAAAGCCAGTCTTATTCAAATAGCAACGACGGCGACATGTGCATTAAATGATAAAATTAGGCAATCACTCAACATACCTTTCCGCGTTTGCAATGGATCAAAACTGGATGATTTCTTACATCTAAAAACACAGACAAAAAAGAATATAATTAAGATATATATTTATATATACATATATAAAAATGAAAAGAAGGGCAAAATTAAAGATTCTCATAGAATATAGAGCTAACTATCTAGGAAACTATGTCAGTACCAATTAAGATTTTCAGAGCCTCCATGATAGTACCCTTGGGAATTGATACAGGGGGCTCCTGTAGATGCATACAGAAATTATGAAAAAAATAAATAACATACAATTCTTCATTAGACAACCCCATCATAAGTTGCCGAATAATATATAAATTTACTTCGAAGCTATTTGCTAATTTCATTCTACACAGGGCTTTGAGAGAAAAGCAAAAACTGTACCGTTTTGCCTTCAATTCCAAAGTGGAAGAGCCGAATGTTCTGAGCAGCAAGAAACTTTAAATTTTCTTCTGGATAAGGCTCTGGACACAAATATCTGCTCAAAATTTGACAAATTTAAATCTTGAGAAAAATATAATTATGAATTATAAAGAAATTAGAAACAATTAATAAAAATAATAATGAAGAGAAAAATTTTACATGATGGATCGTAGATTTAGGGTTTGAAGGAAAGGGAAATTGGAGGATTGAGGAAAGCTGGATCGATAAATGCCTTCTTCAACCATTGAGAAATTCGGCGGCGGCACCAAAACGCCGTCGCTTTGCTTGTCTCCTTCCGTTATCACACACATCGACGCTTCTCGTCTCGTCTCTTCTCTTCTCTTCTCTTCTCTTCTGGTCTCTTCTTCTCCTAAAACTCAAATGGAGGATCAAAGAATTAGGATTCTAGAAAGAAGAGAAAGAGGGAGATCAGGACTCGGAAGCGAGGAGGAAGAGGAAAAACGGCGTCGTTTAAGAAGGGGCACAAGTTTGTTAGGATTCAGATTCTCTGTGGGGTCCGAATCCGAAATTGGGAGTTAGAAATCGAAAAGCCGGTGGTTTTATAACAGGATAAAATTATTTATTTATTTAAAGTAAAAATTATTTATTTATTTATTATCTAAATAGGAGGCGGCGTAAAAGGAGGGAAAAGGGGGAACTGGGGTTGGGCTAGTGGTTTTTTTGGACTTTAGAATTGATTGGTCAATTTTGGGATTATTTTAAAGAATTTGAAAAAATTAATTAATCAAACAAATGAATAAATAATTTTTGAAGTAGTCTTTTAGTCGTAGGTTCAAAATTCAAATGTAGACTTGGACTTGTTTTGTTTTCCCATTTTAGAATGTTCCATGAATCATTTTGATTCCGACACGTGTTGCTTTCTCAATCTCTTCCCTTCCTTCGCTTTTCCTTTCTTATAATATATCAATCATAATTACGTTCGAGTACCTATGGTTTCACGTTCCCTCAAATTAGGATAAATTTAATTCATTTGTATCAGATTGATACAATCTCCTCCTCCTTGTCAATCGTGGTCACTCGAGATTTTCAAGTTAGGTAATAGATTAGGTTTATTTCACCAGATTTCCCAACCGCATTTTTAAAGATGGGGATATTTCCACCCTATTATTTGTGTAAACACACCCTATTTTCAAAGTATATTAACAATAAATTCACATTATCTATAGTAAATACAAATCAATAAAAGTATTTATATGATTAATCAATTAAATCATTCTTATATTTTTTTTCTTACTTTGGTTTTTTAACCCCCTTTTTTTACTATCAGAGTTGCTTTAATATAAGTTTTATTTAATTATTTTACCTTTATGAAATAAAATAACCCAATTACCTAAAGGAATATGTATTATTGTATCTAATTCTTTAGATATTTAATATTGTGACTTACAATCTAACTTTTTAAATGAAGCCTAATAATTTTTTAATAATTTTCATTAAATAACATAAATTTGACATGTTGATAATTCAATTAAAGGTTAGTAATCATACTAATAAAGTGGCATTGACTAATTAGAAACAATGAATTTTTTATAATATGAAGTTTTTGTTTTTATTTTCTAGAGGTGGATGGATTTATAGAATTTATGGGGTAGAAATATCACCACCCCATGTTTAATTGGTAATAATTAAAAAAAATATCGAATAGAAAATTTAAGTTAGAAGTTGTTAATTTTATCTCAATCTATTCTCATTTCTTATTCTCTATTCCATCTCATTCTAGTCATAGAGCCTATGGTTACTTTAGTCTAATTAAGTCTACGAAAAAAAGATTTAATTTTATAATTGATTTCAGTGTGAATGAAGAAATTTCAAACTAAAAAATAAGAACTCATTGTCTAACTATTTAATTGAATTTTCAAAGAAACCGCTTATTAAATCTCTAAATTGTAGTTTATAATATTAAGTTTTGACCATAACAATTTCATTAGAGGAATGGATTTAATACAAATGGATAACTATATTGTTGCATGAGAAATCATAAAAGTTGAGGGATTTAAATGTTATCTCCTTTTTTAGTATACGGATTTAAGTGTTATTGTCTCTTTCTTTTACTGCACGGCAAGGTTGAATTGTAAGTTCATTAGGGTTTAGAATTACTCGTAAAATGTACACGGTTTCAGTTAACAAGATGATGGCATACGTCTGAAGGAAAAATTGTTTTGACCCATTTGCTTTTAAATTGTAAAATCAAACTTTTTTACAATTTTTGTAATGCTTTGCCATTATTTTTCCAATGGATGTGGAATTAAGGCTTAGGCCGTGGAATTTTCGGTGTATGATTATGGTTTATGATGGTTTTATGAATTGGGTTTGATTGGGCATAATGAATTATGGTTTAAAGTGTTTGTGATTTGGCTATTAATGAATTAGGGTTTAGGATATTTATAAATTTGGGTTACAATCTTGTAAATCAAAACTATAAAATTCGATTCCTTTAGGCCATGTTCGGTTGTAAGAAAGGAGGAGAGAGGAGAGGAGAAAAGAGAAAAAGAGGAAAAGAGAGGAGGAAGAAGGAAATGAGAAGAAAAGAATAGAGAGTTTAATTTCCTTTATTCAGTTTAAAATAAAATTAGTAGAGGAAATGAATTTTATAATTTTTCATTTGAATAAATTTACCCTTGTATTAGATTTTTAATATTTATTATTAAATTAATTATAAAACTACAGATATGTTTAACTATTTTAAAATTAACCTCAAAGTTAATGTTTTATTCTCAATGTCCTAACTACATTTATAGTGTTTTTGCTTATTATCGTCAAAAATGTTTTTACCAATTATTATCCAAATGCTTTCATCAAATGTATTTTGTTTTCAAAATAAGAAACATTAATATTATTTCAAAAATAGCTCATAATATTATTACAAAAATAGTAAATTTCAAATGCTCAAATGAAATAATAAAAAATATTTAATCAAATTTCAAAATATGACTGTAACGTCTTCAAATTTCAAAGACATTTTAAAATATGAAAAAACAAAAACATAATAAAAAAAGGGAAAATATCCACCGTCCACCTATTTTTTACACATTTTTCAAAAATACACAATTCCTTCATTTTTTGGCTGGAATCCACTTAAAGTTACATTTTTTTTCACTTTTCCACTTCCGTTTGGAATCCGTTAAGAAAACTAACGGAAACTTTAAAAAATGACCATTTTACCCCCAAAACGAAAATTATAATTTCACCCTAAAAAATGCCAAAAATAATAAGATTTAATGATGAATATCATTATTGGTACGTTAATGAAGTACAAAAAAATCTTAACTACTAGAGATTATAACGCAATGAATAATAAAACTTTATTTATCTTAAATTCAATTGATGGTTTATGAGATTTGGCTATTTTTAATATTACTGTTATAATTTAGCATTCTAATTACCGACATATTTTTTTAAAAAAACATGCATTTGATGGTTGTGGAATTAATTTCTTTATTGACCGATAGGGAAAATTATTAGATTTAATCTGATTATTTTTTATAATTTTTAAGGTGAAATTGTAATTTTCGTTTTGGGGCTAAAATGGTCATTTTTTAAAGTTTCCATTAGTTTTCTTAACGGATTCCAAACGGAAGTGGAAAAGTGAAAAAAAATGTAATTTTAGGTGTATTCTAGCCAAAAAATGAAGGAATTGTGTATTTTTGAAAAAGGTGTAAAAAATAGGTGGACGGTGGATATTTTCCCATAAAAAAATACTTATTCAAATTTCAAGTGCTCAAATGAGTTAAACTAGACATTAATAAACCATAACATTTAAGCATGGGTTAAATTTCCCCATTAAGAAAAAGTTTAACCCATGCTTCTCTACCTCATCACAAAGACTATAAGAAACATTAAGTGCCGCACTATAATGAGCAATTTGGGTGGTGGCTTTAAGTCGTTCTACCGTTGTAAGACCACTAATGTTTTTCAACTCTTCAATCTATCCTACTTGTTTGTCATTGATTTCTTTTCCCATAACTCGACTCATGACATTAGAAGAGTCTTTCATTTGTGTAATGATAAGAGTTGTTAACTCTTTAAGTTCTCCAAACTCTTTTGAATCTTCATTTCTTCTCCTTCTTCTTGATGCGCTGTTTGAAGTTTTTGGACGCTTCTGTGAAGCAAGTGAGAAAGACACAATATCATCAACATCATCTCTCACATTCTGGACATTCAAATTTTCTCATTGAGCTTCATTGTTCGTTTTTGTCATCTTAAGTTCCTCCAACACATTTGTAGGAGCTTCAACATTTTTTTTCCAATTGTATGGTCTTTACCATAAATCATACATGAGTGCTCATAATATGGGAAAACTTTATTCTTGAAGTTTGTTGTTCTTTATGACTATATAACAAAAGATAAAATAGTGGAAAACAACAATAACAAACATTAGAACTAGCAAGTATAACATTAGCAATCAATGAGTAAAAAGTAAAAAAACAGAGAGTTAAAACAATAATAGCAACAACAACAGTAAGTCAAACAGTAGTAACCAGCAAGTATAACATTAGTTTTATTATAGACTTATAATATTAAGCAAGCTTAATTGCATTTAATTAAGTAAAATAGCTATAAAACAACAAGAACAATAAGTAAATATTAAAAATAATAGTAACCAGCAAGTAAAAAAAAGTAAAACAGAAGTAAATAGAAAAAAAACAAAAAATAACAACATATGGCAAGTGAAACAATGGCTGAAACAACAAAAATAGCAATTGAAACAACAAAAAATAGCAAAAGTAACAAGTAAAACAACAAAAAAAGCAAAAAAAGTACTAACCAACAAGTATAACAATAAAGACACCAAGTAAATAACTGAAAACAGCAAAAAAAGTAGTAACCAACAAGTATAACGGTAAAAACAACAAAACACATAAAAAAAAGTAGTAACCAGCAAGTATAACAATAAACATCTCATTTATGAGTCGGAATTGTATCTTTAAAGTCTTTATGCGAGATTTAATGTGTGGTTTTGTTTTTGTACCATATCCATGTAGTTTTGTTTCCAAAGTAGTCTCAAGAGTCTTCATGTAGCCACTTTTAAAGTTATTGTCAGCATAAATTTCCCATCATGATACAAGTTTAAAAGAGACTCCACGAGCTTAATATCTTCTTCTGAGGTCCAAAATCTTGACTTTGGAGGTTGTGATGCTATTTAAATATTAAAACAAAACAAAACAATAAAAATATAGTCAATTAGGTGCAAAACAATAGCAAACAATATTTTTAATTTGCATAACCAGAGCATTAAGTAACCAACTTATGCACATGCATAGACATAAAAAAGTCAATGCATATACATAAAAATTGCACCAATATCAAACAAAATAAACTCAAATTAAATTACAAGTGGTAATAAAATAAATCATCTGTGTCACATTCAAAATAATATTGTCAATAAAGTTTCTAAAGTCTCAACATATACTAAAGTACAACAAATTCTATAAAAAAAAATAAATATTACATCCATTTTCCATGTCATCTATCTATCTGTTGTCCACTAATTATACATATGTTGAGCTAAGTTTGCCCTTCATTTATTCCACTTTTCCGAAGTTTTGATACTCGATATTTAGCTTCTAAGTGATTCGATCCCAGTTACAACATCAAATGACTCCTCAAAAGGATTACATGGCATCTCCTCCTAATAAAATTGTGCAACAAGCAACATGCCATGATAATCATATTCTAAGTCTTAATAGGATAAAATGAAGGACTCCCAAGAATTGCCCATCAGTTTTTCAACATGCCAAAGCATCTTTCAATAACGTTCTTAGCAGATGAATGCTTTATGTTAAAAAATTCTTGTGGGTTAGTAGGTTGGTCATTTTTCTTCCAATTATTGAGGTGGTATCGTTGTCCATGATAAGGAGCAAGAAATCCTACACTATTAGCATACCCAACATCCACTAGATAGTAACAACCTATATAATTAAGAAATATTAAGTTTTAACTAACTAAAGTTACATACTGAACAACTTATTTACTTCTAGTACATGACTTACCATTTGGGACATTCAAAAACCATTTGTTTGTCGTATAGCCTCACGAAAGACTCTACCATTAGTAGCTGAACCTTCCCAACCAACTAAAACGTAAATGAATTGCATATCTTGAGAATATACTCCTAAAACATTAGTGGCAATTTCCCCTTTTTGATTCTAATACCTAGGTTTATCTGTCAGGCACCCTCACTCTAATATATGTTCCATCTAATGCTCCTAAACAATTCCATTATCAATGTGAAAGAAAAAAAATGTTAATTATTTACATCATACAACATATTTAGCATATAAGAAAAATAAATATAACAATGATATACCTTAAATCATTTCCATCTCTCATCAATGTCATTTTCTGAAACTAGCTGAGGCTTTTTCAATAATTCTCCATGGAGTCGTATGATAGAATGCAATACATTGTGAAAATACTTACTAATAGTGTTTCTTGATCTAAAAAATTTAAACCTCATCACCCTTTTTTTCACATGATGTTCTACTATATGTAAAAACATGGCAACTTGCTCATCGACTAATAAATGTTTTGCTGATTTTAACCCCCCATTCATTTCAAGCCTAGTGCATATATTTGTAAATACATGCCTATCCATTCTAAGTTGAGCTATGCAAGTTGCATCACTATCATAAGCTAATTGGTGAACAATTGTTTTCTATTTGTGAAGAAATCAAGCACATACATTTCACATCTTAATGATTTTTCTTGATTATTTCTCTAAACATATTGTATAAACTTCACTAAGCAAATAACTACTTGCATAGTCTGAAACTAGTCCATAAATGTAGCCATTTCTTTTTTTTTTTTTAAATTGTCTCTCAGTTAAGCTTAAGTCATCCAATAATGCAACATCAAAATGAAATCAAAGTTATACATTTTGAATCAGATGATTGTTGGTAAGGGAGATAGGCAAAACAACAGATTTTTATTCACCAAAAAAAAAAAAAACCAAGCATCTACTAACACTTAGAAATGCCACTGCTACAATAAATAATGCATCCGCTAAAAGTGAAACTTTAAACCTTAAAGCGAAACATGACCTTTTCATGGTGTGGAATCCAAATTTCCATACTCTTCAATACATAAATCAAATTCCTCAAATATTAGAAATTGGGTGTAGAACGTAATTTAATTCCCAATTCACTTTTACCAATTAAACAAAGGAACTTATGGAGGAAATGGAAAATCTCTCCTCTCTAGCGTTATTTTCTAGCAATCGAACATGGCTTTATAGTTTAGGAAATAAATTATTTTATAGAGATATTTTTAGAAAATTACATTTATTTCTCATCCAGACCTATTTCTATTTAGATAAAAGTTACAAAAATTTACATTTTCTATTTAAATTAAATGTTTGAAAATCAAACATAAGTTATAAAAAAACAAAGAAGTAAATTTAAAAAATGTCTTTAATTAATAAAATTCAGACTTTAGATATTTAACAAACAATCTTTACTATATAAAAAGATAAGACTAGGTGTTGGTTTGCATTTGAACATGTAGAATTTGTTCAACAAATCTTCTATGTATTTTTCTTGACCAAAAAAAAAAAAGATTTTTTTTCCTTTGGCTTGCTTCACTTGAGTACTAAGAAAATACTTCATTAAGCTCAAGTTTTTCATCTCGAATTCATCCAACATATAATTTTTTTAAACTCTTCCACCACTTTCAAATTAGTGTCGCAATAATTAGATCATCAACATAGAAGCAAACAATAAGAAAATCAATACCTTCCTTTTTAACATAGAGAGAAGGTTCTCTTGAGCTTCTATCAAATCTATTTTTAATAAAGTATCTATCAATTCTACTATTCTATGTTCGAAGGGCTTGTTTGAAGCTATATAAGGCTTTTCGAAGTTGATAAACTTTGTTTTCTTTACCTTCCACTTCATATCCTTTGGGATGCTCAACATAGACCTCTTCTTCAATTTCCATCATTCAAAAATGCAGATTTTACATCTAGCTTAAACATATTCAATTCCATCTGGACTACCAAGGCAAGAACAATTTGAATAGTGTATGTTCATGCTACGAGAGCAAAAGTTTCTGTAAAATCAACTCCAAATCATTGAGAGTAGCTTTTGTAACAAGCCGAAACTTATACTTTTGAAATGAACCATTTTCATTGTACTTGATTTTGAAGTTCTATTTAAGCCTAAATGTTTCTTTTCCTTTTGGAAAATTAACCAGCTCCCAAGTTTTATTTTTCACAATGGTGGCCATTTCCTCATTCATCACATTAATTTAATCTTAATTTCTTGAAGCCTCCTTAAAGTTTTGAGGCTCACAAGAAAATAAAGTAAGTTCATATGACTTACAAATTTCTCTCAATGACTTTATCTTCCTTAGAGGGTTTTCATCATCTGAAGAACCATCTATTGCTGAATTTTGAGAATTTTTTTCTAAATTATTTTGCTATGAAGAATCTGGTGGAGATGTAGGAGATTAAAAAAAGTTAACCGCCAAGCTAATGCCTCATTAAATACTACATCTGTAGGAATAACAAGCTTATTTGTTGTGGGAATCAACAATCCATACCCTTTTGACACGTCACTATAGCCAACAAACAAATATTTCTCATCTTTTTTATTAACTTCTCTCTATTTGAGCTGGAATAAGAGCATGATCAATATTCCCAAAAATCTTCAAGTGATCAATAGTTGGCTTTTGGTTATGCCAAGCTTCAAATGAAGTTTTGTCTTTGACAGCTTTTGTAGGAGAACTATTGAGAAAGTACACAACTATATGACATGGCTCTACCCAGAAGTTGTTAGGGATGCCTTTGCTTTTTAACATGCTTCTTGCTATCTCTACAATGGTACCATTTTTCTGTTTTGCCACTTTGTTTTGCTGTGGACTTCAGCTAACAGTAAACTACCTTTAAATCCCATTATCCCTACAATAATTCATGAATGAGATGTAGATAAATTAACCATCTTGATCAATTCTCAAGGTCTTTATTTTACATCCACTTTACCTTTCCGCAAGAGCTTTAAGAAAAATCGAGAAAGCTTTTGATTTTTCATTCAAAGACTAATTGGAAAGACTGATTTAAGGATGGGGAATTAGGATAGGTACACCAAATAAATCTACATCATCCTTGTATAATCATCAACAAAAAGAATAAAATATTTCTTATTATTGAGAGAGAGAGAGAGAGAGAGAGAGAGAGAGAGAGAGAGAGAGAGAGAGAGAGAGTCCTCGTAGGACCAAAAATATTAGCATGCGCCAACTCGATAGAGCTTTGGCTCTCCATGAAGTTTTAGAAAATGGAAGTCTACGGATTTTTCCATATATACAACCCTCACAAACGTTTTCATGTCTTCCAACATCAGATAAACCAATCACCAGTTCTTTTGCTTTAACAGATTCAACCCTTTATAGTTTAAATAGCCATATTTGAGATGCGATAAATATGATAAATTTTCATTTTCATTTTTTAGAGCAACATTCTTATCAAGTGCCATAACAATAGGAAAAATATTATTCTTTGACATTTCAATAATGGCCACTATGCGATTTTAGTTTTATTAATAATTTTGAATTTTTCATCATCAAAATAAATTGAAAAACCCTTTTGAATTAGGTGCCCTGCACTCAAGAGATTTTGAGTTAAATTTGGAACATAAAAAAATCCGAAATAAGCTTTTTGCTACATCCCTCTATATGGACAACAATAGTGCTTTTTCCCACAGCTTTTTGCATCTTTCCGTCTTTAAGCTTCACTTGCAAATTAAAACTTTGGTCAATGCTAATGAAAATGTCACATTCTCTAGTCACATGGTTACTACAACCATTATCTGAGTACCACAAATTTTGTGATTCATGTTCAACATCTTTACTTGAATAAAACAAGTAACCTTCATCACTTTTGTTTGTAATATTTGCCTTTTTTTTAATTTTGATACCAGCAATTCCTTTAAGAATGGTTAGGAATGCGACATCTTGCATTTATAACAACAATCTTTTATTCATGATTAGATCGGTTACAAATAATGCATTGAGAATCTAAATTTTGTTGTGAGTTCCCTCTGTCATTTTTTCCGCTTGTTGCGGTTTTTGTTCAATTCTCTTTGCCTTTTGTCACATTTTCCATTTCTTTAAGACAAGCCTTTGTTCTTCTAGTCTTTCTTGTCGCTTCTATTTTGATTTGGATTATCAGTCTTGGACTGAAAAGCTTGCTCTCTGGGTTGACTTGAAGAAGGATTGATTCTTTGCTCATGAGGCCGTAATGATCCCGACAAATCTAAAAAAGTCATCTCAGATAGATCCCTTGATTCTTCAATGGTTGTTTTGTAGGATCAAACTTTGAATGAAGACTTCTCAACACCTTTTGATTCACCTTCTTGTCTTTAGTTGTGTCCCCACAACCTTTAATCCGGTTCACAATCTCAGTAACTATGTTGCAAAAATCCTGAACTCCTTCACAATCTTTCATTAATAAATTATAGAACTCTTTCCACAAAGTCTGCAACTTGATAATGACTGCCTTTTCATGACCTTGAAATTAGTCTTATAGAATTTTCTAAGCAATTTTAGCCTTTTTGACACCAAAAACTTTGGAAAAAATTGACTTACTAACACTTTGCTGGATATATCAAAGTGTTGTGGCATTTCTCTATATGTTTTCTTTGTATTGTTGTTGATGTGAGTCCAATATGAAGAACTCCCATATTCTGATGGTTTAGCTTATCTATCTTTTTAACAACATCCTATAAATTTTGGGAGAGAAAAAAGGTTTTCATTTGACTACCCCAATATTCAAAATGAACCCCTTCAAATATTATTGGAATTTGATTGGGAGCATATGAAAATTATGTGGGTAGTGTATTTGACGTCATTTTGAGGGTGTTTTGGAAAAGCTCTGATGCCAAATTTGTTGGGTATAAGTGGAAGTATAGAAAAAATTTTATTTAGGAACAGAGATTGTTGCTGAAAAAATGCTTTTAACTTCATTGCTTAACTTTTCTCAGCTATTTTTTTAGTACAACTAGAGTTCATATTTATATGCAGTAAACAAAACTCTAGAGATTACATTAATCATGTTTTAGATTTCTCAAGCCACGTTGAAAGCATAAATTCTAACCTTTAATTCATGTTGAAAACAAGCCATAGAACCCTTCAAACTTCTTGTTCAATTTACTAGATTACTAATTACTTACATCTCAACAAATACAACCATCGTATCCTCACTTGATGCTTTTGTCCAACCATACCAGCTCCCCAGATTCATGATCAAAAACCATATACGAATTTTCTTCTTGAAAGGTGAGCTTGAAATATTGTGTTTCTCCAATCTTTTCAGGATCAAGCTCTTTGGTTTAGTCTTCATTAAAACTCCTTCAAAGTTTCTTACATGAACCATGAGCTTTGCAATTACCTGAAGAGCCAACATTGGCTTGTTTTATCTTAAGTGTGACAAAGTTAAGATCCAGCTCTTTGGAGAAGTCCTTGTGTGCATGGAAGAAATAGAACTGTGACAATAATAGACCTCTCTTATTCTTCACTTTGTGTATTTTATCCAACCATACCATCACTGCAAATACAAGACTGAAAAACATATTTGCATTTTCTACTTCGAAGGTGAGCTCTAAATCTTGTCTCTTCAATCTCCTTAAAGATCAAGCTTTGTGGTTTAGTCTTCACTTATACTCCTTTAGAGTCTTTAGTTACATGAGCTTGGTAATTACGTAAAGAGTCAACATTTCTTAGTTTCCTCTTAACTGCGAGCGAGCCGTAGCATAATTCTATAGTGATTGAAGGACTGAAATGGTTCACATCAAGTTGTTTAAAGTCATACCTAAAACCCTTTCGGATTTTCTATGATGTGGTGCGCCTGTCCTACACTACTTTTTCTCGCTCTTTCGTTAGTACTATAACTGCATATTCTAAAGGATAAAGTTTAGAATACATCAGAGATACCACGTCGGTCATATAACAAGTAAATGATACTATAACATTTGTGCATTTATTTTGAAAAACCATCATACAAGTAGTGGTTATATATATCAAATTTAATTACACATGTCATGCATGCATCAATTGGTTGTAATACATCATAGGTATTTTACAATTTCTCAGAGAGGAGATACTATGTTCAACTTTGATTTTATTTTATATAATATTATAAAAATTAAAAAAAATATATATTTATTTAATATGCAAGCTGATTGGTACATACTTATATGGCTCATAGCTTATTTATTTTTTACTGAAGTAATTAGTAAGTGAATTTGTATTTAACACGCCTTTTGACAATTTTGGAAGTAATTAAAAAGAGTCTCTTTTAATGCAAAAAATCCTTTTGACAATTTTGGAAGTCATTGTCAAACACGCCTCAGGATTTCCAAACGAGGATAATACAAAGGTGAGAGTGAGATGTCAAAATAACATGATTACAAAAGAGCAAATTCTTTTATGTCGTGAAGCTTCAATCGTGCATACAACCACCATATCGAAACTTTAATTCTAGAATATATTTATACATGCAACGACATATATAGAAAAGAAACTCAATATGATTTCAGTGATGGTTATACAAGTTTAAATATTTAAGATCTATTATTAGCTAGCTAATTAAGTGGAATCCTTAACAAGATCTGCATCGGCTTGAGCAGCCATGGAAAGCTCAAATTGCCTCAAAGAAACAGAAGGGAGATGAGGAAGAAGCTCTGGGGCAATCAGATCTTCCCAGCCTTTGACTGGATTATTTGTAGTTGCAGAACCATCAATTCCTATATGTGTTACATGCTTCACGTCTGTTGGAAACCCTATTTCAATATCATTCTCCAGTTCTTCATCAATCTCCTTGTACACTACAAGATAACATGATTTAAAAAAAAAACCAAAAACAATTAATCAAAAAAGAGATAATTACCTATTTTTATTGAATGAAGATCAGTTTATTCATGTAATTAATGAAAAAAAACAAATTTACTATCGACA
This sequence comes from Citrus trifoliata, assembly GCA_018350135.1. Classification (NCBI taxonomy): domain Eukaryota; kingdom Viridiplantae; phylum Streptophyta; class Magnoliopsida; order Sapindales; family Rutaceae; genus Citrus; species Citrus trifoliata. Next base: position 16,276,229 of record CM031389.1, on the reverse strand, counting down.
ACCCCCAAGGGTGTGGGCTAGTGATTTTCAAATAAATTTATTTAGCAAATTACCTGGATTCAAATCTTTGGGGAGATAAAAGGTTAAAAATATATACAGCTTTGCCTACCCCTTACCTTTAAAAGAAAAAAAAATTACAATCAACAATAATTTGTTTTTTAACAATGTTTTTAATCATGTTAATCTTATCATTAACAATATGCATGATATACTGTAAAGTTTTAGGTATATAACAAATTAAAAAAAACAAGAAACTTCGATTAGTTTAACTATAAAAATATCTCAAAAATAAAAACTAAAGCTTAGTTAATTAGGAAGTAGATAAATAAATAAAACATCAGTTAAGATGAGTTCGTCCACCACAATATTTTTTTTTTTGTAAATATAAAATCTGCACAGTTTTTCTTTAAAAAAAAATACAAAAATTGTATTTATCTGTTAGTCAAAAATCATAATATATATATATAAAACATTTTTCTTTTAAACAAAGTAGTCACTAAGAACGAATCATCATTGTGACACAAATAATGAACGAATACATTCTAATCGATCAGTAGAGATGGTTTCTAAGTTGCCAGCATCAAAATCAGCATTTTGCATGAAAAAATTAGTTAAAAACATTAGAGATCGCAAAGAAAAATGAATGAAAATTTATTGTATCTCAATTTAAGTTTTAAATTAAGCTTACCAAATAATTGAGAGAAGCTTTTGAAGCTTTTAAACAGCCTGTGGAAGCCAGTAGAGATATCAGGCTTTGACAACCTAAATGAACTCTTCATGCTTTCATTACTTGATAAACTTTCTTCGTCCTCTTCTCGATTTCCTTCTCCAAAAAAAAATTAAACAAACCCCATCAATGCATGCAGCATGCAGAAGTGCTTTCGTGAAAATTAGAAATAAGAGTTAACAAGTACCTGTTCCAGAAGTGCTTTTGTGATTATCAGCTGACGGTGGCTTTGATCTTCGAGATTGTTGCCGCTGTTGTTGTCGTTGAACAGCAACATCAATGCTTGATTCAGAGACACACCCAGCCGAGAATGGAAGAAGAACAAATCTTTCCATTCTGTCTCTCATTTTTTTGTTCTATTTTCTCTTAATGCTTTTAGTGGCAGCCAAAAACGAACAATTAATAAAAATAAAAGGCTAGAAGGAATCGAGAGAGAGAGAGAGAAAGAGTGGATGTGGATCAATGAGTTGTTGAGGGAAATGCAAAATTAGTTTGTTATAATGGTTGGATCATGGCTTTGTTATCAAGTTACAATTATATTACGTATATAAAGTCAAATCTACACACACGATGATCATCATCATTGTGATTTGTTAGTTTGGTAGATGTAGAGGGAGAGGGTAATGCTTTTGGATACATCAAACTAGGGGATATTATTCATCGACGTGTAATTATTTCAGTGTTAAATATAGGATTGTTTTAAAAATTAATCTATTTAAAATAACAATAATGATTCCCTCAAGTTGTAGCTCGGTTGGTCGTGAATACGTTTAACGTCCGCAAACTGCAGTAACCCGAGACTAAAAGTTTAAAATAAAAGAAGGCGACAAAAATTGGTGTTTAGTATGTGAGGTTTATTATTCCCATTCATTTTTTTTAAAAATTTTTTTTTTTAACAATCAACTGTGATTTGGTAATATTATTGATTAAGAGGGTATGATTAATACGTGCTATGACTCATGTTTGAAGCTACCTTTCCAAGTTCTCAATACATTCCACTTTTTGGCTCACTTCTGGTCTTTCTTGTCTTATGGTTCACCGATAAAGCTTGTTGTTTGAGTCCTCATTTGACGTAATGGGATATGTTAGGATCACTTATTAATACTATTTTTGAGCTTTGATTAATCAGTTTAAATTTTTTAGATCAACTGAATTTCTTTAACAGTTAATGTAACACAGACCAAGTGAGTTTCTCTAACAATCTAATGTTGGAGAATATTAATTATTAAATATATTTCAGACTAATTAATTGTGTATATTCAAACATATATTGCTTAAATTATAGCTCACACTAGGAGAAAATTTTGATTTTAACCTTCTTGTATATGATCTTGAGCATGAAAATATACCTCAATCAATTGATTGATAAGTATGTTTGATCCTAAGCATAAAGTTTTTCTTAATGGGTGCTTTATATACACAAAACTGGCATAAACATGAACTTCTTTAAAGAATAGTGAAGTTTAACCTGATAGCAAAGCCAGCTAACCCACGTATAAATTTAAGACACGCAGTCACATGAATTAGGTAGAACTGCAATTTTAAGCCTAGTGATGAAATGCCTGCCAAATAAACTTTTTCCAATTCAAGACTCTACAAAGTGGGCTCCCCCTACACTCACTTGCCTCTCTTATACAATAAGCTACCATTTTTTTTTTCTTTTTTAATCTTTATACGATTTTTTTTTTTTTCGATTTTGTTTTGCTTACTTCATCATTTCAACTATACCTAACTTGAAGTAGTGCATCCCAAGCGATCCATTAAATTCTACAAAAACTTTATATGAGCTTTGGGTGATAAGGACCAAATTCAACATTTCTTCATTCTAAAGAAGTACGAGACAATGATTGAAGGTTGAATTAACAGATACTTTATTTTTATTTTTTTTCTTCTTCTTGGGGACAAAGATATTTCTGTTTAATAGAATGAATCATAACAAAATTCTCATAATTACTTGACCATTAGAGGCTCATAATTCGCTGAGGCAAATACCTCAAGTAATTGATTGATGAATATACAATACCTAATCAGAAAACAGACAATTCTTTAACAGAAACCACTGGCAATTTTCATAATAACTTTTGAATACTAGCTTGTTGTAAAGAAACACTCAAATGAGTACTTAAGACATACTCAAATATAATGAATGAAACTTTAGTGATCAGTCACTGTATATATTCTCATCAAGCACATTGTCCTCCAACTTATACAAATCCCTTTGTAGGGATTCTATTTTTCCCCTCTTTTTCTTAATGGGTTAATTTCCATTTATCCGTAAATGAAAAATGATGAATTTTCTTTAGAATTTAGTTATGTTAGAACCGCTCTACGGTGAACTATTTTATAATAATCACACGATCAAAGTTATAACGTATTTTTTTTTCTATTATCACTTTACATGTGTGACTATAAGTTGTGCTCTACCTTAAAACAACTCCAAAATAGCAATGGTCATTTTTTTTAATTTACCCTTTAAACTATTGAAAACATCAACAGACCTCTATTTATCATTCAAAAAGTTAAGCTAAATGGCAGTTGCATTGATGAGATTCTTCACCAATTTTTTTTTCTTTTTAATGATAAATGGGGACCGGATTGAATTTTTTCAATAGGTTAAGATTGAAATGTGTCAATTTATCAAGAGGACAATCTGAAATTTACCCTTTTCTTAATATTGATTTCTATCCTCGGAGGGTTTTACATAGACTTTTGATCAGATTTTGATAAGTCATATCCTTAAGTCTTCTTATCTTCTGTTTCCTTGTTAATTTGTAATTCTAGAAATTTGAAATCCCCATTGTCATTGTAATCTTTAAATTTCAGAGTACAATAAATTTTCTAAATTGTTATCGGGTATGCAAAAAGTCATTTAAAATTATAGATTGTGCCAAGTCCAACCACCATAATTCATAAACCATGAATAAACAAGTTATTGTGAATCTTCATATTTGACTCGCAAATTTTCTTGCACAGATTGTTTCATTTCTTTAAATTTCTACATGAGATTAGTAGTTTGCTTTCTGAAAAGGAAACAAGCAAGCAACACAAAAGGTACTGCTTGCAAAAACTTTTAAAATCCATCAAATATACTTGGGTTGGTGATACTTTCAAGTTGAGATATTCAAGTCCTTCTCCAAAAAAAAAAAAAATTTATCACTAATTGTACAAAGAATAAGAAAAACTGGTGCTTAATTAATTATCATAAAAGATTTTTCAGTGTTTATCATTACAAAATTGAAAAAGAGAGCGTAGACACTCTAAAAGAATGAGGTTAGGCTACGATTTCAAACTTACAGGGGAGGGTAAAAGTATGAAGACAAGGAAAAGCAAAGGAAGAGCAAGCCTCCTATTGTAGCAACCGTACGTTGCGAAATCTTTGACGCCAGCATGCTCCCGCCCACCACGGCCAGTGATGTACAGATTGTGTGTCCTATTGTGGCCCCAACTGCAACTCCAACGGCATTTTTGTGTGTTGCCAACTGAAGAAACAGAAATTATCATGTATACATGACTATAAATATGGTACAAGAATAATATGATGCGGGACATTGAGGTTCGTGCTATTGTCATATAGTTTCTACAAACATCAATATTCTATCAGCTGCATACCATTCATGAAGATTCTCACACTCAATTAATAAAGAACAAGAATGAACCAAACCGGCCTTAATTACAAGGAAATACACAGTAGACCTTACCCAAAAAATTGATAGTGTTGAAACTAAGAAAAGGTGTCTTAATTTTTGCAATAATACAACTCCGACTATACAGTGCTTTACAGAGACTCATCAGAAACTCGCATACAGTAAGAAGCGAACATGTAATCAACTAACTGGAAAAATATGGTCATACACATGCATATACATATACATACATACATATATATATAAATTTCTGGTCTGAAATTTTAAAATGCGAGAAAGTCCTGAAAAACGCTTAAACCGTGTGATTTATGTGCTTTAAGTTTTAAACATTTTAAACCCACGCTTTGAAACTTTCCTGGACTTTCCCGCACTTTAAAATCCCAAACCAAAAAACCAACTATCTATTAGTAGTTTTCTGGTTTGGAATTTTAAAGTGCGAGAAAGTCCGGAAAAATGCGCTTTAAGTTTTAAGCCTCTTAAACCACACGTTTTAAAACTTCCTCGAACTATCTTGCACTTTGAAATCCCAGACCAAAAAACTATTCTCTCTCTCCATACATACATACATACATATATATATATACACATACATACACACACACACACACACACACACACATATATATATGAAAATATTTCCAATTGCAAATGGTGTATAAGTCACTTCTACCATTACGGAAGGTTAATAAGGATCAAATAATTGCAGCACTATATAATACTAATACATAGCGGTCTCCACAGGACAAAGATACAGAGTGAATTTAAAACTCAACAGCACTATTATGATAAAAGAAAAGGAATCAAGAAAAGAAAATATAAACTTACAGCAATTGTGGCTATCTGGCTACGATCTCCCCACTCTGCCAGAAATGTCAAAATAAATGACTGCAAAATAATAACAGGTGCTTAGCTGAAATAACAATCATAAAATTGAAGTGAACTACCATAACAATGTCACAAACAATAAAAGCAGGGAAATTGTACCAATACAAGCACAGAGTTTTAAGTGAATTACTAAAGCCAACCTCCAGAAATATGGGGGTACAGAATCTTGAGAAGAAACGGCGGAAGGTTGTCTTCCCTTGCCCTGACTCAAGTTTCTCCTCCACCTGAATATTTGAATGACAAAAGAGCATTCAAGTTATGCATGGTATAAGTATGAGGGGTAAAAAAAGAAAAGGATCAGAAAGCCAATTAGTGCATGAATAAGAACAGTAATAATATGGTGCCATAACAGCAGAAAAAAATAATAAAAAAATAAAATAGAACAATAAAAAATGAGCTAAAAATAACAAACACAAGTAGATTACCGAATATTAGCAGACTGATTAACACATGTCACTTCTGTCTATTTAAATATGTTATGCAGCAAGAAATTTCTGTATGAGCTTAGGTTTATGTAAGTACCACAGTAAAAGGTTTAACTAACACCAAACATTTTTAGTTATTTAAAGACAAATAAGACTTGCAATCATGGTTTAAGTTAATTTACCACTGGAAACAAACAAGCATCTTGGCCTCTCAATACCTTAACCAAAGCTAAAACTTTGGCTTTCCAACTAAGAAGTCAGGTATTCAAAACCTTGAAGTCGCAACCTAGAAATTTTAGCCCAGAAGTGCCTTAATTACAGGGTCCAACAGTAGTCTCCAGTTTAAAGCTTGGTCAATTTACAAAGGTTGAGAGATTTCAGAGTATCTAGTGTGTGTGTGTTTGTGAAAATAAGAATGTATACTGCTGCAGCTACACACAACAATCACCAACTCTGCACAGCAATCCATATTATATTAAACTTTTTTGCCTTCTTCAGTTAAATGAAATTAACTTTGAAAGCTGAAACTGGCTTAGACCGCAGCAAAAACATACCTCCTCCATTTCTTTCTTCTGACCTGATTTTGGATCTGACATCCAAGCTATGTATAGTAACCGCAGCCCAAAAAATGCATACAGAACTGCACACAAAAGGACACAAGATGCATGGATCATGTTAAACTGTCTAATTCATATTTAGCTCATATTGTCCAACATCAAAATGAAATAGGATGAAATTCGGCCAAGACAAAATGCAACACAAAATTTAGAAGTCAGAAGAGCGAACCAAAGTTGGTAGGGGCATTCCTCACTAGTTTTCATTTTCCTATGTGAACCAGCGCCATTGTGCTCAAGCACAAAGCTTTATACTTCCAGGGTCTACCATAAAGGGACATCAGGACATGATACATACAATTTGCTTTAATGGTTAGTAAGCATTGGATATTGAACCTAAATATCTCACTAAAATGAAATCAGACTAATGAGGATAAATCCACTGGTCCATTGACATGTTTGATTTGACCCGCATCAGAACTCAGGCCAGATCAATGATAGCACCAAATCATCTGATAGCTCAAATATCTCAAAATTCTGATCATAACATCTTCCTATATTAATTACATTTCAATAAATCATCTGCAAGCGCCAAATTTCAGCACTAGAAAATTTCATACATACTACACAGTATATTTGGTAAGGCAATGTTCCATCAGTTGTAGTAAGAGAAATTTCGAATTTCTTTTCCAGGTAATTGCATTATTATCTCCACAAACATTATGGGGCATATAGGGACTGATTGAAGGCAGTTTAGATAACGCAACCATTTATCTTGCACGAAATGTTTCCCATTCAAAAAGGAAATAACTTCCAAACATAACAAATAATTATTTACTTATAGTTTTTCAATGTTTGACTGGCAAAAGCAGATTTTGCTTTCTATTTTTTAAGTCGCTCAAACGAGCAACTGAGTCACTCTCTCATTATCAATGTGGCACGTGTTCCAAGCACCCTTTTCTATGTTTATTCACAGCACCAAACATGTTCTGTCTCTTATTTTTAAGCTGACTCAAACATCACCTAATTCTTTTCAAAGTTGACTACATCCATGCTACATGTCCACTTCAATTAATTCTACAATATTGTGCCTTCAAATATAAATGTTTTTGAATACTCCTCAGCTTTCAATATACTTCAGATACTAAAAATCAATCTTATAGTTAACTCATGTCTATCAATGATTTGTTTGAAACTGTCACTAATCTAATTTGTAATTCTACGAGTCAATGAGAGAATTAGGATATGACACTGTCCTTTATATCCATATAAAAAGTAGAATTCGCATAAAGAAAACTATTCAGTTCATAATTCAAAAATGACTTTCCAAAATTTATAATCTGTTGAATGGTTATGAAAGATATTTTTAAAAGTTTAAAGTTGAATTAAATAATTATTTTAGATTTAAAAGAAAATAAAAAAGAGAAAAAGAGAAAAATATACAAAAACTTTTTATGTAAAATTTAGTCTTATAATCAACCAATTAGCTTTCAAAGTTTATTAATATGTAATTTGATGATTATTCAAACATAATTTCAAAGAATTTTTTTTTAATGACAATTAACAAATATAGATGAAATACCTTCCAAATTCTTTGCAAGAGTGTTCAATAAGCTTTATATTTTAAGGGAAAATATTGTAAAATTAAATGAAGTTAACATGTGGCTTGGGTGTTGGTGTAATTATTTTGAAAATTTTGGATGATGTTCAAGTGAAATAGCAAATTGAATAGAAGAGACAAAAGACATGTTTTGTGCTGTGAATTAACAAAGAAAAAGTGCAGTGCGACATGTCTTGAACTGAGAATGAGAGAGTGGATCCTAGCCCTCCTATTTTTTTACATGATTTCTACCACTAACAGACCACTCCAAGGGTATGAACAAGCAATAACTATGTAATGCCTCTAATTTCACATTTTATGTCCCAATACCCATTCTGCTTCATCTCTGCCTTTGTCTTACTTATGTGAAGTACAAACAAAAATTCAAGGCAAAAACACTGTTAAACAAATTCAATTTCGAGCCTCAAAATGTAACAGACAAGATAGACACTATCAGCCAAATGTGTGTACCAATTCACAAATCTTAATCTTGGCAAAAAACCTAAGTACCCATATTTTTAATCGTACCCATTTTAGGTTTTGCCAAAAACCACCAGCTAAGACTCGGTTATGGCTCTCAGTGCGAGAAAATACAACTCACAGGAAACCAAATCTAAAAGACATACCTTAACAGTGGCCGAAATCTTCTCTTCCTTCAGTCAAAGAACTCTTCGCTTCCTTTTGCAATTTTGCAAGCCTCAAGTCTTTGCAAATGTTGATTTTTTATTAACTTCCCCTCAATAATTGGTCCTTCTTTTACATTATTTCTAGCATTTTAAGTATACTCTCCTTCACCATGGATGCTTCATCTCACATCCATCATTGCTAATAACTCTTCTATATAGACAGAACACATAACTTAAAAGATCTAGACTGCACGAGGGATTTCCTAATGTTCAATTATTTGAAGTTTTACAAATTTATAAAAGAAAATAAAACCTCAACTAAATAACCTAGTCAGATAGATGTTTTATCCCATTCAATTTAGCTGGTAAGTCCCCTTCACGAAAAGCCATAGATCACAGATGGTTAAACAGAATTGCCTCCTCGATTGGCTAATAAATTCAATAACTACTAAACAACAAACAACTATGCTGATAAGTAACATCATATAAAAGAAAACTACATCAAACAAATTACAATATAGAAAGTAGTTCAAAGAAAAAGAGAATTGGAAAAAAAAAAAGGACAAAAAGAAAACAGGAATCTAATACCGCCATACAGAGACCAATAACAGAATTACATAACCAATATTGATTCCTGCATATCTATAAAACAAAAGCACACAAAAGCAACATAACATATAGAGTGTATAAAGGCAACACGGAAGAAGCATAAAGCTACAGATAGCTAAGTAAAAGGGTTAGGGGAAGAGAGGAATAAAGAAAATATATACCTGTAGCAGCACTATTTGTATGCTTCCTTGATATCAAGTTCGGCACAATCCTACCTAGTCCAGTAGAAAGTACCTAATTGAAATGCACAACAATTTTAACCTTGAAAACATCAAGTATAAATGAAAAGGGCATGCCGCGCAAAAGCATTGCATTATCAAAAACAAAAATGATCTGGGTAAAAGAAAGTATAACATACAATACTTCAGCCACCAAATCAGAGAGGGCTGACTTACAGTCATAACAAACAGAGCAGAGAGTGCACCCGACAAAACGGTTGACTTGGGATGACGCATTGCCATAAGTGCTGCTATTATGAAAGTCTCATCTCCAATCTAATATCACAAACCCCCCAAAGATTCATTAGGCAGTACATAGCAAACAGATTAGTCTTAAATATTATTCCCCCCCCCCCCCCCCCCCACGGCCCCCAACCAAAAAATCAAACATACCACATGAATATAAGTGGCGAATTCAGAAAGAAGCAACGCATTCATAAAAGATTAGGAAATGTGAAAGCACAAACCTCACTAACAATAATCATCGAAAAACTTGCAATGAATGCATCAAAAACTCCAAGACCCGAGTCGATATTCAAAGGGATCGTACCGAGTTCATTCTCAAGGTCTTGCGATAAAATCTGTCAAAGAAACCCATTTAATCAAACAAAATTAAAGAAACTCATTAACGTATCCTAATCGAACAAAGAAGCTAACCAAGCCACGGCGGCCGAGATCTTTAGCAGATCGAGATGGGTCTTCATTATCGGATTCAAAAAGGGCGTCCTGAGCAGCGATGGCAGAAAGAGCGGAGAAGATGGAAAGGGCGACGAAGAGAAAGCGGACGGGGTTTGAAACCAAACCCATGTCGTAAATTTAGAGAGAATTGGAGGGAAATAAGCGGATCTGCGAGAGAGAAAAAGAGAGACCTTGCCGAAGCGCCAAGATCTCTGCAGTGGCAGTGCGGGAGGGAGAGGGGGGCTTATATATGAAATGGGTGCATTTGCCGAGGATTTGACCACGAATTTTAAAAAAATTAAAAAATGCTTCGATTTTCAAAGGAAAGTAAGACGAAAGTGGAGTTCTAAAAATTTAAAATGTGCAAGATCCAATCCCATTTGAATGAGTGATGCTATTAGCACCCCTCTCTTTTACTTTTCGAAACCCTCTTTTTTTAATATTCTATTTAACTCTTAAAATATGAAAATAACCTTTATTTGTTGTTTATCCTCAATTAACCGCATGAGCAACTCTCCTCTCTCATTTCAACCCTTTTCAACTTTTTATGCAGCTTGTTTTCGTGAATAAACCCTAATGAGCGATTCTTTCTATCCCATTCCATTTGGAAAGAAAAAAAAAAAATGTGTGCAGAAAGTTTGATTGGCCCCTAACATGTGGAAAAAAAAATTGTTAATAAGTGAGGAAAACTTATCTTAAATTAAATTATTATTTTTTTAATTAACTTCATTTTATTGTTTGTATAAGAGTTTGTGCTAGAGAAAGATATCGAGAGCAAAATCATATGCGACTTCAATCTGGTAAGTTTTTATTTTTAATGCTATCTATCTATCTATATATATATATATATATATATAAAGTTGGGACTTGAGGAGGTGATGTGGCATCACCATTTCACTTCTTTGTATATTTTTTATTATCTAATAAATAGAGAATTTTCTTTAAATTTGACTTTTTATTTTCTCATAATTAATTTGATTATATTTAACTCATTTAATAAATAGTAACTTTATTAATATATATCATTCCTCATCTTTTTATATTTTCTATTATCTAAAATATTTAAAAATTGGTAAATATTCTTTGTACTTTTTTTCTCTTTCTATTTAAATTTAACAATATGTAATCATTAATAAGTCTTTTGAAACATTTATTTATTTTATTATGTTAGCAATTAAACTTTAGTGGCTTAAAATACATGAATTAATTAACATAGGAAGAGAGGTTCTTTCATTTTCCTTCAACAATGCCACTAAGGCCTAATTTTAATACCATAATCCCATATTTAATTATGCAACCTTTTGTTGAGTGTCTTTTGGCTTCTTCAAAATTTATTATGCTATCAATTAACTTTAGTGCCTTAAAATACATTACCTAATTAACATAGGAAGAGAGGTTCTTTCATCTTCCCTTAACCTCATCTTTTTATATTCTCTATTATCTAAAATATCTTAACTATTGGTGGATATTCTTTGTACAATTTCTTCCTCTTTCTATTTAAATCCAACAATATGTAACCATTAATAATAATTAATTATAAGTCTTTTGAAATATTTATTTATTTTAGGGATATTATCATTTTACTACCAAAGTTTTACTGACATATCATGTCAGTAACAAGGTTTGCCGAAAAGTGCATTTTACTACCAAAGTTTTGCGCCGTTATCAATTCACTACCGTTCCGTTAACAACGTTAAAAATTTACTGATGTCATAAGGGCATCAAAGACATTTCCAGCTGTAAGAGTAAAATTGTCTATTAATTTGATAGATAAATTATCATTTTACTACTAAGTTTTTAGGAGAATTATCATTTTACTACCAAAGTTTTAGGGAAATTATCATTTTACTACCAAACTCTTAGGGGTAAAATCGACTTTTAACTCAATTTCCGTTAAACATTAACTTTTTCTTAACGAAATGGTAGTGAATTGATAATGACAAAAAATTTTGGTAGTAAAATGCACTTTTCCGCAAACTTTGGTACTGACATGATATGTCAGTAAAACTTTAGTAGTAAAATGATAATTTCCCTTTATTTTATTATGCTAGCAATTAAACTTTAGTTGCTTAAAATTAATGAATTAATTAACATAGGAAGAGAGGTTCTTTCATCTTCCCTCAACAATGCCACTAGGGCTTAATTTTAATGTCATAATCTCATATTTAATTATGCAACCTTTTGTTGAGTGCCTTTTGGTTTCTTCAAATTTTATTATGCTATCAATTAAACTTTAGTACCTTAAAATATATCAACTAATTAACATAGGAAGAGAGATTCTTTCATCTTCCCTCAACCTTATCTTTTTATATTTTCTATTATCTAAAATATCTAAAATATTAGTGGATATTCTTTGTACACGTTTCTTCCTCTTTCTATTTAAATCCAACAATATGTAACCATTAATAATAATTAATTATAAGTATTTTGAAGCATTCATTTATTTTATTATGCTAGCAATTAAACTTTAGTGGCTTAAAATACATGAATTAATTAATATAGGAAGAGATGTTCTTTCAACTTCCCTCAACAATACCTCTAGTGCCTAATTTCAATGTCATAATCATATATTTAATTATGCAACTTTTTGTTGAGTGTCTTTTGGCTCCTTTAAATTTTATTATGCTAGCAATTAAACTTTATTGGCTTAAAAAACATCAATAAATTAACATAAGAAGATAGGTTATTTAATCTTCCCTCAACAATACCACTAGAGCCTAATTTTAATGGCATTATCTCATATTTAATTATGCAACCTTTTGTTTAGTGTCTTTTAGCTTCTTCAAGCTCTCTAAACACTAAATATTTCAGATTTGTTATGTTTAGGGTTTATTTATTTATTTAATCAACACCCTCTTTAGAAAAATACTTGTATTTTTATTATTTGATTTATTTAAATTTTTGGTATTATGTGCTTCATGGAGTACTCTTTTCTTCATGAGTTAAACAATGATAAAGATAGTTGGATGATAAGGGTTAAACTTTGTAGGATATGAGAGTCTACTAATACTAAAAAAATGGAGAATTGATTAGTGGTGATATGATTTTTATTGATGAAAAAGTTGTATAAAAAATTCATTCTTCCATTGTTTTCTCTAATTTTTTTCCCAATTGTTTCACACTTAATGTAGTATGTGTTTTTTTTTTCGTAGGAAAATCTAATGCATACAACAATCAGGAAAACTTTAGTGACAAGGTTTAAGCACATGTTGAGTGAGAGTTCTTTGTACAATGTCAAGAATTTGAAAGTTGTTTCAACTACAGGAGAGTACAGACCACTTTCAAATCAGTATAAGATTATTTTCTTAGTTATAACTTCTCTTAAGAGGTTAGAAGAAGGAACTGTCAAGATTCCGATTAATGGATTTCAATTCGTATCTCCAAATTTGATTGATTTGCGTGTGAATGATAATACAATTTTCTCAGGTTTTTTTTAATTATTAATGTTTGTTAATCTTTAAGTGTATATTAGACATTATTAATTCTTATGTTTTAACATGTTTATGTTATTTTTCCATAATATTACAGATGTTATCGGAAGTTTATATAGTGTAGGTGATATTGAGATCGTTGGAGATGGTTGGAAAAAAAGAGATATAAAAATTCTAACGAATTAGTAAGTTGAATATAATTAAGAAAACTTTGACTTTATATTTTTTAGTTATTTATGTTATTTTTTAGTAATTGGTTCTCTTTCCATTATTAACTTTTGTTAATTTTTATGGATAGTTCGGTAACAACGAAGATTACTTTATGGGGAAAGTTAGGGGAGATGTTTGATCCAAACTTGTACAAGAAAGACGAGGGTCCTTGTATTGTGATAGTAACTTCTACAACCATTAAAAAATTTCAAGGTGATTATTTTATTTAGATCCCACTAATTAACATTTTCAAATGTAATGTGGCTATTTTAATATTATACACAAATTTAGATTTTGTTCAAGTTTCGTTTTATGTTACATTTGCTCTAAACATGTGAGGTTAATTTCTCAGCCACAGGTGCAAGCAAAATCTACATAAATCTTCAAATAGATTATGTAGCATCATTAATTGAAAGATTTTCCATCGTCTCCAACGTTGTGCAAGTTATTGAAAGTTTGAATGTGAATAAGATTACTTTTGGGGAAGAGATGTTCCTTAACATGATGAGCATTAAAGAACTGTTAGAGGCTGATTAGAGTTCTCAAGTGAAGGTGATTTTTATATTTTTTTTCCTTCTCATCCATTTGTGTTATTTGTTCCTAAATATTGGAATGTCCTTATTATTTTTGTAAATATTTATTGTTTAATTGTAGGAATATATTGTTACCGTGTGGGGCAAGATTAGTGAAATAGACAACTCCTTTGGATGGTACTATGTTTCGTGCAAAACATGCATAAAAAATGTCATACCTACAAATGGTATTTATGTGTGGCACTTGCAAAAAGGAATGTGACTATCCTCTTGTGATGTAAGAAAAATAATAATATTTTTTAAATTGCTTATTATGTTAGTTTTTCATTCTAATTCATTATTCTAATGTAGGTACAAAATACATATAAAAGTCATGGATAAAACGACAGAGACAACTTTTGTCTTATTCAATCATGTAGCTGAGAAGTTACTTGATGCATCAACCCACAAGTTGTCTAATAGACTACCTTTATATAGTAAGGATGTCCCTAGAGAAATTCAAAGCCTTTGTGGAAAAGATTTTGTTTACAAACTGAAATTGAATGATTACAATTTGAAAGAGGAACTTGAGAATTTTACTGTGTCAAAGCTTTTCACCCCTGATGAGAAATTTGAGCTAGAACAAGAATTAAAGAAGGACAAAAAGGTATTATCTACCAATGCTAGGTTCAATTTGTAGGCAATATATGTAATGTTAAACAAATATTTAATTAATGTTTTTTGTAGGAAAAAAAACAATATAGATCATGAAAATGTGCAAATAAATGAAAGAAAGGAAGGACATTCCCTAGAAATGGTAACTTTATTTACTCTTATTTCCCAATTGTTTTCCTTTATGATTAAAATTAGCATGTTCAGTTTACTCATAACTATAATTTCCTTGATTAAAAAATTACAGGATCCTCATGATATCTTATCAAATAATTTGGAAGATTCTGTGGGAGATTTTCACGTTACTAATGCTGGTAAGAATAGAAAGAGAAAAAACCAAATTATTGATGATGATGAAGTTAGTGATGGTGGAAGTAATCAATGCACAAAACATGTTTAGTGTTGTTGTTGGTCGTCTTTTTACAAGCGTGTTAGTATTTTTACCTTTTTTTCTTTTTAGAGTGGTAATATTTAAGTGTGATATGATATGTCTTATTTTTCTATCTATGTATGTATTTGTTTTGAACGATTGGGAGAACTTATTTTTCTTGTGTTATATTTCTTTCTTTGCATCTTGCTCCGTTCTATAGATGAATGTAGATAATAAATTGGTAGTGACAATACAAAAAAAGGCTTATCATCATCAACAAGAGTGATAGCAACAAAAAGAAACGTTATACGCAAATAATTGGATTAATCCCTACACTTCACTTGCAATAAAATATAAATTTAATTTTTGTTACTTTGAATTTCAGACTTTCAATCACTGAAATCTGAAAAATGAAACCCCAAAGATCTAACTCGAACGCTCAAGATTGAGATCAATAAGTTAAAAATAATAGTTATATGTATGCTTATACCACTTAACACATAATGTTTCCAATTCATTGATTGATACTGTGAATAATCTCTTGGGTAAATTTTGAATTATTACAAATTGATTATTTTTAAATTACTTCATTATTTTTAAAAACTTCAAATTATTTTTAGTTTTGCTTAAAAAATGAGGGGAGAGAGGTAATTTACATTTTTTTAATTATTTTAATTATGAATATTTTTAAAATTTTTTTCCTTACTAACATTATTTTAATATGATTAGTCTACTGAACAAATGAAACTATTCATCTTATATTTGTATTTATTGAAAATTTTTAAATTTCAATTTTTTTAACTCTTCGGAGAAGAAACCCTCCCTAAATTCTCTATCTTCCATCACAAATCAATCTCCTGAAGTCTGTTGTTGATCGACTTTATAAAATTAAAGTTTGTAATGCAAAAACAAAAATCTTTTTTTTCGTTCATTTGTTTCCCTCTCTTGCTCTTTGTAACCATTTTAACCAGCCATCAACTTGGTCAAATTAAGTGACTGAAGTCCCCGCACGAGGATTTAAATGATGAAACTAATGAATAGGGCACCTAAAAACTCTGCGTTTTGCTCTGTTTTTGATATATTAACGTCCAACATGTTCCTAGCCTTAAATTCCAAAGTTACCCAAAACTAATTTGGGAGGAATGTTTTACTTAATTTACATTTTAGTTGCCTAAGAAAACATTTTTGTCCTCCAATAATAAATAAAATAAGTGGGAACTTTGAAAATTTCAAACACAAAAAAAGCCCATTTGAACCGTTGGTTTTTGACAACTGCTGTATTCAAGAAAAAAAAGTTAAGAAAAGATGATAACATATAAAATCTAAAATCAGCATTGAAAAAGAGCCAAAAGGAAATCTGGATAATAATAATATCAATGTCCCTATAGTTTATCAAATAAGGATATTGTTTATCAATTTAGATCAAATAGGTTCCTAATCGAGATTGAATAAAGATTCAATGTTGATCTAATTTTTGTGATGAATTTTATAAAGGTTTGTCGTTTGATTAATATTTTTTAAATAACAATCTAGATACAACTAAATTTTAATCATATATTATTATAAATATACACATATAAAAAAATAAATTAAAAAAGATTAACACTTAATCTAGATTCAACAAAATTGGATTTTGAATGACACATATTTATAGTTTAATAATTGAAAGGTGTTTTATTAGTGATTGTAAAAGAGATTGGGACTTATTTGATGCAAATAGACAATATATGTTTATAAAACATTAAAAGGAAAAAGCAATGGATCCAATTATTATCACTCCGAAAAGAAAGCACATTGTTTCACATCTTCACAAACTACAAAATACAAAAATGGACTGTTTATTTTTTCACGTCATAACATATAATTTAATTAATATAGGAATGAAGGTTCTTTTATCTTCCCTCAACAATACCACTACCAAGGCCTAATTTTAACGCCATAATCTCATATTTAATTATACAACATTTTGTATCTACTTTTTTTTTTTTTATAGATAAGTCTTAGTGAATAATTAATTTTCGTCTTAAATCTAATTAACATTAATTTAAAGAATTGAAACTTAAGACGGTTCCTTTAGCAAATGTTAATTGCTAACAACAAGTTTAAGATTTGTTAAGTGTTTAATTGCAACCCATTAAAGGTTTGGACAATGATTGAGGTTTAAAAGAAATAAAGAAAGAAATGGGGAGATGTCGTATTAAATTGGTTTTATTATCAACAATTAATTAATCATTATATCATTTTCAATTAATTAGAAAACGTTTAGACTCATGAGAGCTTGAGGTAATAGCAACATTATCGACTAATGATAGTCTTGAAGATGAGAAAGACGTAAATTGCTATAAAACACATCATTTGCGTACCAATTTCACCCAATAATTGAAAATTGACAAATTTCTCATAAAATTTAAACCTAGATAAAAGAAATAATAAGAAAACAATAGTTAACTACCGTCAATAGAAAAATGAAAGTCAGGTAAAAGACAGAAGATTTAGTTGAGAAATCAATACTATTACAGCACTCACGTTGTTATCCATGTCTCTTAATTAATTATAAACCTCGACTACAAGAGGTGATATGGCATCACTATTTTACATCTTCTTATATTCTCTATTATCTAATATATTGGTTGAGATTAAAACATAATTACATTATAAAATATTAAAAATAAAATATAATTATTAGGTTACAAAAGATTACATGTTTTTTCCCCTTTCTATTTAAATTCAACAATATGTAACCATTAATAATAATTAATTATAAGTCTTGAAACATTCATTTATTTTATTATGCCAACAATAAACTTTAATGGCTTTAAAAAACATCAATTAATTAATATAGAAAGGAAGGTTCCTTCATCTTCCCTCAACAATGCCAGTAGGGCCTAATTTTAATGTCATAATTTTATATTTAATTATGCAACCTTTTGTTTAGTACTTTTTGGCTTCTTCAAATTCTATAAATATTAAGTATTTAAGATTTGTGGCATCATTATTTCTCATCTCTTTATATTCTCTAATATCTAATATATTAGCTTAAATTAAAAAATAATTACATTACAAAATATTAAAATAGAAAATAAATAGAAAATGATTATTAAATTACAAAAGATTACATGTCTTTTCCTATTTCTATTTAAATTCAACAATATATAACCATTAATAATAATTAATTATAAGTCTTGAAGCATTCATTTATTTTATTAAGCCAACAATTAAACTTTAGTGGCTTAAAATACATCAACTAATTAATATAGGAAGGAATTCTTTCATCTTCCCTCACCAATGCCATTACTAGGGTCTAATTTTAATGTTATAATATCATATTTAATTATGCAACCTTTTATATTTATTTTTTTAAAATATGATAAGCCTTAGTGAATAATTAATCTTCAATGTCAAATCTAATTAACATTAATTTAAAGAATTGAAACTTAAGACGATTTCTTTAGCAAATGTTAAGTGATAACAAATTTTAGATTTATTAACATCCATGGAACTAGCTGAGAAGGTCCACTTCTCTACTATTTCAATTGATCAATAATGAAAATCAAAACCCTTTGATTTTTGTCCAAACTACTTCTTCTTCTTCATATTTTCTCTGCTAAACCCATGTAATGTTAATAAACTCAACTATCTATATATATATAGAAAGAACGATCCAGTCCTTCAGACTTGATCCGTTAGACCCTTATAGATATTACCATATCAGCCCTACTCTAAACCATCTTAGAGCCATAATCTCCATTAGACAACTAATTCCTATTGTCATGCAAAGAGCCAATCCTGCAAATAAAATCAAAGGGTTTTCTTTGGGGTGATAAGCCCTAAACACGGCAATTTTAGCCTTTTCAAAAGGGCGTCACACCTTACAGAATTCACTCTGTAGTGTTTTAGGAATAGAAAACTTTGGACATGTAGATCAGTGTTTAACAACTTTCTGATGTGGAGGATCTGAAGTATTTCGGCAACCACAGAGCATAATATTGTTGCACACCTAGGAGTTTCCTTTTGGGAAATATGGCTCTGATACCAATTCGAATAACCAACAATCGAAGGTTACTTCTATTAAGAATGAATTGTATACTATCCTTAGAGATAAGGATAAGAGTGTAATAAGTGTGATGTGACATAAAGTAGGAAATGAGTTGTAAAGTAAATTTCTTAGTTATAAGAATCAATAATATAAACAGTATGTAATAGTGGATCCTTTGAATCTATAAAAGGGAGCCCATGGTTTGTATCTAGGCATCGAGTCTTGGAGTGCAATCTTGTATTTCTGAATCTCTCATTCCTCTCAATAGAAGTAACTTCGATTGTTGGTTATTTTCCAATTGGTATCAGAGCCTTATTTCCCAAAAGGAAACCCCTGGGTGTGCAACAATATTATGCTCTATGGTTGCCGAAATACTTCGGATCCTCCACATCAGAAAGTTGTTGGATATTGATCTACCTGTCAAAAATTTCCATTTCTAAAACACTACAGAGTGAATTGTGTAAGGTGTGGCGCCTCCTTGAGAAGGCTAGGATTGCCGTGTTTAGGGCTTATCACCCCAAAGAAAACCTTTTGATTTCTTTTAGCCATGGAAACCCAAAATAGTAACAGATCAGGAAACCAACCAATTTCTGACCAACCATCTACCTCGGCCATCAGAGTACCAACTGATAGTTCACCCTCCATAAACTTCCATTATGAAACCCAAGAGGATGAAAGCAGTGAGAGAGCGATTCAGTCCTTCAGACTTGATCCGTTAGACCCTTATAGATACTACCATATCAGCCATATTCTAAACCATCTTAGAGCCATAATCCCTATTAGACAACCTAAATTAAAAACCATCTATAAATCCTCAGAAATCACTGTCCAATCAATCTCTTTTAGTTCAAAAGAAATGTACCTTCCTATAATCTCTACCAATGAGGTTACAAGGTACAAGTTGCAGGGATACAAGGGTCTACACCTTGGAGCTATCCAGATAGGGATACAACCACTGTTTCTAGCTGGAAAAGATATCACATGCTTTATTGTCATTCTAGATACTAGATGGCAAAGTTTTGAAAAAGCCTTAATTATTACTATAGAAGCAGGACTCAACCAAGTCCATGTTGTCCTCCAAGTCGAACCAAATTTCACCCTTGATATACACAAACCATCCCTTACAGACGCCATCAAGGTATTGATTCAGGTAAATGGGTTAACCATGAAGCCTGATGAATCTGCCTTGGCAATTCACAACTCCATGACCTATAAAGTCTAAACTCATATGTTCTCAATGAACAGCTCTGGAAAACCCATTACCAGATTTCTTACTGGTGATGGCAGAGTATTTCAGCCTAGGACTTATAGGCAGAACCAACTCATTTTTCCACCACAATGGATTAATGAGTATGCAAAAACCAACAGTCCTCAGCAGATCCACGAGGCTCCAAAGATTAGCAGGTTGCAAGACGGAAGGGTCTCCGTCTCATTCCCTACAGAGACCAAAGCCCTTTATCCATGTGAAAAGTGCCAGCTTGAAGGAAAGCATCCATCCTTGTGTACACATATGCCAAGGAGAACAACCTCTTGCCGAATTATGGGTCCCATAAACATGATCAGTACCCCAGACCTTGATAATGAATTTTTCAGGGATATTCTTGGTGGTATATACTCAGCCAAATGGGTAATTCAGAAAAGCAACCCAACTGAGTTTGGTCCAATTGAAAAGGCAATCAGCTAGTCAAACATCAATGCTGTGGAGCAGAATCAAGCATTGGAAGACATCATGGTTACCCAACAACAAATACTTGCAGACTTAGCTGCTATCAGAAAACAGCTAAAAAAGACCAAAAAAGCCCACAAGATGACCACTCAACAGTTCTCACAACTCCATGAAAACACCAGACCTGTTAACATGATAGTTATGACATGTGTTGCTGATGAAGAAGAAATGGAGCGAACAAGAGAATGCTACACCAGAAAAAAGGTGTCTAGGCACTGGAAAAGCAAACCTACAAAACCATGGTATATTTGGGAGGAAAATGCATCTGGCAACTGCAGAAAGCCTTTTGGAGAAGTTATGCTCCTTCTCAGTATCCATGGCCTTAGAAGGGCACATGATGGGAAGACGATGAGAATTTTGAAAATGTCACAAGTATCTCAACAGATGATACCTCAAAATGCCAGAACCCTCCAATTCTTATTATCATGCAAAGAGCCAATCCTGCAAATCCATTCTATGTGGATACACGAGCAAGATTTGCTGCCTCAACACAAGAGCAGGGTCAAACTTCTGATCCTAGCGGGCCTGTATCAACCCAGAATCCGTCATGAACAATACAGTTTACTGCTGAACTAGCAGTATCTGGAGTAGAATATACCAATCCAGTTGTTGAAAGAGTCCCAACCATGGAAGAAGTAGAGCAAAGAGAAGAATGGGAAACCTGAGTACAACATGGGCATTCAACAACTAGGAAAATATTCTGGAATATTGACGGAATGAAGCCAAAAGAAAGACTGGCTTATTTTGAAAAAATGGTGGCTTGGTACGAAGGAGAATGCCAACGGGCTCCCCAACTATCTAGACGAGCAGCTGCCTTATGACTTATCGCATGATTCATTGGTTTGTTGAGACAATGGTGGGGAAGAAAACTTACAAGGCAAGAAAGACAGTACATCCTGAACCAAAATGATCCTTATGGAAGCCTTTTAGAAAATCTATCTTTAGATTTCTTAGGGCAATACACAAAGGAAGAAGAGGTTGTAGAAAAGTAATTTCTCCAAAACAAGTGCTGTGATGTTAGGAAGATGGAAGAATACTACTTGGAATAGAAAATATTATACTATACCTTTCATAAAAAAAGAGACACCATCCACAGAGCGTTCGTACTCAACATACCAGGACTTGTTGCAGAAATGATGGAGGTCAAGTTTAAAGCTGATGCAATTACTAATTTATCATTGCTCAGCATTGCTCAACTCTATCAAATGGCGATGGAACTAATCCAAAGTCATTGCAGATCACAAGATTTAAGAAAGCACATGAAGCAGATTGAGAAATCCTCTCTGCAAAAATTCTGTAATGAAGAACCAAACAAATTTGGTTGCCAACATTTGGATAAAATGTGCTCTTGCAATACTAGCAAAACGCGGAAGGAGAAAAGGCCCTGGAAACCCTACAAAGGCATGAAGTACCGCTTCATTAAAAAACGGAAACAGAAGAAAGGCTCTGGCCGGTGTTTCATCTGTGGAAAGAAAGGACACTATGTTAAACAGTGCAAATCCAAGAAAAAACTTCCAGCAAAACTCCTATAACTGATTCAGTAGGATGATTTTGACGACGAAGTTTACACATGGTCCAAAAATCCTCTTGGAGCTGTTTACACTTTAGAAGAACACCTATTCTTAGACATTGATGATGACGAGAGCACTACCAGAAAAGACAGTAGTTCTGTAGACGAGGAATCCGTCATGGTAGTTAAAGAACCTTTACAGGTTGATCTAGCTATGCAACCAGCAACTCTCTTCCGGCCACACATCAAAATTATTCTCAACCCATCAGAAGACACTCATGTAGCATTTACTGCTCTCCTTGATACATGAGCAATGTGCTCATTCATCCGAGAAGTTTGTGTCCCAAAAGAATTCTATGTTCCTACTCAAGTTTCTTTTGGCTCTGCAAGTGGCAGAGACTTCTACAGCAAAAAGATCACTCGCCCAATAGAGATCCAACCTTTCATGATAAGGCATGGGTTTTTTGCCTTTAATTATTCTGGAGAAGATATTTTATTAGGAACATACTTTTTAAATCTTTTTGCCCCTTTTGCATTCTTCCTAGAAGGATTCTCTTATACCATCCGTAATCCTACGGATGGTATTTCCCATGTTTTCCAAGTTCCTTGGGTTGAAAAACATTCCATTTTTGGAGAGGGTGGAAAGATTAAACCATATCCTATCCATAAATATGAACCCTAAATCAAGGAACTCTTGGAATGCTGTGCAGAAGTCCCTAATCAGTTCTGGGCTAGAGAACAACACTTTGTGTCTCTACCATACAAAGACGGATGAACCATGCCTCACCAGACAGCCTCCTATCTAGGCATGCCTCACGATGAAGAACTGTGCAAAACAGACATCCAGGCTCTCATGGATCTAAAGCTCATCAGGCCCTCCAAGTCTCATTGGGCCAGCCCATCATTTTATGTCAACAAGCATTCAGAACAGATACGAGGAAAGAAGCGATTGGTGATAGACTACAGGAAGCTGAATGATTGCTTGCAAGGTATAAGATACCCCATTCCACGGAGTATACACCTTTTGAAACGAATAGCTGGAGCAAAGGTGTTCTCAAAATTTGACATGAAGTCAGGATTTTGGCAGATTAGAATCAAGGAAGACGACAGACACAAAACACCATTTGTGGTCCTCCATGAGCATTATGAATGGAACGTGATGTCTTTCGGTCTAAAAAATGCACTGTCAGAATTCCAAAATAGAATGGATGAGATGTACAAATTTATCTCAAGATTTTGCCTTATCTACTTAGACGATTCCCTCATCTTCAGCAATAATAAAGAAGAACATACTGAACACCTATATGAATTTAAAGCACTAACCTACAAATATGGGTTAGCTCTGTCAGAATAAAAAAATGAAGATAGGTCTAGATGATGTGGATTTTCTGGGGACTACACATTAAGAAGGGATTCATCATTCCTCAGCCACACATTACTGAGAAAAAATCCCAATTCCTAGACCAGTTGTCAACCAGAAAGCAGATCCACCAATTCCTCGAGATAATCAACTATGCAGCAGACCATGTGCAGAATCTGTCAAACATGACGAGTCAGATATCAAAACACCTAAAGAAAGGAGCTTTACAATGGTTGGAAGAAGCGACAAAAATTGTGAAATACTTAAAGCAAAAGTGCCAGTCACTTCAGCCATTAAAGATACCTGACAGTGGACAGCTCATCCTGCAGACAGATGCTAGGGACCATGATTGGGGAGCACTGATGATAAAGGAATCCGAGGGAAACATGAGAATATATGGCTATAAATCTGGCCAGTTCAATGACGCTCAAAGTCACTACCCTTCTTCAAAGAAAGAAGTCTTAGCAGTCGTCAAAGGGATTAAGAAGTTCTATTTTTTCTCTCTCTAACCCCCTTTGTGATTAAAACATACTATAAGTACCTTAAGGGGTTACTAAGGAGAAAAGAAGGAGAAATCCCTGATCCACAGCTTGCAAGGTGGTCTGAGTCTCTTTCAAGGTTCAAGTTCGAAGTGAGACACATCAAAGGAGAATCCAACACTGTAGCGGATTTTTTTTCCAGACCAATCACCATGATCAAGAGAAGAAACCTACCAAAGAGGTGGGAAGAAGGCAGTTCTAGTGCTCATGAAACTAGAGCACATTTTCTCAAAGATCTCAATACTTTCATTATATGGCTTCCTTCAGAAGTCCAGTAAGATATCTTTGAGAAAGTCATCAGCCACAAGACTGAACCAGTAGATCAAGCTCTAACATGGCGGGTATAACAGCTCATGGCCATGCAAGAACACAGACCTGTCCACAACAAAAAATGTCAGAGAGCTTTTGATCTACATCCAAATCCTGACCAGATGCATAAAACAATCTTTAAGATCGGCTGCACATTCCATTATGTAATAGATGAAAACTCCAACTGGGGACATTATGTCATTTGTGAAATAACCCCCAAGCCTATTACATAACTTGGTACTGGCTGAATATCTACCCAGTGGCAATACTGTTCGAGCCAAATCTCATCCACACCAGTCAAAGATATGGAAAGGGAAGGTGGTTCGACCGAATGTTTGCCCTAATTTTTGAAGATATCCTGACATTAAAACTCACCAACGGATATCACATCACTCATACTACAATAGTGATTGTGAAGCTAACAGATATCTGGGGAAGATACAAGCAGCCTATAGTACATGGGGTACAACATAACCACTCCCAGTAAGACATCGACTCCATGTGGACAGGTTGTTGAACTGCAAGAAAAGCTCTAGCAGAAGTATATGGGACCACACCGATGTATAACACTCACAATCCTATCTTTCCACAAGTCTGCAGTACTCCAAATCTCTACTACCGGGAAGAGATCAGAAACCTCGAGCTCCATGGTGACGAAGACCAAGTGGCAGATATGCAACAGACATACAATGACTATCTCATCCGGCATGGCAGGCAAAAAGAAGTCAATTATCTAGATACTCTAGATATTGACAGAGGGAGAAACGAGCTTGAAGAAATGGCTGCGTGGTTAGACCTCCAAGATTGGCCCTAACCAAAACTAAACCCACAGCCAAACGATGTAGATCCCATATGGCCAAATATGGCAGCTGATATGGACGCAGCATCCGAAGAAAGATAGAACCACATGTCAAGCAGGAGCACACCAACAAGTGGCAACTCCGGACTGTAGTGGAAGCTTAGTGGACCCTACAGTGGAAGCAATGGTGATAATAATATATGTATTGTATACTATCCTTAGAGATAAGGATAAGATTGTAATAAGTGTGATGTGACAAAGTAGGAAATGAGTTGTAAAGTAAATTCCTTAGTGATAAGAATCAATAATGTAAACAGTATGTAATAGTGGATCCCTTGGGCCTATAAAAGGGAGCCCATAGTTTGTATCTAGGCATCGAGTCTTGGAGTGCAATCTTGTATTTCTGAATCTCTCATTCCTCTTAATAGAAGTAACCTTCGATTGTTGGTTATATATATATATATATATATATTGATTTACGTTTTGTTTCAATGCATGCTTTGAAAGCTTAGGCCTGTTTAAGAATTATTAGTAGACACATGTTTTATCAGTGTCATCTTAGGATGACAAGAGGATCATATGTCTATTAATAATTCTTGAATTGTCCCGACTTGGACAATTTGAGAATGCATAATTTTTTTTAGTTCCAAGTAGGTGAAGTTTTGTTTCGCGTAAAAGGAAATTTTGATAGCTGCTCCTCATGTTCTCTGGGTACATACTAGATGAATGCATAAATCTAGGTCATGTACTTGGAGAACTATGGGGAGATGCTGTTGAAATTTCTGTAAATGTGGAAGAAACTTAACCTACTAGGAACTGAAAAAAATTGTTCATTCTTGAATGGGATTTATAGGACCACCTACAATTTGTAAATGTGAAGAGAATGTTGGAAATTGGGGAAGCGAGGAGTTGAGTTGGTAAATGTAATTGGTTGTGGTTTTGTTGAGTTGCTAAAGAAACCATTATTGGATGTTAACAATCACAGATTCTCATCAAACATTTAGTTGAATATGTCAAACACACAGACTATCATGCTTTAATTTCTTTAGAGTATGACATGTTTGAAGTTTGATTATTGATTCGAATTAGGCTATATATATTTATATTTTGGTATTTTAGTACAGATATTTCATAATTTTGTAGAAACTATTATATATTAGTGTTTAGAAAGTGTTAGATATATTCTCTGTCTAATATAATTTTAATATATTTTGTGATGAAAATAAAATACTCCAAGAGCATCCTATTGCACATATTATTTTATAATGTTAATGTTGATGATGCAAATATATAATTCACATATATAGAGTATGGAGTGTAACTTTAGATTGTAAATTAAACAAATATTTTTATGATCAATACTGGCTACTGATGATCAAGCTTAATTAATTGTGAGCTACTTCAAATCAATTAAAGATGTTTGAAGAATAAAACAATGTGTGGATTAATTATTTGAAAATCAACGTGTACGTAATCAAATTTTAGCATCTCAATTTCTTTGGATCAATTTAATTTGATGCCAATTTGTCAATGCATTCTATTTGTTTATCCTTATCGAATAAGTTTACTTGATTTCATTATTATGAAAACTTAGTTTTAAACATAATATGTTGTTCTTATTTTCATTAACACCAGGTTACTTTGTTTTAACAGATTACTGCTCACTTGTCTTTACAATTGTTGCTATCTACTTGTTTGCGAAAAAACATAAGGTAAGAAAGAAAAATCTTTGAATAATCTTTGGTTGTCTAATTTATGCGATTTACACGTGGAAGTATTGGAGATTTTCACTTTAATTTTTCAATGCAAACTTTGAAAGCTTAGACTCGTTTAAGAATTATTAGTAGACACATGTTTTAGCTCGTGTTTATATTTATTGACTAATTAATCTCTGGTGTAGTTTTATTTAATTGTTATATAATTCGCATGCAGGAGTTACAATTAAAAGAGGTGGGTCTTTTCTGAACGTGAACTAGCTATATTTGACTCGGAGGATCTAGTGTCAATGTGGATATTTGGTGTTTTGTGGAAATAAATAGATAGAAAAGGTTTAACTAAATGCTTAAGTTGTTCTCGACTGCATTGTACGATGTACTTGATTATTGAGTGATAGATTTTGCCTATGTGATTGGAACAATGCTAATGATTCTAATATTTAGTCCTAATTGATGTGGTACATATCTTTTAAATGATAAAATAATAATTTTATGAAACTATCCAACTACTTTTTTAACCTTCAATTTTTGGTTTGAATTGAATTTTATGAAATTTGATAAAGTAAACAGAAAAATTAATGCCTCCCATTTGCAAGCATTTCTAGGAAATCTTAAAAGTACAAAATAGCAAACTTTGAAATGTCTTAATTCAATATCATTAATTTGACTATTGACTTCTAAAAAAATGCAAAAAATAATTATGAACAAACAATTATTTCACAATACATGTATGCAATATTATTAATTCTTATGCAAACAAAAAAAAGTAATTGATTAATAACTATTAACTCTTTGTGAGTGAAAAAAGATAGACAAAGGGTGGAAAAAACATATCATTTTTACAGTTCACCAAATGGGGAAGCTGGAAAAAAAGATATAAAAAGTTTTAACAGATTAATAAGTTGAATATAATCAAGAAAACTATGACTATATATTTTTTAATTATTGTTTTATCATAAGAATTGATCGACAATTTGACTTCACCAATTTTATTAGTTCTTTCCTAATTTTTAATTTTCTTTTTCACTAAATACATCCAATATTTGTTGAAGAAAAACCGTTAAAGTAAAATGAAAAAGGATAAGAGATTATTCAATGTATTCACAAGAAAAATTAATTAGAAAATATGTTCTATGCAGCCCAAGCACTTCTCCCAAACACAATGGAATAAACAACAGTACTTGGCAGTTAGCATAATTAATAAAAGAAAAAATTTATGAAAATCACTCTAAATCCAAATGGAATGTAGAATGAACAACTTCAATCCCTTGAATTATTGCCTAATTATTTGTTCTAATTCTTAAGAAAAACATTTTTTTTTCTTTTCCTCACACCCCACCTCTTCATAAACACAAATAAAAAAGTCAAGTGGTAATATTCATATTGAAATAAGGAATAATAATATTGGTGATTTGGAATTAAAAAAAGTAACCAATTGTATAATAACATAATTCAAAACTTTCGAATTTAATGATAATACGATATCTTTATAATGAGTTTTTTTCTTTACATTATTCACTTGTGGCAATTTTTATGGATAGCTCGGTGATATCAAAGATTGCTTTATGGAAAAAGTTGGGGGAGTTGTTTGATCGAAATTTATACAACAGAGATGACAGTCCGTATATTGTAATATTAACTCCTACAACCATTAAAAAATTCCAAGGTGATTATTTATTTAGATCCCACTAATTGACATTTTCAAATGCAATGTGGCTATCTTAATATTATACATAAATTCAGATTTTGTTCAAGTTTTGTTTTAGTTCATATTTACTCAAAATTAATTGCCTTTAAATTTACATTAGAACTGTTGAAGTGGATTTTTGTTGACTTTCTATATTAATTTACTAAAATCAATCAAACTTAGAAGTTTGTTCTTAAAAAATGTATTAATGTTGTTTCTAAATACACAATTATGGAAACAATTCATAATTATTTATTGGTTTGAAAATAACAAAAACATTACATTAATGATTATTTTGCATGGATTGATTTGATAATATCACAACTGAAAAAGCTCACAATGTACCCACCAAATTCGAATAATAATAACCAAATAAAGAAGTAATCTAAAAGCCTCTTTCGTGGCTATAAGCACAACAAAAATTAATGCTAATGTGACACTTGCATGAGTTTAAAATTAAATTGAATTGGTTAAATTAAATCCCATTTTATTTTGTTTTGTTTTTAGTGATATTTTTTGTTCTTTCTAGCATATGGTATGTATTCGTTAGAAAAATTCATTGCAATTCTTATTTCAGTAATTGAAAAATATTTTTTTATCTATTTTGAAAAAAATTTTATATTTTCGGTTTCTTTTGTTATGATTTGTAATAAAACGTTTTGTTAATTTTAGAATATTTTGTGATATTGAATTCACTTTATTGTTCACCAGAGTAAATGGAATTGATTTTTGCAACTATTAATGATTTCGGTGACTCAAGGAATATTCCGCCAGAAGTTTGTCTCTTGCGGCATCAACTTTCATCTTTAGCTTGGCATGAAAGGATTATGAGATTAAAGCTTAGGAAATATGCATCAAATTTCCAGTGTGACACAATAAATAATGGATATGTTGTCGTGCAGAAGGCCATATTCAAGCATGCAAGATTTAAGCGGAAAATTATAATTATTCATAATAGATACAAACATGATTTAGAAAGGAGAATCATTTTGATACTACAAATTGTGAATTTTTACACAAAATGTATGAAGCTGGACGACATTAGAAGTGACAATAAATTGCTTCACTCAAACGGTATGTGATTCTTGATATGATTTTTATTCCTACTATACAAATTACAAAAATTATCCCTATATAATTTAAATTTTTTATGAAATATATATATTAACAAATATATATATTTCTAATATATTTCAATTGGGAATTTCCTTCAAACTCCTGGTAAAGCTGGATATGATAATAATTAAACATCATCACATATAAATCCAAATAGTCAAACAAACAGAGGAAAACGCCTTCTTCACACAGGCACGTATATATATTTACATTTATCGAGTTTTCTTAGTTATTCGTCATACTTTTAATACTCGAAACTAATAACTTATTCATTACTTTTGGAACTTTAAAAATATGCAGTTGAACATGGACAACTAAAAAGAGCGTGTCTCTCTTTTGATGAGAATATAGATCAGTCCACAAGTTTTCCATTGGATGGTGTAACATCAAATAATGGTACATATTTGCATGGAACTACATGTACAATGAAAATATTAATATGTTTAGTAATATTTTTTCTTACCATATTCACTTAGACGAAATAAGATACTTTGTTACAATATTATTATTTGTTAAATTTGACAGTTCATTACACAACGCCTTGGAATTTTGGACCCCCTACATACACATGTCAATATTGTGGTGCCATTTTATGGTACGAGGAACGGAACAAGAAAACCAAAAGGGTCTCACATCCCAAATTCACATTCTGTTGTATGGAAGGTCGTGTAGAGATTCCATTCATGAAAGTCACACCTCCTTTACTCAAATATCTTCTCAGGGCAGATTCTGGACAAAAGGGTTCCAAATTTCGAAAAAATATCAAGACTTATAACTCCATGTTTGCTTTCACATCTATGGGAGAATGAGTTGATGCATCAATCAATCGATCAAAAGGTCCTTATGTTTTCAGGATGAGCGGTTAGAATTATCATCACATTGGTTCTTTGTTGCCAGAAGTTAGGAAAAAACCACAGTTTGCTCAGCTTTATATCTATGATACTGAAAATAAGACAGACAACAGAATCAACACTCTATTAAAACATGGAATAAAGACAAAAATTGATCACGAAATTCTTCATGAACTATCTAAAATATTGGACCAACATAATAATTTGGTCAAGTCTTTTAGAATGGCGAGGGATAGATACAAAACACAACTGGAATCTACATTCCGTTTACGACTCCTTAATAGTAGAACAAGAGATGGCCGTTGATGCAATATACCAACAGTTTCAGAAGTTGCAAGCTTAATAGTTGGTGATTTCAGTGAAGTGAACTTTCAACACGATGTTATTATAGAGCATCGCACAAAGGGACTTCGGAGAATCACAGATTTTGTTGTGAATTCGGCTTTGATAAGACTAACCAAATTCTCCCCAAGACATTAATTCTGTATCAAAGGTTTGAGAATTAACAGCACAGATTATCCAACAACAATCACACACAAGAATCAAAGCATTAAAGAAACAAAGATGACATCAAGTATAAGTGGTTCAGCACCAAGGAGTGGTGCCTACATCCACTGGAAACAAAGCAACAATCTTTCACTTATTGAGATCACAAACTTTACAAGAATAAAAGTCGATTTACAGAGAACAAGAACTTGTTAACCCCTTTCTCTCTCTATCTTCTCTCTACTCTCAGTGTTTCCTAAATCATGTGGAGACGATGACAAAGCCTGCACCTTTTAACCTTTGTTTCTGGGTTGTTACTCTAACTACCCTTCCCGCCAAACGTATTCAAGAAGCTCATCCTCACGTGCTTGACACAGGCTGACTTAAGTGTGTTTTAAGAAACGACACTCAAAGACGTCGTTTCTTGATCCAAGCAAGGGTCAGCTTCAACACACGTGCAAACCACTTGTATTACTTAAGATTGAATGATGGGCGGATTCTACCGGTTCTGGCTTCAAGAACTCTACAAGTGACAAGTCATCCGAGATGGAATCCTCTAAACGACTTGTAGTACTTGAGTTTCGAGTTCACTGTTTATCAATCTCCACCTTGAACTTAGAACTCTAGCTACTCATGTATACTTTATTCCCTTCCCTTTGCAGCTGATCAGAAATTGCAAATTCCTGCTAAGCTCAAATAGAAGTTGAACTTGGCAGAAGACACAACTTTAGTCAACATATCGATTGGATTTTGATCAGTGTGAACCTTAAGCATCTTCACAGTTCCCTTTGAAACTTCAAGTCTTACAAAATGAAGCTTTACATCGATATGTTTTGTTCTTTCATGATGGGTTTGGTTTTTACTCGAATGTATTGCACTCTGGCTATCACAATATACTTTAATTGTTTCTTATTTTGCTCCTAACTCTGAGACCATTCCTTTTAACCAGATGGCTTCTTTAAAAGCTTCTGCAGCTGTTGTATATTCGGCTTCAGTTGTGGACAAAGCTACCACATTTTGCAGAGTAGGTTTCCAGTTCACAGTGCAGCCTCCCAAAGTAAATATAAAACCTGTTTGAGACCTCATTTTATGAAGATCTCCAGCGAAGTCTGAGTCAACATACCCTACCAGCTTGTGCCCTTTATGTCTTAACCCTCCATATAGCAGACCAAACTCCATAGTGCCTTTCAGGTACATTATTATCCACTGGACTACCCTTCAATGCTCATAACCTGGGTTTGCTATGAATCTACTCACTATACTCACAGCATGTGAGATATCTGGTCTAGTGAGAACCATCGCATACATGAGGCTCCCAACTGCACTGGAGTAAGGTATCCTTGCCATTTTTTCTTGCTCTACATCAGTTTGTGGACACTGTGCAGCAGACAGCTTGAAGTGATTTGCTAAAGGTGTTTGAACAGACTTAGATTCATGCATCCCAAATCTAAGCAACACCTTCTTAACATAGCTCTGTTGGGTTAAAAACATAAGCTTCATTCTCATGTCTCTGATAATTTCCATACCCAAGATCTTCCTTCCAGCTCCAAGATCTTTCATATCGAATTCACTGCTCAAGAGATCCTTTAAATGACTGATTTCATATATACTGTGACATGCTATAAGCATGTCATCCACATATAGCATAAGATAAATCATCTTTCCATCACCAATGTCCCTAAAGTACACGTAACAATCATAATTGCATCTCTTGTAGGCATGCTTTGTCATAAAACTATCAAACTTCAAATACCATTGCCTAGGAAACTGCTTTAATCCATATAAAAATTTCTTTAGTAAGCACATATGATCTTCCTTACCAGACACCACATACCCCTCAGGCTATTCCATTACAATTTCTTCTTGTAATTCACTATGCAAGAAGGCCGTTTTAACATCCATCTGCTCCAAGTACATGTCTTAAATGGCAACTAAAGCTAAGATGACTCTGATGGAGGCATGTTTCACAACTGGAGAGAAGATTTCATTGAAATCAATCCCCTCTTTTTATGTGAACCCTCTTGCTACCAACCTC